>CM077669.1:226854057-227379057 GCA_039707655.1 Elymus sibiricus
GCCAATAGATGTTCCTTGCATCTAGGGGATCTACTCACAATCCTTTTGCCAATCCATTAGTGAAATATACTTAGTGAAAACATTAGTCCAATGAAATATATGTTGTTATTGATTACCAAAACCACCTAGGGGGAAGTTGTGCTTTCAAAAGGCTCAATCTTGGAGTAGGGTAAAAACCTCATTTACCTCTCTAGACAGAAATGACAGAGCTGGTTTTATCTCTCCCTCTCTCCATTTCCACACCCCTGCTTATTCCTCAGCTCCTAAGTACACATGGGCATCTTCACTACTTCCAGGACACAAGTGGACAAGCTTGTCTCCATTTTTTATGCAAATGCCGGCCATTTGGGCTCTCTGGAGCGTGCTACGGTGCACCAGAGCACTGTAGCCGCCCCTGCCCGTTGTCCCCGACCACCTCGTGCTGCTCTCGCACGCGAGCAGGTCCCGCTCAACGTCTGACACACGCTATGCGGTCGCCTCCCTCTCTATTCCTATCTCTTCCCCCTCCCGCACGTGCCGGAGTGCCACTGGCTCGGCTAGTGGGCAAGCTCACATGCGCGACGCCCCTGGCACTCCCCCGCTCTCTCTCTTTCTTCCCCTGGGTCTAGACCACCCCCAGGAACTCCCCCGACTCGAGGCCGAGCCCTCCCATGGCCTCCAGCGATGGGTGCGACCTCGTCGGTGCACGGGTCCACGGTGCACCTCGCCCTTCCTATAAAAGCCTCCCCGGGCCTCTCTCTCCCCTCTGGTCGCCCTCTCCCACTCCCAATCGAGCCCCTGCACCACCTGAAGAGCCCCTGGACCTCTCTACGCTCGGGATTGACCGAGGCTCCGCCCCCTCGGCTCGCCGGAGTACGCTCGATAGGGAGCTCGTCCTCCCATCGTCTTGCCCGATCTGGAACCGCACCAGCCTCCTGACCATATTCCCTCTCTTCCCCGCTCGATTTGCAACCCCAGGCTTCGTGGACGATCATCACCAACGCTCCTCCACCGCGGTCCTCTCGTCGTGGGCGACCCAGGCCACCCCGGTGACCCCCTCCACCACCTACTGCACGTTGGGAGCATGACGAATCCTCGCCGGTAAGCCCCGACCCCCCTCTGGCTGAGAGTTTAGGGATGACAGGCGGAGCCTGCCTGTCATTCACTCCCCTCTCTCCCTCCCTCTCTCTCTCGCTGGCACCTGGGCCCCGCCTGTCGGGTTTCAACCCGATTGGTGCGCGCGCCCCGGCGCGCTCTGGCCGCCTCGACTCAGGGCCGGCCCAGCTGCGGGCTGATTTGGCCCGGCCAGTCTGGCCATTTTCAATTTTCTATTTATCAATAACTTTCCAAAAATTCTACATATCATAATTTTTATCCAAATCCAATGATTCAACTTTGTAAAATTTTGTTAAAATCCAACCTATTTTATGATGACACTTGTACATCATTTTGAAAATATTTTCTGTACTGTTTGTATTGAAAACCCTGTTTTGAATATTTAAAACCATTGTTAAAATGTTTTTGACCATTTTTGACACTCGAAAACAAGAAACTAATAAATTTTGTATTTTTAGTTTTCAACCTAGTATTTTACAAAAGTGATTTGACATTTGTAGGATCTGAAGTATGTCTAGAGGGGGGTATGATTAGACTACTTCACCAATTAAAAATCTAGCCTTTCCAAATTTTAAATGTTGGCAAGTTTTAGCAATTGTAGCAAGTCAAGTACACCCAACACATGCAAGTCTAAGAGTATAGCAGTAGGAAGTAAAGACATGCACATGAAAGTAAAAGTAGGGAGAGGAGAACAAACGCAATTCATGACACGAAGATTTTCCCGTGGTTCCGATAGGTGGTGCTATCGTACGTCCAAGATGATGGAGACTTCAACCCACGGAGGTTAGAGGTCGCGAGAGTCCATGAAGGGCTCCACCCGTTAGGGTCCACAAAGTAGCAACCTCGTCTATTCCATCAAGGCTTCCGTCCATCAAGGACTAGCCTCGCCATGGGTAGATCTTCACGAATTAGGCGATCTCCTTGCCTGTACAAACTTCTTGCTTCAACTCCACAACACAAAGAAGGATGCTCCCAAGCGACACCTAACTAATCTAGGAGGCACCGCCCTCCAAAAGGTAATAGATGTGGTAACAATGATGAACTCCTTGCTCTTGTGCTTCAAAAGATAGTCTCCTCAACACACAATCACTCTCTCACAGATTTGGCTTGGTAGAAGAGGTTGATTTTGTGGAAAGCAACTTGGGGAGGCTAGAAATCAAGATTCATATGGTTGGAGTGGAAGGTCTTGATCTCAACACATGATTAGGTGGTTCTCTCTCAGAAAAATGGATGGGGCAAGTGTAGGTATGTTCTGAGTGCTTCTTCTGCGAGTGAGAGGAGGTGGAGGGGTATATATAGGCATCTCCAAAAATCCAACCGTTACAACATTATTGCCCAACTCGGTGAAACCGGAGTAAAAACACGGTTGCACCGACTAGTGCAAAATGTGGCAACTTTCGGCTTTCCGGTGGGACCGATATATAAATCTCGATGGTACTGATTCTTGAAAATGGCTAACCAGAGAGTTGGTCCAAAACTTCCGTGAGACCGATTCTAAAAACTCGAAGGTACCGATTCCTGAAAATGGCTAACCAGAGAGTTGGTCCAAAACTCGGTGAGACCGATTCTCAAAACTTGGTGGTACCGGGACCTTAGAGTTTGGCATGGGAATCTGTCTAAGTGAAACTTGGTAGGGCCGAATGGAAATTCTTGGTGGCACCGATTTTGGATATTTGGTTTTGGACAGAGTTTTTGTGGGAGAATTTCATGTGTATTTTTGGTGGCTAATCTCTAAGCACTTGAGGAACCAGATCATCATAGACACCTCATGCCCTTTTTTTGACTGAACACTGTAGGGAAAACCCCCCACAGCCTTTTAACTTTATTCCCAAGCAAAAAAGTACAAGCTATTTACATGGTTAGCTTGGTAACCCAAAGAAAGGAAAACAAGGGAAAACTATGCTATCTATTCTAAAGGAGAGAGAAAAGAAATTCATGGGGGAAGGAAAGAAACCCACCTAACCAGGTCTTCCTTAAACTGAGGCTTTATTCTATGAGCCAACAGGGACATATCTGTCACAAAGCCTGATCTCCAGACAGCAAACCTGGGCCTAACATGCTTGAAGATTTTGGCATTTCTGACTAACCAAATATGCCAACAAGCAGTAAACACCACCTCAGAGAAAAAAGGCTTCCCAAATGCTCTTTTGGCATGTAAGGCAGTAGCTGACATGCATTGCCATTACCCTAGTCAATTTGTAGATAATTCCTGACCCTCTAACTGAACAAACAAGTGAAGAAAAAATGATCTCTGTCTTCCTTGACTTGTGCATGACAGATCTTGCAATTAACACCATCCTCCATATGCTAGTTTCTCCTTTCCACCATATCCTTGGTGTTTAGTCTCTCCATGATGAGCATCCAAGCAAAAACTTTAATATTTAAAGTGCAGAAGCTAGCCCAAATCCAGGTGAGTAAAGGGTTAAATGTTTGGGTTCTATGGGCATAGGTATAAATTTTTTTTGGAGTATAAGGCTTATTTGTACCCAGCCAGGACCAAACATCGAACTGATTGGGACTCAGTTCAATCTCCCCCATAAAGGTTTGAAGTTTTGTAAGCTCTGTATAGGCTTGATCAGAAAGAGGCAGGTTGAACCTACTTAATAGATCATTGCAATGCAATATCTCCTTAACAATTGTCCATGGATCTTTGACATAAGAAAAGAGCCCGGGGAATCTTTCTTTGAGTGGAATAACATAATTTCCAATTTTCCAACTATCCTGCAAAAACAAAACTGTGTCACCTTGATGGACTTGAACCCAGGTAACCTCTCTAAAGTTATCCAATAGTTTCAAGATGTTCTTCCACCAGTAGGAACCACAAGGCTCAGTTACCTGTGGTACCCTCTCATGGTAATATGTATTCCATATTAAGTTGACCCAGGGCAAATCATGCTTGTTTAGGAACTTGTTGGCATGCTTCATTAGCAACGCAGCATTTTGCAGGCCGAGATTGAGGATCCCCAGTCCTCCTTTATTTTTGGGCCTACAAATCAACTCCCATGCAGCTAGGGAGGGGCATGTTCTTGCCTATTCCTTCTCCAGAAGCACTGTCTTTGAATTCTTTCCAGCTGTTTCAGGATACCAGGGGGATAGACATGTTGCAAAGAAAGAAAATAAGCAAAGAGGACAAAACAGAATTGAGATACTTCAATCTGCCACCTTGTGCAAGAAAAGAAGAACTAGCTGACATTCTTGTTTCCATACAATTGACCAGTGGCATTAAATTCTCCATCTTAGGCTTGGAAGTACCAACTGGTTGTCCCAGATAAGTGAAAGGCATAGTTCCCACCCTGCAACCAAAAACCTGGGCTAACCTCTAAGTTTCCTTTGGGAGAACATTAATGGGGACCATAGAAGATTTGTGGTAGTTGATGTGCATCCCAGTTGATTGGGAGAAGAGCTTCAACATCTCTTTGAGAGCTAGAAGTTGATCCTCTGCAGCCGGGAAGATGATCAAGGTATCATAAGCATACTGAATTATAGGGAAGTCCTTATCATGACATGGGATTGGTAGCAAGATTTGTCCCTTCTTCAACATATCATTAACCACTGTTTGCAGGAGATCAGCAGCTAGCACAAACAATAGAGGAGAAATCGAATCCCCTTGCCTAACACTAGCATTACATGAGAACTGTTTCCCTGGAACCCCATTCAGTAGGATAGATGATGCACCAGAGGTGAGAAACTGATGTATCCATCCTCTCCATTTGGAATTTAAACCTTTATGTTTCATGATTTCCATAATGACATCATGCTCAATAGAGTCGAAAGCTTTTTCAAAGTCCAATTTCAGTATGAAGATGGTTCTCTTAGATTGGTGACATTGATGTAAATATTCCAAAGTCCAGCCAATACAATCCTGGATAGTTCTGGTTTTAATAACCCATACTGGTTCTTATGGACACAACTCAAGATAACCTTTTGAAATCTATTTGCATCCATTTTAGTGAGGAACTTAATACCCAGTTCTGTCAAGGAAATTGGCCTATAGTCCCCCACAGATTCTGGAGAATTGGTCTTAGGGACTAAAGTAATGTAGGAGCCATTAATACTCTCCAGCTTTGCCTTCGCCTCAAAAAAATCAGTGGCTAGTTTATAGAAATCATGACAAACAATGTGCCACATTTCGTAAGAAAAAGGCCATTAAAACCATCAGGTCCTGGGGCTTTATCAATGGGCATGCTTTTAACAACCTGATCCATCTCCTCCTGTGTGAATGGTTTTGTCAGTTCATGAAGCCCCTGGACAGGAGCAATTAAAGTGGGCAAATCAAAACCCATGACAATGCCTTTAGCAGTGCCCATTCTCCCCCTAAAAGAGGACCATATAATTCCTGCCATCTGGCTATGTTCAGATATAATTGTACCATCTTCCAACTTCAGATTAGTAGTAGAGTTCCTTCTATATCTCTCAGAGGCCATAGCATGAAAGAATTTTCTGTTTTCCTCACCAACTTTGATGGATATGATTGTACATCTCTTTTTCCAATATAAGAACTGCAGATGCAACAGGTGCTCCAAATGAGACTTCACAATCTTCCTGAAGTTAAACTCCTACCTGTACAGATCCCTGATTTCTTCCAGCCTATCAATCCATTAAATCACCTTATTGCATTTCTCAATGGAAAATTTCATCTTGGAAATGCCTAACTTCCACTTCTTGAGATCATGCATCAAAGTTTTGAATTTATCAGCAAGTACTGCATCAGGATGAGACTTATATGAGGGCTTCTTCCAAGAGTTGGTGACACACTCCATGAAACCATCAACCTTAGTCCAGAAATTTTCAAACCTAAAAATATTAGATTTAGAAATAGAGGTTGTGATCACCACCACACATGGAACATGATCAGAAGCAGTCCCGGCCAAAGGCAGTACCTCACTAATAGGATAACAAGTGACCCAGTTTGTTGAGGTAAAGAACCAGTCTAGCTATTCCAGCAGGGGGTTGTCTTGCATATTGGACCAGGTATAGGCCCTACCTTTGATGGGCAATTCAACTAGGCCAAGGTGCCCAATTATCTCATTAAAGATAAACATATCATTAATATCTCCTCCAGGCAAGTTTCTATTATCTAAAGACCTGATGAAGTTAAAATCCCCCAACAACAGCCAATTATCATCAATGGGAATGTTTAGATTGTATAGCCAATCCACAAACCTATCTCTGAGTTCACCCTGGCAGGGGCCATAGACATTAACCAATGTCCAAACATCTACACTAATTTTGGATGTGAATTTAACTATAATTCCAAAAGATTGAACCTCAATCAAATCCCCATGTAAAATAGATGAATTCCAGACAATCAGAATTCCCCCAGAGCCCCCCACCGAAGGAGCAAAAGCAAAGTTATCATGTTGCTTAGGGAAAAAAGGATCTGATCTCTTTTAGGGAGTATGAGTCACACTTGGTTTCTTGAAAACAAGCAACAGAACATTGGCTTTCCTCTATCTTTTGTTTGACTTTTCGCTGCCTAGCCGCAGAGTTGAGAACACGAACATTCCAACATAGAACATTCCATTTCCTATGATAATTGCTACTCATTTGAACTAAACCAGGAAACATCATAAAGGCATGCTACGTAGTAACAAGCCAGGCAAGTAAGCATCACAGGACATAAGGTATCAATACAAACCCAAAAGACTAACTGACAGTTCACCATAATAAAACAGAAGGTCCAACAAGGAAACATAAGAAAATGTTCAAAGGCAGGCTTAGGGGTGCGCCAAACCCACTGCATGTCAAAGGCACTAATCATCAGAAGCGTCATAATGCTCCACAATAGGATCAGCCATAAGTTGTTCCTCCGTTAGCTTCCCGGCAGCAATGCCAAGATCTTCGCCCATCTTCTGAATCTCCTTGATGGGCGTCGGAGGAGGAACGAATTCATTGCTCTCCGGTCCTTGCTTGGACGAGCTAGACTCCAGGAAGGGCATGCATCGTGGTTTCTTCTTCTTCGGCTCAGATTTCAACTCAAGGAAGACCGGCTTAAAACCATCTCTTTTGGCAGAACCCCTTGTACATCGACGCACCTCAGATTCCACCAACGGAGTGAAGACCTTGGTTTTACGCTTATTGGTAACACCTTTACCTGAAGGAGCAGTGAAAGAGAAATTCGCTGAAGAAGATACAATGGAACCCTGCATCTGGTTGCCTGACAGGGTGGATTTCATGGGTATCAAACTATGTACTAGCAACGGCTGTCTCAAACTGAGGGAGAAGAGGACGTGCAATGGGCCTGATGGTCCTGTTGGAACTGGCCTCCATTCACTGTAGCCTTGAGAGCACCTGCACATCATCAAAATCTAGGGCCCATGACTTTTTGGAGAGGACCACAGGCGATAAGGGTTTAACTGACAATGGTTTTGGCACATCATATACCATCTCCCCATTCAGAAGCGTCTGAAAAGACCTCTTCCAAGCCAATTCTAGCGGCAGAGGGGGGCCATACACGAGCCTGACAGCTCCCACAAAGATTTTCTCAACCTTGACAACATGTGGCTGGTATGGAACGATAGCCAGAACATTCTCTCATTGCTGAAGAACTTCCTCCAAAACAGGGTCCTGCTCATCCCCTTTTAATAGTATTGGCTTTCCTATTGACTCAAAGTGATTTCTCACATAAAGTAAAATGTAGAGTCTTCAAGCTTGTTGCCAATAGATGGTCCTTGCATCTAGGGACTCTCCTCACAATCCTTTTGCCAATCCATTCATTGAACTTTCCTGAAATATACTTGGTGGAAATATTAGTCCAATGAAATATATGTTGTTATTAATTACCAAAACTACCTAGGGAGAAGTTGTGCTTTCAATCTCCCCCCTTTTTGGTAATTGATGACAACATATAGATCAAAGCATCGATAGGGATAAAACAATGAGTAGCATTGTCGCTATGGGACGTACGTGATAAGCAAGAGCTCCCCCTAAATTTGTGCATTATTTAAAATTTGTGTTTAAATGCAAACATACAATCGATTAGGAGTGTGGGTAACTCTTTTATGTCACATACAACTTGGTGGTGCGCATAAATGATGTGAATGGATTACAATGCACATGACACCAAAAATGAATCAATTGAACATTCACTCATGTTTTAGGGTATCACAAAGATAGGAAATAGTAGCATCATCAAGCAAATGTTTGATCAAACACAACCAAGTTTAAGAACAACCAAGTGATAAACCAAATGTTTTTAACACAAAGGGAGCAACCAAAAGACAAAACACTCTCTCTCGAAGCCCGATGATCTATACACTTCTCTCCCTTTGGCAACAAGTTACCAAAAAAGTTCAAAGTATGTAGAACTAATCGTTTCTCTGGGGTTGATCTCCTCCGATAGCCGTTGAAGGATTTGAAACAAGGGTGTCAGTGAATGCTTTAGCTGAAGTCCTCTGAGTGGTGGAGTAGACGCTAAAGGTGCAGAAGGAGCTGAAGGAGCAGTATCTGGTGTTAACGAGGAAGGCCTCAACTCTGGAGTAGGCACGGTAGATGTTTTGGCTTGTCTCTTGAACTAAGTGTTGTGCCGGAGAGGAGGACCATGATAATCACTGGAGTGGGGACTAGGCACTGCATCCACTTCCTGTTTTAGCTCATTGACAGTCACTGTCAGCTCATCAACCTTGTTGTCAAGATCAAGAAATTTCGTCTCCACAATCCTCTCACGACTCTTCTGGTTCTTGAGGATCTCAGCCACATTCTTTTAGATTCCTTGGAGAGAGCTGATAAGATAGGACATTTGATCGCTCTTCGTCCTCGGAACCTGAGCACTAGTGGCTGTAGCTGCCTATGCCTCTACCTGTGCAGTAGCTGAAGTGGGATGAGATGGGTCCGTCACCACAAAGTTGTCCTCGAACTTTGGCAATAGTGGCAGGTGTGGACGATTAAGTGCATATAGGCTCTTTCCAACTTTGGAATTTATGAGCATCTGAATGTATGGAGCATATACATATGATCTCTTCTGATCATCAACTGTCCTCTTGATTTCTCAACAATCAAATCCATCACTCGGAGTCTACCTGATGCAGCATGTTGATGGAGTAACCCCTAATCATCTTGTCATCTCCAGACTTTGGCATCAAAGTATATCTCATGATGGTGTTGGTAGTGAGTAATCCTGCTTGCAGAAAGTGGACAGAGCCAAACTTGTGTGTCTCCACATAAGCAGTGGGGATAGGATTGTACATATTGGACCTGGTGTTGTGATTCATCTTGGCCTTAGAATAGACATGAAGATCTCCGTATTGTACCTATGGGGCTCCTAAGATGGTAGCCCACTCATAAACTGTAGCTTGGTACCTAGTGCCTTCAGTCATCCAAACTATCCTTCCATCTGGATAGAAATGAGCTGTAGAGTAGAACTACATAATCATCTCATCATTCCATGCAATGAACTCTCTGCCAACAAATGCATCTATGTCAATGGCCTTGAAGTTCTCTAGCACATGAGGAAAGTAGTCTTCATTCTCCTTAATGTACTTCCAATCCACATATCTCATGTCACTAACTGCAGGACTCTTGTCTAACAAGACAGTCTCATACATTTTTTGCTGCTCCTTGGTGTGGAAGCGAGCATCTACAATAGTTCTCCTCCTTATGGCATATGGATCATCAGCTCTCCATTTCCTCAGTCCATAGTCCTTTCTCTTCTTCATGTCCTCAGCAACTAGGTGATCATCATTATGTTCAGGAAAATGGGGTCTCAGCTTCCTCAGCACAACAACATCTTCCTCTTCTTCCATGGTGGAAGAACTCTTGTTTTTCTCAGCTAGAGGAATATCTCTGGTTGTCCTCTTTGGTTTGGGGGCAGATGGCTTCTTTCGAGCAGATGCCTTGGCCTTAGATGCAGCCTGACTGGACATTGCATCAGCCATCAGCTTCTTCTTCTTCTTGGAGGGAGGAGGTTGTGCAATTGGTTCTTCCTCTTCCTATTCCTCCTCTTCATCAAGATATTCTCAAGTGGAGGGGAGAACATCAAAAGGAACAGTTTTCTTTATCTCTCTCTTTTGGCCTGCCTTCTTGGGCATGGACATTGAAGTCATAGCAGCCCTAGCACTCGCTAGTGCTCTTCCAGCTTCAGAACTTGCATACTCCATCCTAACTGGCCTCTTAGCAGAAGTGGTCTCATTGGCAGATTTCCTAGCAGCTTTTTCTTTATTTTCTTGATATTTCTTGGCTAGAACCTCTTCTGGCACAAAATCTGAGTCCTCCTCATCTGAATTAAGCTTCTTCCTAGCTCTTGTGGCAGCCTTGGGCAACCCATGAGAACTGGGGGTGCCTGGATCCTCTGAAGATGAAGAACTAGCTTCTGGCTAGTGCCATCATCCAAGTCAACACTCTGCTCTCTGAAGTCATTGTCACTATCCTCTGGACCTGACATACTGACCCTGTGAATAGATATAGATGAGCAGAAGGGATAAGCATCACAAAACTCAGAAATTTTTGAAAGTATGAACAAAAAATGTAGTTTCAGAATTCTGCAACATGTAATATGGTTCCACCGAGTTTCAATTTTCAAAGCTACCGAGACAGACCCCCTCTTACACAGTGACCTGGTCACCTTTTCGGCCTCACCGAAAAGAATGACTCGGTCACACCGAGAAAGTTCTCATAGCCCTAAAAACCAAATCGGTCATACCGATTCTTTCCACTCGGTGATACCGAAATGCAGTTAGCGGAACCCTAAACCTAAATTTTCTCGTTCTGCTAATCTACAGGATTTGCTTAGAGGATGGAGGCAGTGCAATCCACGGTAAGATTATGGGCAAAACCTAATGTGCAAGAATCATAATCAATGAGATCGAAAGGGGCAAGATCTTTACCCTAAGTTGGTGAAGATCTCCTATGGCAGCGATGACGGAGAAGATTCCCGTCAACGGTGAGGAACTCCGTGGGCAAGGGCGCATGGAGATGAAGTGACGATGTCCGTAGACATGAGCACGACAGTAGGGGTTTGCAGAGTACGACGATTGAAGATTGAATTTAAAAAAATGGTCCGCTGGATATATATATCCCCTTACTGTCGGTGACACCGATTAAAATATTTTGGTGCCACCGAGTTTCATAACTACGAGGTGACAGTGAAACTCGATGAGACCGAGATGGAGAAATCGGTGGTACCAAGGACAAAAACAGATCAACCCTAGTGGTTAGGTGGAACCGAGATTGTGGAATTGGTTACACCGAGTTGCACATGGGAGGTTTTGGAAGTCATCTCTTGTTGAAACGGAACTCCGAGTGCTCCTCACATAGAGGGTTCGAAAATTGCTTGCTCAAATTTTGTGATGAAGCATGAATAGAATTTGAGACGAGAAAGCATAGATAGCTAGAGG
Organism: Elymus sibiricus; assembly: GCA_039707655.1. Taxonomy (NCBI): domain Eukaryota; kingdom Viridiplantae; phylum Streptophyta; class Magnoliopsida; order Poales; family Poaceae; genus Elymus; species Elymus sibiricus. The sequence goes on from CM077669.1 coordinate 226,865,484, forward strand.
AGGGTACTTAGGCTTTCTTGTATATCCAATCGGCCAAAGAAAATAAAAACCAAATAACAACAATTGGATATCCTCGAATGAGAAAAGATATGCATACCAACATGATCACACAATAAGATGTCAATAGAAATCATGGCAAAAATGCACAACTACTCTAGTATCTACCAAGCACTTTGGCGATGAAGGAGTCATCTATATATGAGTATATTGACTTAGGAGCCAAGTAAGAATACTTGATCATAGGTCATACTCATCGTTTAAGCACAAGTGGGGTTACCACTTTTACATAAAGCATTTAATGTCGTTACATCTTATGAGATGCTTTAACTCAAGTCTTAGAGTAAATCTCCCCCTTGATGTGACATCCCCCCTAAGAGGGATAAACTAACCTTGGGTTTTGTCGATGAAGACTTCATGTAGGTGATGCAGTGGTGGATGCTCATTGTTGATGAAGATCATCTTGAGTTGGGAGCAATCCTTGTTGTTTTGTACTCTTCTCACCTACACGGGTTAGTCCCATACAAGGAACAATACAAGGATATCTATGGACATGGAGTGAAGCACAAATAGATGATGTCCATTGATTCTTTAATTACCTTGTCCCTTGCTTACCTTTGTGTGAATTTGTGACTCCTTGAACTATTGCATAAGGTTGGAGTTGATTTCAAATAGTCCTTGCCAAAAATGAATGTGAGTGAATTTCATTGGCGGAGTCACCCCTCAACAACTTCTCTAGTTCTTCTTCTTTGGGACCCACATCAAATTGATGGAGATCCTTGGAGTTGAAGTAACACTTAATGAATTAGAGCTTGTAGTAGCCTTGGGAACCCACTTGACCATGGATGGGGATTCATCTTCAAATGTGTCAATCTCCTCTTGAAGCTTGTCCTTGCCCTTGAGCCTGTAGTCTTGTGGTGGAAGGTAATCTTGAGCTTTTGTTCCCTTGGGGATAGTATGATCATACTTCTCCCTTTTAGGAACAAACTTTGTCTTCGGGTATTTACCTTCTTCCCATTCAACTCCATTGGCGTTGAAGTAGCCAATGCCTTGGTTCTTCCAGTATCCTCCATGCTTGCGTACAATTTTCTCAAATTGCTTACATCTGACAAGACTTTTGTAGATACCTTTCTCTATAATCCCTCTCAATAAATCGTTTTCTTGGTCAAGTGTAACTTGGCCAAGAGAATCATTAGTGGAAACAATAGAGCTACTAGAAGCAACATTATTGGATTTAACATTAGTATTGTTGCTACTAGATGAAGAACCTTTCTTGCCTTTGGTACTAGTTTTCTTAGACTTACCTTGTGGAACAAATTTGGCCAAGAGTAATTGTTAGGCAAGATAAGAACTCTTCTTTCGAAGATCATCATCGATAGCTTTAAGAAGCTCATGCTCTTGCTCTAAATTTAGCTTCTCGAAGCATAGATTCTAATGAGTTCGTAAGAGCTCTCTATGATCTTCTTGAGTAGATTCATGTGCTAACTTAAGAGTGTTTAGTTCTTTAGTTAGATGCTCAATCTCCTTCTTATCATCATCATACGATTTATCTTGATTAACATGATTATCATCAAGTTCATTTTGGCGAACATCACTAGTTTTATCAAAGAGCAAGTCGTCATGTCCTAATAGATCATTATCATCATTATTGAAGTAAATGTATTCGGGGTGTGATACCTTGGGGCATTTCGCCATGAAGCAACTTCCACTTCCTTCATTTGGTGAATCAAATATGTCATAGGAGTTGGATGTTACGGGTGCTAATCGGGCAACACCTTCATCTTGACTATAGTCGGAGTTGGAGTTTTAGCTTCTCTCAGATTGGTTGTCAGAATCGGAGCCGGAAACCAAGTCACCAACATTAGCTTGTTGTCTTCTTCTTATGTAGCTCTTGGTGTACTTGTCCTTCTTCTTCGAGTCCTTGCTTTTTGGGAGGGTCTTCGTTCATAGCGATCTTCTCTACTCATTCTCTCTGTACGAGGTGATTCATCTCTTGAGCTTCGTCTTCTAGGTGACTCTTCTCTCCTTTTGTGGGGGGCCATGCACTCAGTGGAATAGTGTCCGGGCCTTCCACAATTATAACAATTCCGGTCACGACTAAAGGAATGCTTCTCTTCATATCTTGAATTGGAGCTTCTCTATTTGCCTCTACTCTTGTAGAACTTGTTGAATTTCTTGACCATGAGGCATATTTCTTCATTGGTAATAAGGTTCTCACTTGAAGTAGCGGGAGTGTCACTTGTAGCTTTGTATGCACCGCTTGACTTGGTGTGAAGCTCTTCTTTGTCCTTGAGTGACATCTCATGAGCAACAATCCTTCCAACGACTTCCGTACATTCAGATCTTTGTAGTTTGGCATCATCTGGATCAATGTGCTCACAGTGTCGTACTTTCCATCCAGGGCTCTAAGGATCTTCTTGGTGATGAATTTGTCAGTCATATCTTCACTTCCTAAGCCGGCAATCTCATTGGTGATGAGAGCAAGCCTAGAGTACATTTTCGCGACTCCTTCACCATCCTTCATCTTGAACTTGTCAAGTTGACTTCGTAGCACATCAAACTTAGATTCCCTGACGGATTAGGTACCTTCGTGCATATCAACCAAAGTATCCCAAATCTCTTTTGCATTCTCAAGACAGATTATCTTGTTGAACTCTTCGGGGCATAAGCAGTTGAATAGAATATCGCATGCTTGAGCGTTGTATTGCAAACTTCAATTCTTCTGTGGTCGCTTCATGATCTAGTTCCTTTCCATCTCCAAAGAATTCACCCAGCAATCCAACACGAACAACAGCCCATACGGCGGGGTTATGACCAAGAATATGCATTTTCATTTTATGCTTCCAACTAGCAAAGTTTGTACGAACCAATGCAATGGAGCTAAAGCTCTAATACCACTTGTACAATCCGAAGTATGTCTAGAGGGGGGTGATTAGACAACTTGACCAATTAAAAATATAGCCTTCTCCCAATTTTAAATGTTGGCAAGTTTTAGCAATTGTAGAAAGTCAAGTACACCCTACACATGCAAGTCTAAGAGTATAGCACCGGGAAGTAAAGACATGCACATGAAAGTAAAGGTAGGGAGAGGAGAATCAAACGCAATTCATGACACAAATATTTTTCCCATGGTTCCGCTAGGTAGTGCTATCGTGCATCCCCGCCGATGGAGACTTCAACCCATGGAGGGTAGCGGTCGCGATAGTCCACAGAGGGCTCCACCCGTTAGGGTCCACAAAGTAGCAACCTCGACTATTCCATCACGACTTCCGTCCACGAAGGACTAGCCTCACCATGGGTAGATCTTCACGAATTAGGCGATCTCCTTGCCCGTAGAAACTTCTTGGTTCAACTCTACAACACGAAGAACGGGGCTCCCAAGTGACACCTAACCAATCTAGGAGGCACCACCCTCCAAAAGGTAATAGATGAGGTAACAATGATGAATTCCTTGCTCTGGTGCTTCAAAAGATAGTCTCCTCAACACACAATCACTCTCTGACAGATTTGGCTTGGTAGAAGAGGTTGATTGGGTGGAAAGCAATTTGGGGAGGCTAGAAATCAAGATTCATATGGTTGGAGTGGAAGGTCTTGATCTCAACACATGAGCACGTGGTTCTCTCTCAGAAAAATGGATGGGGCAAGGGTAGGTATGTTCTGAGTGCTTCCTCTGTGAGTGAGAGGAGGTGGAGGGGTATATATAGGCATCTCCAAAAATCCAAGTGTTAGAATATTATTGCCCAACTCGATGAAACCGGAGTAAAAACTCGGTTGCAGCGATTAGTGCAAAATGTGGCAACTTTCGGCTTTTCGGTGAGATCGATATATAAATCTCGGTGTTACCGATTCTTTAAAATGGCTAACCAGAGAGTTGGTCCAAAACTTCTGTGAGACCGATTCTCAAAACTCGGAGGTACTGATTCATGAAAATGGCTAACCAGGGAGTTGGTCCAATACTCGGTGAGACCGATTCTGAAAACATGGTGGTACCGAGACCTTAGTGTTTGGCATGGGAATCTGTCTAGGTGAAACTCGGTAGGGCCGAATGGAAATTGTTGGTGGCACCGATTTTGGATATTTGGTTTTGGATAGAGTATTTGTGGGAGAATTTCGTGTGTATTTTTGGTGGCTATTCTCTAAGCACTTGAGCAACCAGATCATCATAGACACCTCATCCCCTTTTAATAGTGTTGGCTTTCCTATTGACTTAAAGTGATTTCTCACATAAAGTAAAATATAGAGTCTTCAAGCTTGTTGCCAATAGATGTTCCATGCATCTAGGGAATCTCCTCACAATCCTTTTTCCAATCCATTCATTGAAATTTCCTAAAATATAGTTGGTGGAAATATTAGTCCAATGAAATATATGTTGTTATTAATTACGAAAACCACCTAGGGAGAAGTTGTGCTTTCAACATTTTTAGGAGTGGTTTATTTTCCCTGGTTTTGTGGTGATCTTATTTTTGCCCGTTATTTTGCGACGATAGATTGCACTGTTGACGAAGAAGTTGGACCAGTAGGATTTGAAAACCCCGAAGACTTTGTTGATCCAGGCAAGAAACCCCTTAACCATGTCTAAGAAACCTTTTTATGCATGTCATATAGCACCATAAATTGTTGCATCGGAATCATGATGAGATGGTGAGCACCTTGATGGGTTGCCTTCGTTACTTTCCTCATTGATACTTGCATTGACATGACTCTACTTTCCTCTTAGAATTCTGTGGGTGGGAAGTAGATAGGTCGCTAAAGTAGTTGCTACGCAAGTGGGACGGGAATATGCATGGTGTTGGAAACAAAGTGTTTTCAAAGACTTCTTGAAAACCCCGTCGGGTGCCACTAATGCCCGAGGGAGATGTTAAGCTAGGTAACCACATGATAAAGAAGTGGTGTACCGAGGCAAGTGAGTGTGTGGTTTTCAAAAACAGATTAGATTTAAGATTCGCTGATCATCCCAACCTTACATGTACTACCACGATACCCCTTGTGGGACGGGGCTCTATTGATTACTTTGGTCGATACTAGCAGATAGCCCACATTACCAGTGGCAGGAGTGGCGTGACCACTATCGATACGGGGTCGTGCCTGAATGAACGACTATGGCTGTATTTACAGACATTGGGCACACCGTTGCGTACCCTCATGGATGGTACGTGTGATGTACATCATGAGGGATGGTACCAACGAGTGGACTCTTTGTTTAGTGTTGTCAAGGGAAAGACATTGTTCGGGTGCTTACCTCGGGTATGTAATATACCTTGAGTCATGGATGACACAGAAGTTCCCGAGTCTTATGGGTAAACTGTGCAACCTCTACAGAGTATAAAACTATTCGAATAGCCATGTCCACGGTCTAGGACAGTTTGGTGGTCCTGCTTAAACTATGTCCAGATGTTTTCACAAACTTGGTGTATGTTGTGTATGTGTGTGACAAATGAGATAAGAGAGTCAAGTCGGAAGACTTCCTGAGATGACTGAACGTGAGATGTTCAATCTCTGTTGATATTGATATCTGTAACATTTTCTTATGGATGCTCGTAACCTCATGATGCATGCTTTTACATGTGGATAGGACATATCATTGCACTCAAATTAGCTTTCCGCAAAACTACCTACTTAGTGCTATATCATGCATTTTTGTACCTTGTTCCAAACATGGGTTGCTTGCGAGTACATTCAAAGTAATCACTAGCTTGCCACTGGTTATTTAATTGGCCAGGCATGGAAGAACAAGAATATGGCAAAGAATACCTTGGTGACGAACATGCAAATTAGGACGCTTCCCAGTCAAAATGCCTATAGGGTTAAGGCAGATGGCATGGGTCTACGCTATCTTTCAATATTTCCGCTGCGAGTTTGTGTTTGTTGTATGGCCTTCATGGCCCTATCTATGTAAGACTTGACCATAACGGTCATAATTTGTGTAAGACGGTATGTATGGATGTATGACTCTTGTTATTCAGCTCTTGTGTGTTCAGTGAGCATTGATCTCTGGGATCACTGTACACGTGCATTCGGTGATCACGACTTATGAGTCGGGGTCCCCACACTCTTGAAATAAAAAATGCCCTCACCCTTAAAAACAAAAAGCTCTTAGATGATCCTGCTAGACTTGTTGAGGAACGTGAGTTCCTTGTGAAAGTTCCAAGGTTGTCAAAGGTGACCTCATTGCCCTCACCAAGTCTTATGCTCAACTTACATCTACTACTATGAAGGCTCTCATTTCCGTTTCTCACATTGATTTAAATGATGGACCTTGTACGGCTAGCTTTACTCATGAATTCAAATCTCTTCAAGAAGAGAATACAAAGTTGAAAGCCTAAATAGAAAAAGGTCATATGTCATGTATTCAAGGAGAGAAGAACCTCAATGATCTCTTGAGCAACCAAAAGGAGTGTGTTGCAAAAGAGGGAATTGGGTTCGACCCTTCCACCAAGGTGAAGAAGAACAAAAATACGAAAAACAAGAAGAAGATCGGTCCTACTCCTCCTCAACGAAAGGTAGTATTCATGCAAGAAGGGCACAAGAAGAAGGAGAAGGAAAAGGGGGAAGTTGTGAATGGCAAGAACATTAGAGACAAAGCCATTCCCAAATAGTTTGCCGACAAGAACAACCCATCCTATGTCCTAATAAGATGAGAGGATGGTTATACATTTGCAAAATTTGTTGGCACTAACTATGATGATTATGCATGGACTGTTTGGGTTCCTAAGACCATTGTTGCTAACTCTCTAGGACCCACTACAAAATGGGGACCTAGACGTAAAGCTTGATTCATGTAGGACTATATCTCTGGAGTATCGCAATGGTTGATAAATAGTGGATGCGTCAATCATATGACCGGAGACAGAGAACTGCTGATGGAGTTCATTGATTCTCTCAATGCCTCTTCATCCATTTCATTTGGTGACAATAGCAAGGGCAAGGTATTGTGATTGGGCAAAGTGGTAATATCTAGTGATTCGTCACTTACAAATGTTATGCATGTTCAATCCCTTCACTACAATTTACTCTCAACGATTCAATTGGCACATGCCAGTTATGATTCTCATTTCGGTGATTTCATGTGACCGTCTTTAAGAGGAGCAATCTCAAAGTGGTTTTGGGCATGTTGAAGACAACTTTACATGGTTGATTTCTCATAAGAGAAAACACAACTTGCAACATGCCTAATGGCCAAGGCCGACGTGGGGTGGTTATGGCACCGACGGCTAGCCCATGTGGGTATGAGAAATTTACAAGCTCTCTTAAAGGGGGAGCACATCCTTGGACAAACCAATGTGTATTTTGCCAAAGACCGTCCTTGTAGTGCTTGCATTGCTGGAAAGCTACATGAAATAGCTCATAAAGTAAACACTGTCATTTCCACTTCAAGGCCCCTGGAGCACCGTCACTTGGATCTCTTTGGACCTCCATCTTATGATAGCTTGGCAGGGAGGATGTATTTTCTAGTCATTGTCAATGATTATACAAGATATACTCGGGTATTCTTTCTCAAGACAAAAGATGAGACTCGATAAACCCCTCTCACGTCTATGAACTCCATAAGGCACTCTATGGACTTAATGTAAGTGCATCGAGTGCCACCCTTATTGGTTTTGGAGTATTGAAGACAAACTTGGTTGAGGGACTAATGTGTTTGTGAGAGCTCACAGGATAACACAGATAGAAGTCCCTGGACATTTGGTTTAACCGTCGAAGACGACCCCTAAAAATGCCCGAAGCCATTGGTGGTATGCGAAGATAATCACTTGAAGATAATGAAACGCGAAGACAAAGTCTTTTGGTTGTTTTGTTGCCTCTTTCTTGAGTCATAGGAACCACTGTACTGTTAAGTGGGGTCGATATGATAGAAGTCAGACGTTGACGTGATGCTCAACCCAGACCTATGTCATCGATTGAAGACAATGAGAGGAAATCTCTTCCAGAGCTAGTTGAGTCAGCATTGCTTGTAGCCCAAGTAATGTTGTCGCGTGTGTCGTTTAAATCCGACCGTTGGAACATCTGTCGGTTGGTCATTGACCTAGGGTCATTTCGGTCATATCATGTCGGGTTGCCTGTTGGCTATAAATAGTCCACCCCTTCCACCATAAGAAGGTGGCTGCTCAGAGAGAGATACGACTGTTGTCATTTTGGAGGAATCCACCTCGAAGACATTGAGAGAGAGCTATCCTGCGTGGATAAACCCAAACACTTCGAGCTAGTGTGTTTGAGCATCACCGAAGTCGTTCTGTTCTGAGTGAGTTGAAGACTTATTACACTTGAAGACTGTGATATTCCAGATGGTTTGGTGTCTGGGTCTAGAGCATCCAAGAGTCATTGTGGATTGCAGGGTGACCAAGTTTATACGGGTTTCAGAAGTCTCCCCTAAAGACTTACCTGAGTGATTGGGAGTTGTCTAAGTGACTTCGGCTCAACGGGAACAAGGTTAAGACGAGGTCTTCCAAGTTCAAACTTTGCCTCCCTAACCAGATGTATAGTTGTCACAGCAACTGGAACTGTTCCAACAAATCTTGTGTCTTCGTCAAGCAACTGGTTCTATCCTTCACTCTCTTACTTTCTGTTTTGTACTGTGAAGTCATTGTTTGATCTTCTTTGTTCGAAGACATACACCGAACACATTCCTTATCTTGCCATTTATCTTCATACTACCTAAGTTTATCTTCGATACATCTTAGTATACATGATGACTATGCTTTACCTTCCTAAATGTCTTCGTAGTATTCCATGCCTTGCTTAAATCCTTGATTGATATCCCTACTTGATCCTGTAGCGCTTCCACTTACTTTGAATACATTTACTGTTTCGAAGCTTTTCATAAAAATCGCCTATTCACGCCCCTCTAGTCGATAACTAGCCCTTTCAATTGGTATCAGAGCAAGGTAGTCCCTTGTTCTATGTTTTGGTTTAACCACCAGGAGTTTTAGCTATGTCAACTGCAGGGATAATCAAGGTCTCCGTTGTGTGCCTCGTCTTGGATGGCACTGATTACCCCTACTGGCCGAACAAGATTCGCATGCATCTCGAAGCCATTGACAATGACCTCTGGTATGTCATCAGGTCTGGCATTCCCAAGGTTGGCGAAGGTGTGACTGCTGCTGATGTGAAGAGATTTGCTCAACTAGACTCAACCGCCAAGAACATTATTTTTGGTCATCTGACCAAAGGACAATATGGTCGTGTGAGTGCTCTAGACACTGCGAAGCAAATCTGGGAATGGCTTTCAAAGGTCAATGAAGGTGTCTCATCTCAGCGACACTCCCGTGATGATGTTCTTCACAATCTGTTCAACCACTTCAAGAGGCTTGACAATGAAAATATCCAGCTCACGTTTGATAGGCTCACTGACATCTCAAATGAGTTGAATGCTCACGGCACCACTCATATCACCAAGCATGAAGTTGTGAAGAAGCTATTGAGATCTCTTGATAGTTCCTTTGACACTCTCGCCCTAATGATCCAAAAATGCCCGGACTTCAAGGAATTGGATCCTGCCGATATGCTTGAGAGGTTGAACACCCATGAGTTCCAACAAGCTGAGAAGAGGGAAATCTATGGTTCCAGTTACGGTCGCTCTCGTGCGCTGAAGGCAAAAGCTGTATCTTCATCCGAATAGGAAGAATTTCAATGCAGTTCCGATGGTGCTGAATACATTGGCAAAGAACTTGCTCTGCTTGTGAGGAAGTGTCAGAAATTTGCCAAGTCCAAACGCTTTGCAAAATCTTCAAGACGTGACTCCAAGAAGTCTGGAGAAATGTCTTCATGTGACAGTAAGAAGCAAACATGTCACAAGTGCAAGAAAATTGGCCACTTCATCGCTGATTGTCCTCGATGGGAGAAGGAATCCAAGAAGAAGAGCAAGGACTATGATACTTATGACAAGAAGAAGAAGAAGTATCAAAAGTATTCATCCAAGTCTTCATCACACAAGAAGAGTTCATCTGGCAAAGCACATGCTTTCATTGGCAGGGAAATGGACTCTGAAGCTGAATCTGAAGTTGCTGGTTTTGCTATGGCTTCTACATTCATCGCTTCATCAGTGTTTGACCACGAATATAATGCCCCCCTCAACTACACTGAAGCTAGTGACGACGACAATGCTCCAGCTTCCTACTTCATGGAAAAAGGCTGCAAGGTATCCTCAAAGTCTTCACGTCATGACTCTGATAGCGAAGCTGAATCTGATGATAACTTGAAACCTAGCTATTCTACACTTGTCAAAATTGCCACTAAACAACAAAATGCTGTGGAGAAAATGCAAAAATCTCTAGAGAAAAGCTATGACCTATTTCATGACGAGATGAGTCTGAACGAAACTATGGGAGGAGATATGCAAAGTCTTCGTTCAAGGTTTGAGGATCTCCAAAGTCGTCATGATACTCTCACAACTGAACATGAGAAGCTTTCTCTTGAATATATTCCAATAAACCTTGATCTGGAGAAGTTGAGAGAAGCTCATGATGATCTGCGGAAGGAAAACGACTCACTCCTAGCAGAACAGATCAATACCGCTCACGATGAATTTAATGCTCCATGCTTAAAATGTCTTGCTCATGAAGCTAATTATTCAACTTCTGAATGTTCAAATGCTTCAGAAAATGCATTATCTTCAACTGTATATGTGGTGTCTAACCCCTCATCGGAGGAAACCACTGCTATTACTGATGACAATGACAGGTTGAAGACATTGCTTGAAACAGGCATGTACAAGAGTAGGAAGGGACATCAGATTCTTTGTGATGTACTGAAGAAAACAATCTTGAACAAAAACTCTAGGAAAGAGGATGTGGGTTTCGAAAGAAACATCAATGTTAATGGATCATACTGGAAGCCTGAGCAGTATCCCAAAACCACATGGGTTGGTGCAAAAGCCCCTTCAGTTGATTCTTTCACATTATTTGGTTTTAACTACACTAACCCTGTCATCACTGATGAGTCATTCAACTCCAACTACAAGTTGTTCAAATCTATGAATGGTGAAATGTTTGCCACTTACATTGGAACTAACTGGAGGAATGGTTCTCCTATGAAGAAGATTTGTGTTCCCAAATGTCTTCTTGAGAGGCTTCCTGTAAATTTCATGAAGAAATCTCATAGGAAGAAGGCATACCCCAGATCAAAGTCTTGGAGAAGACTATAAAGTCTTCATATGGTCGAACTAACATCTATGTTTTGCAGGGAAGGACTGAACGTACTCATGAGTATAAGCACTATGGCATGAATCTCTATGTTCATAAGACTAAGAATTTCTCTGCATATTCTTATGAGTACTCTAACCCTCCTGTGAAACATTCAATTAGGAGAACATTGCCTAAATTCTCTGATGCTGCTTTACGTCTCATTGCTTCTAAGCCACCCCTTCAGATGTGGGTAGTTAAGAAGAACTAGCATCTTCATGCAACATCGGGTCTCCAGATGAGATGAAGATTAACTCGAAGATTATCTCTAGACGCGCAAAAATACTCTTGCCTGGACGCAAGATAACTAATGCAAATGGTGTTTACCATTTATATCGTCTAGTTTACTTACCACTGTACTACTACACTTTCATCAACACATGTTACAATTGCATGCTTTGGTGAACAAGACTAATTCTCAAATGCAGGAAGATAAATCCAACACCACTGAATGGATCATGGACAGTGGATGCACTAGTTATATGACTGGTGATCGAAGCCTAATGATGGAGCCAACTCTACGACCTCCAACCAAAGATCACATCGTCTTTGCCGACAAAAGTAGGAGAAAAGTTCTGGGACTAGGTAGAGTTGCTATCACAAGGGATAGATACATGGACAATGTTATGCTTGTCGAATCCCTTGGTTACAACTTAATGTCTGTCTCCATGCTATGTGATCTAGACATGCTTGCCCTATTTGGCAAATTTTGATGTGTTGTGCTAATGGCCTTTGACAAAACCAAAGTCTTCGAAGGTTTTCGAAGAGGTGATCTATATATGGTAGACTTCTTTGCAGGACCACATGTTGCACTTGTCTCCTAGCCAAGGCTTCAGAATGCTGGCTATGGCATCGATGGCTAGGACTTGCTGGTATGAGGAACTTGCATACTCTTGCCAAGAAGAGCCTCGTCATTGGCGTCGAAGGAGTCAAGTTCAAGAAAGACCATTTGTGTGGTGCCTGCGAATACGGGAAGATGACTAGGGCCAAACACCCCTCGAAGACAATCATGACGACCACACGTCCCTTCGAGCTACTCCATATGGACTTATTCGACCCAACTCATTATTCCACTTTCTGTACCACTGCAAATCTTTATGGCTTCATGATTGTTGATGATTAATCTTGATATACCTGGGTGCACATCTTACTCTATAAGACTGAGGTGCAGGATGCCTTTAGGCACTTGGTCAATAGGTGCATGACCAACTACGACGTCAAGTTCAAGCATATCAGGAGCGACAACGGCACATAGTTGAAGAACACTCGTCTTGACACTTACCTTGACAACCTAGGTGTCACTCATGAGTTCTCTGCTCCATATACACCACAACAGAATGACATCGTGGAGTGCAAGAATAGGACTCTCATAGAGATGGCTCGCAATATGCTTGATGAATTCAAGACACCTCGAAGATTTTGGCCTAAAGCCATTGACGTTGCCTGCCATATAATCAACAGGGTATATCTTCATAAGTTCTTCAAGAAAACATCATATGAGCTGCTTACCGGTAAGAAACCCAGTGTAAGTTATTTCAAAGTCTTTGGTGCCAAATGTTGGATTAGGGATCCACACCACACTTCAAAATTTGCACCGAAAGCACATGAGGGTTTCATGCTTGGTTATGCAAAGGATTCGCAGACCTACAAAGTCTTCAACACTTTTCACCATAAAATTGTTGAGACTGTAGATGTGCGGTTCGATGAAACTAATGGCTCGCAAAGAGAGCACCTGCCTCCTATGCTAGATGAACTTTCTCCCGAAGATAATGTGGGCGATGAAGAGAATGCTCAGCAGCAGGAACACAGTCTTCACCCTACTTATCTACGCATGGCCAATGAAGTTCAAATCAAGAAGATGCTCGACAGCATCAACGCACCAGGTCCTCTTACTCGCTCAAGGGCTAACCAATTAGCTAACTTTTGTGGGTACTTTGGTTTCGTGTCTATCTCAGAGCCCACCAAAGTAGATGAAGCTTTCATGGAACCTGAATGGATTCAAGCTATGCAAGCAGAACTTCATCAATTCAAGCTCAACAACATATGGGAACTCGTCAAGCGACCAGATCCACACAAGCATCTCATCATTGGCACAAAATGGATCTACCATAACAAACATGATGAATCTGACCAAGTTGTAAGAAACAAGCCCCGACTTGTAGCTCAAGGCTACACACAGGTTGAGGGTATCGATTTCGATGAAACATTTGCACCTGTTGCTAGACTTGAAGCCATACATATACTGCTTGCTTATGCTAACCAATATGATATATGCCTATATCAAATGGATGTCAAAAGTGCCTTCCTCAATGGTAAGATTGAGGAAGAAGTATATGTTGCTCTACCTCCAGGGTTTGAAGATCCAAAGCATCCTGACATGGTCTACGGACTCAACAAGGCATTGTATGGCCTCAAGCAAGCACCAAGGGCTTGGTATGACACACTCAAGGAATTTCTCAAAGAGAAATGCTTCAAACCTGGTTCACTCGATCCTACTCTCTGCACTAGATCATATGATGGTGAACTGTTTATATGTCAAATCTATGTACATTACATTATCTTTGGCTATACTAACAATCGATATGTGATGAGTTTTGCTTCATGATGCAAGAGCAATATCAGATGTCGATGATGGGAGAGCTGAAGTTCTTTCTAGGGCTTCAGATTCGACAACAACCAAATGGCATCTTCATATCTCAAGAAAAGTACCTTAAGGAGTGCCTTAAGAAGTTTGGCATGAATGAAGCCAAAGGCTACAAAATGCCAATGCCAACAAATGGCCACCTCTGCAGTGACTAAAATGGTAAAGATTTCGATTAGAAGGTATATCGCTCCATGATTGGCTCTTTGTTGTACCTATGTGCATCTAGGCCAGATATGATGCTTACCATTTGCATTTGTGCCCGATTTCAAGCGGCACCAAAGGAATCGCATCACCTTGCGGTGAAGCGAATACTTTGATATTTGGCTCACACCCCAACGCTAGGATTATTGTATCCAAATGGCTTGAAGTTTCATCTCATTGGCTATTCAGACTTAGATTTTGCTGGCGGCAGAGTTGATCGCAAGTCTACATCAGGCACTTGTCACTTTCTTGTCCGTTCACTGGTATGCTCGTCTTCGAAGAAGCAGAACTGTGTATCACTCTCCACTGCTGAAGCCGAATACATTGTTGCCGGAGCATGCTTCACTCAACTTCTCTGGAAGAAGCAGACACTCAAGGACTACGACATCAAAAATAAGAAAGTACCTCTCTACTGCGACAATGAGAGTGCTATCAAGATCGCCCACAACCCAGTACAACACTCAAAGACAAAGCACATTTAGATACGGCATCACTTCCTTCATGATCACGTGTTGCAGGGAGACATCGTCATCAAGCATGTGAAGACAAAAGAGCAGCTGGCCAGTATCTCCACGAAGCCTTTGGATGAGAAGAGGTTTTGCAAGTTGTCAGCATCCTGGGAATGGGGGTACCTAGACTTGCCTGCCTGCGGCCCAGGGCATGGCCCACTTCGACAACCAGCACGGCCCGGCGCGGCTTCACACAAGGCAAGGCCCTTGCGAGAGCTCCACCCTTGCGAGGAGGACGGTGCCAAGACCCCTGGAGAGAGGAGGCCACCCCAGGCTGCCTCCCGAGGAGCGGAGATCTCTATGCAGCACCCGGCCTAGCGAGGTCGGGAGTGACGCAAGTCAAGCCTGGCGAGCACCAGCGCGCATAGAGAAGGCAGTTTCCTCTTTGGTGTAATGGAGGCAAGGACGTACGCAGGTTCCCGAGGCGTCCCACCAAAGGTTTCCATTCTGGTGTAACAAGACCAGGCCAATGGGCACGGCAGGGTGGATGTCACCGCCCAGCCCACCTCCGCATCACTGCCAGCTACTTTGCAGGCAAAGACCACCTTTCGTCAGGACAAGATGTACCTCCTGTCCCCTTTCGAATTTGGCCGTTGTGGGATCCCTTCCCGCCAGTGCGATAAGGGAAGAGGACCCCGGCCATTATAAATAGAGGCTAGGCTGCACCGTAGAGGGGGACGGATCCAAAACCACCCGAGAGCCCTCGCGAGGCAGCTCACCACTGTACCAGTTCATCCAAAAACCTCCCCGTGAGGCAATCCACCAAGAGCAGGAGTAGGGTTTTATGCTTCGCAGCAGCCCGAACCTTGGTAAATCTGTGTATTCGTCTTCTTCCCCGCAGTCGAGGGAGTTCGATCTGACTCGGCCGTGAAGCTGTGAGCTTGAGGTCGAAGCCAGTGGAGATCTTCGCACACGCCCCTGAGTTCAAACCTCTTTGGGTTTTGCGGAGCCCGAAATCCGACATTTGGCGCGCCAGGTAGGGGGCGTGTCGAAGTCTCTCTTCAAGCTTCGCTTCCTCTCCGCTCACCGCTCCGATGGCTGACGCTCGCCGAGCCCGCGCGGAGTGCCGGGCTGCTCGTGTCGCCCAGACGGCGCCTGTGGGCCACACCGCCGCACGTCGATCCGCCTCTCGCACGGCCAACGCCGCCGCCGGCCCAGATGCCCACGAGCAGCAGGACTCGTCGCAGCCGGTCACCTCACGGCGCGACGGCCGCACTGCCACCCCGTCCATCGTTCTAGCTAATGGGTCGTCCTCCCATGCTCGCCCCGCGTAGGCACGCGGGTCGGACGCACTGCTCATGGCATGCGAGTTTCTACGCTACCGCCCTGCACCCAACCTCTATGACGACTGGCTCGGCCACATCGCGGAGCTCGTCAGTGCTGCCGACGACGCCCCGGCGCTCTCCTACTCGCTCCGTCCGCCCGCCCTCTCTAGCGGGCGACGTGGCCCATGGTGCTCCACCTCCTCCTCCCCAGCGCGGCGCCGACCCCGAGCCCAGGCATGAAGCACACCCGCGCGGCCCCCCGGCAAGGGCGAGGGATGAAGTAAGCTGCCAGGTGGTGCCCCGGTCGCGCGCTGACACGTGCGCGCTCCCTGCGCCGCTGCACCAGCGTCGCGACCGGGCGCCCCTGGAGGCAGCTGCGCAGGAACACCAAGACCAGGCCCCTCCCGTGCGCGCGGCACCCGTGGCTCCAGTGGGTTGCCTGGCCATCGCCCCGCAGCTGCATCCGGTCGCGTGGCCTGGCAAGTTCAAGCCCGACCTGCCTCCTTGCTACGACGGCACCCTAGATCCCGCCGAGTTCCTACAGCTCTACTCACTGAGCATCCAGGCGGCCGGTGGAGATGACAAGGTCATGGTGAGCTGGTTCCCTATGGCCCTCAAGGGTGGTGCGCTCCCCTGGCTCCTCAACCTCCCGGAGGTGTCAATCACCTCCTGCCAGGTCCTAGCGAGGACCACGAGCCTCCAGAGGCGTCGGGCGCATGAGGGCCAGGACCCAACGAATACCTCGACGCTTCAGCGGTACCGCTGCCAGGTGACTTTTTGGTTCATACCAGGTAACTTTTTGTTTTGTTCAGATTGAGGGCGCCCATCGGGCTGCATTATCCTCAGGCAGTTAGGGCCCATCCCTGCAGCCGCGTCATTTGTGCATGTATCAGAACATCACATGCATTTGATAAATTTCCTAAGTATTCCAACATGCATGATCAGTGCTTCGCCACCATGAATGTCACCGCGCCCTAACAATCCTGCTTTCGACCGCCTTGTGATTAAGGGCTGGCACGGCGTCTGTGCTCGGGTCCGTCCCTGCAGCATTGATAAACCCAAGCGGTCGAGCTCTGTCTCGCGGGCCAGCCCCGTGCATGTCACCTCCCATGGCCCTTGGTGCTTCGTCCTCGCATGAGCTAATCGGAAGTGGGTGAGTCAGGTCGCGTGGCACGGCTCCTGCCACCACAATCGGCGTTTCGCCGGCATGGGAGCCGCGCGCCGGGTGTTTCCTCCTTGGGTTTGTTGCATGAGAAGACTGGGCACGGCATCTGTGCTCGGGTCCGTCCCTGCAGCGTCGACAAATCCAATGGCTGAGCTCTGTCTGGCAGGCCGGCCCCGCTCACGTCACCTCCAGGGGTCATTGGTGTTTGGCCTTCTCATGCGATGGCCCTCGGAAATTCACTCGGCGCAGGTTTCTCCAAAAATGTACAGGGATTGCAATGGCGCCTCCTACCAGAAGATTCAGGCGCAACCCGCCTTTGAGGTAGGGCCCCGTGAGACCCACGCTGACTCTCGGGTGCCCAGATACACCTCCCAGATCTACCGTGCAGGCCACGTGTGTGAACTTAATGGGCTGTACACGCCCGGGGGGCTCAGGAGCCGAGCCCCCCTTCCCACGTCCAAGTGGAAGCCCCATGCTCCGCGCTCGCGGACGACACTGTCGCTCAGCGGCTATGCCCACGCAACGTGGAAGCCCCATGCTCCGCGCTGGTGGATAAACAACTGAGGGTGCCCTAGCGGCTGCATCCAACCTCAGGATGGCCCCTCACCGCCCCGTCTCGCAGCATTCCCCTGGGATGCCCGCGCGAGGGGGCTGCACGGGGGCCACTCTCAGGCCGGGCCTGGCGCGCGCCAGCTCCACAGGTCCCCGATATCTGGTCTTCACGCATCCCTCTCAGGCGAAAGCTGGCGAGGAAAGGTATGTGAGCCGCTCGTATGTCAAGGGGGACCCCTGAGCATCGCGACTCAGGGGCCTCACTGGTCACGTAGCCCCTCACCCCTTGGTCTCGTCCTGGTGATCCGGACGCCCCAACGGCAGTGGAGGTATGCACGGGATCGGGCCCTACCGATGCAGAGCTCAAGGCGCTCCAAATCTCCAAATCAACCCCGTCATCATCATGTTCCCTTCATGAGGGCTGCTCGTACGTCAAGGGGCCCCCCTGAGCATCGCGACTCAGGGGCCTCACTGATCACGTAGCCCCTCACCCCTTGGTCTCCTCCTGGTGATCCGGACGCCCCAACGGCGGTTGAGGTACGCGCGGGATCAGGCCCTGCCGACGCAGAGCACTATAGCAAACAGGAAGGAAACTAGGTGAGGAAGGAAACCACACAATTTAAACAGTCATTACAAACATTGAATGTCTCCGAAAACGCAAACAAGTCTAACGCCTTCGCGAGGCACGATAAATGTTGCAGGAAGGGATCTAGGAGGAGGAGCTGACACCGCTGCATGCCCCGACCGCGGGGAGCTCGTCATCGACATCGCTGCCGCTGTCATCGTCGTCGTTGACCTTCACAGTCGCAGGAGGCGAGGGAACAGCGACGCAGGCAAACTTCTTCATCAGCGCCTCCACGGTACCCTCCACGACAGTCGCCGTAGCGGCACGAACCCCAGGATCAACCGGGAGGATCACGGAGCCGAAGTCAAAATTTGGATCACGAAGATGGATGTGGCTGAAGACACGGGTCGCAGCCACGGAGAAGAGGTCACGGCACTCACTCTCCAAGACGGTCTCCACCCTGGCAACGGCACCCTTGAGCACCTCGGTGAGCTTTGAAGAGAGCCCCGCGAAGCCACTCTCAGGAGATACCAGGGGTTCGGTGAATCCCCCCCGGCAGATGGAGTGCCGCGCCTGGCGGAGCCTGAGCTCGACGGAGGGGAGGGCATCGCACTCCGCAGCCTTTCTTTCCTCAGCCGCCCCAAGGGCCTTCTCCCTAGCGTCGGCCTGGAGCCACCCAGAAAGGAGCCCCAAGCGCCCCTTCATGAGGCGACCGTCGGCGCTCCGGAGATCGTCCCGGACCTGATCCAGAGCGGCGTAGGCCCCCTCCAGGGTGCCTGACTCGACCAGAAGACCACAACTCGGAGGTGCCAGGGCCTGTCCCGGAGGTGGGATCTACGCAGCGGCGGGAGCCGCCTCCAGGGAGGTAGGAGCGTTGCGGGCTGAGGGTGCCGAAGGCTGCGGCACCACCTCAGACAAGGTGAGGACGGACGGCCCCTGGGCCAGCCGGCCCTCGGGGGCTGGCCTCTCAGACAGGAGCGCAGACGCACCCCCAGGGATGGAAGCAGCCTCTCTAACGGGCGTCGGGGGTTCCGCGGCCGCGACAAGGAGAGTCGCCCCATGAGCCTCCTCACCCACGACATCCGGCTCCTCATCAGGCATCGGTAGGGCACCAGGAACGGGCATCACGTCGGAAGGCACCTTTGGCTTGACGCCCGCTTTCTTCTTCTTCACCTTCAGCACGGCGGCGCTCCTGGTTACCAAGCAAAGAAGGGACCGTGAGCACGCGAAGCACCAGCGGGTGGCCGAAAACCAAGCAAGGCTACTTACTCTTCGATGTCGACCCACTTCCTCTTCTTCTCCACCTCGACAAAGGCGGGAATGCCCTCTCCCTTCTCCGGGGAGGCGCCACCGTGCAGGGAAGTAGAGGCGTCGCCCGCAAGGGCCACGGACGGGGAAGCCATACCCGCCTCGGATGCGGCCACCTCGCCCACAGGCTGCAACTCGGGCAGGGGCGAGGCGGGCGCGTCAGTTGTCTTACTGGCGTGAGGGGGGCGCTCCGGAGGAGGCCCAGCCTCGCGCTTCCTCGAGGTCGCCCGACCGGCGGTCCGCGCGGCCCGAGGGGTGTGTCCTGGCCCCCTGAGGACCCAGGAAAGTCGCGGAGGACTTGCAGCCGGGGGGTCACCAGCATCATCGTCGTCTTCAAAGCTGCGGAGGAGCCCGCGAGGGAGGGGACACCTCCTCCAGATCATCAACCGCTGTCTCCTCCGAGTCTTCCTCACCCGCGGTGTCGTCGGAGGACACCGTCACTGGGGTGCCTGGGCACTCGGCCAGAGAGAGCACCAGCTCGTCGAAGGTGGGCATGGCGGGGACCAAATCGGCCTTGTCGTCGCGGCAATACAGCGGGGCGTAGGCCTCGGGGAGGTCCCCGGGGTCGCCATTGAGCAAGGTCGCCATAGCCCTGTTCAGCTCATCGGTAGTCAGACGTGCGGATCGAAGCCTGATGCTGTCTCCACCGCCCTGGTAGTCCCACATGGGCTTCGAGTGAGCCTGGAGCGGCGCCAGGCGTTGCGCCAGGAACTCCTTCACTATCATCCCCCTGGTCAACTTCCTGGCGCTGATGTCGCGGGAGATCCACTCCAGAACCGGCATGGCTCGGGGGTCGGTGAGCTTCGCGGAGCCCCAAGCAGGAGTCTTCTCCGGCAGCCCACTCGGAAGCTCCAGGCGGGAGTTAAAGCCCTTGACATCCAAGAAGACCCAGCGGTGCCTGAAGTTCTCCACCTTCTTCCCGGCCTTCAAGAGCATGTTCCTACTCTGGACCGCGATGAAGGAGACGCATGCTGACCGCTGAGCGCCGTCGTGAAGCCGCAAGCTGAAGAAATGGCGGAAGAGGGTCACTGAAGGCTTCACACCAAAGAAGGCCTCGCAGTAAAAGGCGAACACGGACAAGGGCAGGATGGAGTTGGGTTGGAGATGGAGGGCCTGGATCCCATAGTGCTCGAGGATGGCGGTGAAGAACTCTGAGAAGGGCGGAACAAGCCCGGAGAAGATGCTGTGGAGGAAGAAGGGGTAGGCTGAATTAGCCAGGTTGTGCCGCTCCGCGGAGCCGCACCATATCAAGGTTCGCCCACACTCATTGGTGCTGTCCGCCGTCGACGGAAGCACAGGGGCGAGGTCCCCGTCCTTGGCTATGGCGGACTCCGAAAGCACCGGCGAGGCGGAAACAGAGGAAGAGCCTTGAGCTTTGGTTTTCGACTTGCCGGCGGGCGCCATCGAGAGGTCCTAGAGAACAAGAAAGCAAGGGGAAGGAAGGTGCGGCGCTGAGATCTGGAGGAGTTCTCGCAGAAGATAGGGATCTGGACGAAGGAGCAAGAGCACAGGGAAGGAAAGCAATAATGGCTTGGCACCGGGCGTCAGGCTTTTGTCGGTTCGAGCAGTTGCCGAGGAGACACGGGAGCGGAGATAACCGCACCCGACCGCGCACCACTCGCCAGGCCTGGCTTGCAGGCAATTGGGGCCCACGACGCTTCGGGCCATCTTCTTCGGTTTCGCCCCGAAGCCAACTCGAGTGCACCTTGGGCCCGGGGGATACTGTCGGCGTCCTGGGAACGGGGGTACCTAGACTTGCCTGCCTACGTCCCAGGGCATGGCCCACTTCGAGAACCAGCACGGCCCGGCGCGGCTTCACTCAAGGCAAGGCCCTCGCGAGAGCCCCGCCCTCGCGAGGAGGATGGCCCAAAGACCCCTAGATAGAGGAGGCCACCCCAGGCTGCCTCCCGAGGAGCGGAGATCTCTATGCAGCACCCGACCTCGCGAGGTCGGGAGTGACACAAGTCAAGCCTGGCGAGCACCAGCGCGCACAGAGAAGACAGTTTCCTCTTTGGTGCAACAGAGGCAAGGACGTACGCATGTTCCCGAGGCGTCCCACCAAAGGTTTTCATTCTGGTGTAACAAGACCAGGCCAATGGGCACGGTAGGGCGGATGTCACCGCCCAGTCCACCTCCGCGTCACTGCCAGCTACTTTGCAGGCGAAGACCACCTTTCGTCAGGATAAGATGTACCTCCTGTCCCCTTTCGAATTTTGCCGTTGTGGGATCCCTTCCCGCCAGTGCGATAAGGGAAGAGGACCCGGGCCATTATAAATAGATGCTAGGCTACACCGTAGAAGGGGACGGATACAAAACCACCCGAGAGCCCTCGCGAGGCAGCTCACCACTGTACCAGTTCATCCAAAAACCTCCCCGTGAGGCAATCCACCAAGAGCTGGAGTAGGGTTTTACGCTTCGCAGCGGCCTGAACCTGGGTAAATTTGTGTGTTCGTCTTCTTCCCCGCAGTTGAGGGAGTTCGATCTGACTCGGCCGTGAAGTTGTTAGCTTGAGGTCGAAGCCGGTGGGGATCTTCGCACACGCCCCTGAGTTCGAACCTCTTTGGGTTTTGCGGAGCCCGAAATCCGACACAAGTTGTGGTGTGAGCTAAATATCTTAGGATACACAAATGTCCTTTGAATGGACATACATCCTAATGGTTATGCTTATTGATGACTTTGATGTACAACACACAAAGTAACGTATGTCTTCAACTCGTGAAGACTTACATTGTAAGTGTGAACACATTAACGAAGAATATGAATTTAGAGCACCATGATAATTGTGCACCGTGTCTGGGTCAAACATTCTTATAGGGCGGGTAATGCCACCACCCCAACCGAAGACATTTCTTTTATCTTCGCGGCTTGTCTATGTCTTCAAGAAACAAAGTTTATCTTCGAGTTGAATGTTTACTATCGAATTTGCACATATTTCACTTGAATATACTTTGCATATTTAATGGTGTTTTGTCCTCTACAGCATTTGGCCTATAGCAATATCTTCGAGTTTTAACTAGGCAAATGTGATAGGCCCACAATCCCCATATATTCTTATCTCTCCTAACACTATTCAACTCCAGTCATATGCATTCTATTCAACACGTGTTGATTGTCTTCACTTCATCCTTGTCAGTCGAAGATAAATCCAACCAAATGTTTGAAATTTCAATTTTATCTATACTGCTCTTATCGCAACAACCCACGCCCATCGCTACAGATCGAAGTTAGTGGGCTGTCAGATGTGTGCATGCGTCCCACTGAGCCAAAGAGTCAGGGGCATATCCGTCCGCAATTTTTGGATGTTCCCGTTCCAACCCTCCTTATAAATACTTTCTCCCTAGATTCATTATTACTCTTACCTTGTTGCCTCCGCTCTCGAGCTCCAAACCCTAGCGCCACCACTGGTATCCATCACCGCCGGAGAAGAATCGCTTAGTTGTCGTGCCTTCTTTGTTGAAGTACTCACGCCGGCCGCGAACATCTTCCTCCGCCGCCACCGTAGCCGTTTGCCACCACCAAGCTAGGGTGTGGTAGATTGAACCACTCGGCCTCTTTGCCTCATTGAGTAGTTCTTTGTGTTCTTCACAATGGTAAATAAATCGCTCATTTTTACTGACTTTTTGATCTAAAAATTTACCACAGATTTTCGATTGTTGTTTTTCCACCTTCCTTTCAACAACACTCAATCATTGATCTCAATCTACCCAATGCCTTCACTTTTTGATGAAACATTTGGCTTGATTTCTCACTTGTGCAAATTTTCGGACTTGCACAAATCTGAAACCACCATATCTTGTGCAAAAGTGAATGTCTTCGGTTAACGAGGTCATTATCTTCACACCATGTTTCAATCCTTAAAATCTTCTGAGAATGCATATGACCTCTTCTATTCCCCTCGCGTATCTAATTCTTTCACAGGTACATGTCCGCACCAGAATCGCTAGGATCTCACTTGGAGCTAGTTCTCACTTGCACTCACTTGTGAAGCTTTTGTCAAAGCAGAAGCCAATGGCCAAAGACAAAGTACCCAAGAATGATGGCAGGCAAAGGCGTCTGAACACATCTAAGGATCTTCCTCTAGATCTATATGAAAAGTACAAGTCTGATTCGGAAGAGACTAACACACAATGCAAGAACCGGATTCAATGGATCCGAAGATATTGGGCAGAAAAATGACTCAATTATTAGTTCGTCACTGATGAATATGCAGAAAAGACTGCAGAAAAGGCTCCATGGACTGATATCATATACAAAAATCTCCATCCGAAGGCAAAGACCAAAGCCATAAAATTTGGTTTCTTCCCTTGCATGGCCAGGCTTCCAATGCCAAGAAATCCAGATCCATCCAACATTCTTGGATGCCTAGAACCTGATGAATTTGATGAAGAGGATGCTGAACACCCTCTTGTTACTGATCCGAAGCCAATGGGGGAAACCAAAGGCTTCATAGCCAAAGGCTCCAAAACTTACACCAACAACTCCACAGGCCTCTCTTTCGAGGCATGTCGAGGATGCTCATTAAAACTTGCACATCGAGGAAGGATCTCACACTTTCAGGTGAATGAAAAAAAACACACTACTGGTCATGGACCGAAGCCATCTGTCAACTTGATGGATGGATACACCATAATTGAACTATCTGATGATGAGTTTGATGATAAAGCCCTTGCTAGGCTGATTCAAGAGAAGGAAGAAGAACCAAATGGCTAGAGGATCTGCAGCTCTTTGATGTAGATATTCTTGATCATTTAATTGATGAATGGTTTTGTGATTGCATAATCACCATTGATGCGCTTGAGCTTCCTCTTGGCCTAAGCTTAACCTTTCAGGGATTAGTAAATGAAGAGCTCGTTGTTGCAAAGCGTCTTGTGGAGTAACGTGAGAAGATTAGCCATGAAAAGGCTCTCTTCAAGAAGCACATGGACAAACTTGGGGTCAAGGAAATCCAAGGCTACTAGAAAATGATGTCTGATCTTAAGGACAAATTTGTCAAGCGACAAGATGATGTTCGTGGTGCACTTTCTCGTATGAAAATAAAAGCAAGATTGATGGTCGATTCCCTCTTGACCCCAGAATCATCGCGAAGTCAAAGCAGGCTTCACAGTCTCCGGGCCAAGCTGCCCCCACAAGGCAAGAAGTGCCTAGCATTATCTTCCCAGCTGGCTTCTCTGGCACCAGAACACCCCCACTTCCTCTGCTACATCAATCAAGAAGACCAGAATTGATGAGGTAGAAGCCTGGAATCGCAAGCTCAAGAAGGCTACTAAAGCTCATGCCAAGGAGCCAAAGACAAAGAAAGCAAAGTTTTCGCGCTCGGCCCAAGTACCCCAAGAAGCCCCACCTTCTTGAGAGGAGCCGCTGCAGGTGATGCCAATCTCTATGGCTCCTCCAGCATCTGAGAATGTTGAGAGAAGAGTTGTACTGCATGAGTTTGCTATCATAGAGGCTCAAACAGCTAAAGAGATTCCTGCTGCTGAACCGATAACACCTGAAGATATTCCAGCTGTTGACTTTACCACAACTGAAGACATTGTTGCACATGCAGCTGAAGGTATTGCTCCTTATACTGTTGTACAAAAGGACAATGTTGAAGAGCAATCTGAACCCATGCTTCGACTAGAAGTACCCCTGGTATCATCGCCACTGCCAGAGGTTAGTGAGAATGTGGATATTGGATCCCCTGCTACACCAATTGTGCAAGATGAGTTTTGGGACGCCAATCATCCAAACACCCCTATGCACGAAGTCATTCCTCGCACTCCACCCGCTCCTGTTTCAACTCCTCTGCTGCAATCGCTAGAGTCTCCTTTTGAAGACATGGAGGTTGAAACAACAAATCATGTGTCACCCTTCAAAATGCTTCGCCGAGGACCAAGGCCATCAATATCTTCGATGACAAGCATCCCTGAAGATGAAGTTCAAACTGAACCAACTGCATCAGTCAAAGAACCTGCCACGATTGAAGAAGTTGCTCCTGAGCTACCTGAGCTCGAATCTAATGCAGCTGAAGACAATGTTGCTGACACTGCTGAGATTCCCCCAGAACCAGAACTTACCGAACTCCTGTGCGTGAAGCAAATGCTCCATCCCCAGATGGTACTCCTGTCCCTGCCACGCCATCAACCGACGACAGTCCTGACAATAATGCCATGGCTCGCAATAGGGAAGGAGAAATGGTGCCTACCAGATGGACCAGGATGATTGCTCCACCAAGGATGGGCCCGCAATATGAATTCAATATTCATCGTCGCCCCAAAGTTATGAATCCCATGCCAAGGATTCCGTGTCTTCGTCAACAAGGTCCAGCATTGTCGGTGCACTAGGACAGGGGTGTCCAGTACCCCTGACTTATGCACAGGCAGTAATAGCACAACCCATCAATACAAGTGCAAACCAAGCAAGCATTCAAGACCCACACTCCTGCAACAGCAACCTACAAAAGGCCAAGCAACGCCGGCAAGACCAACACAACAGCCCAGGAGGGGCCCAGGGCGCGCCAGCCGTGTCCCCGGTGCCTGCCGGGGGCCAAGGCGCGCACATCTTCAAGAAGACCCGGCAAGCCACCCCCCGGCAGGCGCAAGCCGATCGGCCACCGCTCCACTGCATCGCAACGCCAGTCACTTGTCGATGCAGTGTTGAGCCCTCAGGTGACTAAGTGGCTCTCGCTAAGCACGTGGCGACATACCGGAAGAAAGATTCGAACCCTTGGACACTTGTACTTACGTAGTAGCTCTCCGCGATGGCAGCCCTTGCCGGGAGTGAGCGCTGCGTGCTCTTCGTGTTCCTCCGGTCAATCCATCAAAAGTAGGAGTAGGGTTTTACGCTTCACAGCGGCCCGAACCTGGGAAAAAACACCAGCGTCTTGATCATCGTGCTGCCTCATGGTCTCCACTCTTTGCGCAACGTGACCCCCCTGTCGAACCACAAAGGGGCCTTTGGTCCCATAGGTGATCGTGTGCATCCGTGCCCTGACATCTTTGGCACGCCAGGTAGGGGGCGCGTCGTTGGTGCGAACCCGAGTTCATGAGCAGCGAGTCGATCTTCATCATAATCTTCTTCATCCATGGCTCCCAAGAAGAAGGCCGACGCGACCGTGCATCCCTCTACTTCAAAGGCTCCCTCGCATGCGGCCGCGGGCGCCATTGGCATCGCGGCGGCTGCGAGTGAGGCAGGCGTCATGGGTGACACGACAGGTGCAGGCGGCGCCACCGTCGTATCCCCCTTGGCCGAGGTTGGAGAGGGGAACGCCGGAGAAGAGCAACAGCAGCAACATCCTGGCGAGCATGCCCCGGGTACCGCGAGCGAAGGAAACGACCAGTCTCCATCTCCTCGCCGCGCGGATGGTCATAGCCATAACGGCGGCGCTCTATCCGGAGCTAGTCGTGATCACCCATCTGCGCCCGTTACTAGCGCGGCTACTGGGCGCACGCCTCGTCCAGAACATGACGGAGCGCCGAGCGGGGCTGTGAACCCGCGGGCTCGGCCTCCCCCACGTCAGACCGCCCCGGCGAGTGACGCGCGGCGACAGTGACGCCATGACGCCCCTCTCCGTTATACCAGGAGCCGTACGACGTCGCGGTCCTCCTCTTTCGCCATGCCAGACACGGCATCAGAAGCAATGGCGCGAGCCCAACTGCTGCTAAACTTCCCACCGACAGCTGATAAGATGGATGAGTGGAGAGCTACCATCCAGAGTTTGATATCCTTCGTCGAAGCCAAAATCTCAGCATGCAGAGCCATCGCGACGCACGCGTACTGCAACGGTAGCTCGGACCGATGGTCGCGTCGAGGGCGCCACGCCGACGGTGCAGTCCCCTCCGCAACAACAAGTCCAGAGGCAACCACGACGAGCTCCGCATGCAGACGAGCCCGACGAGGTATCTATGGTCTCGTCCAGCACGCACAATCATCTGGACCAGCGGCGTGTCCCGAATGACCAGCGGAGGGAAGACGCGCGCATCACCATCGAGCGGCGCCGGGAAGCACACCGCCAGTCCGACAAGCGCAACGGCCCAGACCCTGGCGACCCCGTGCCCAGTGTTGGCGGGTACCTACCTTATGAGGTTTGGTGACCTGCCTTCACACGCGAGCTGCGACAGGTCCACTGGCCATCGGCCCCAGCCTTTAAACCTGAGCTGACGGAGAAATATGATGGGAAGCTAAACCCATCAGAATTCCTAGGCATCTACACGATAGCCTTTTAAGCCGCCGGAGGAAGGGATGAGAAGGTGCTCGCCAATTATTTCCCTTTGGCACTCAAGCCAAATGTGAGATCATGGCTGGTGCACCTGCCGGAAAACTCTATCTCATCATGGGCTGATCTGTGCAACGAGTTCGTCGGCGCCTTCACAGGCGGCCACCAGGAGCCAGGACAGCCCAGGGATCTTCAAGTCCTACCGCAGAAGGAAGGAGAGACCTTGCGGAAATACATCAAGAGGTTTAGCCGAGTACACCGCAATAGCCCGGAGATACACCCCGCAGCTATGATTGCCGCGTTCCATTCAAACGTGCGCAACAGGAGGATGCGGGCTAAGATGAATGTGAAACTCCCCAAGACCGTCAATGAGCTGTACACGATGGCGGACAAGGGTGCTTGTGCTGAGGAAGGAAGGCAACTCCCCGGAGAGGATGCTGGCGTCGATGTCGACTCAGATGACCACAACGACGCCCCAGGCTCGAAAGGGAGGAGCCGAAGACGCAACAAGAAGCGCAAAGGAAAAGCAGTGTTGGCTGTTGAAGGCTCCGGTGATCTCAGTACCGGCAAGGGAGCTGCCGCGTGCGCTGATTGCTGGGAGGCCTCTTGTCGGAATCGGGGCATCGCAAGACCCAACAAGGTTCGAACACTAAGGCGTGTGCGAAGATCTGAACCGGCTCGAAGTCTCAAACTTGTCACCCTATGGCCTAGCTACGTCGAATAAGTGTGATCGGGGAAGGAGATGGACTCATAGATTTTCCCAGTTCGGGCCACCTTGCGGTGTAAAACCCTACTCATGCTTTGTGGTGGATTGGCCTCACGAGGAAGCTGTGTATGAGCTAGTACAGTGGTTCGGTGACCACACGAGGGCTCTTAGTGGTGATGAACTTGACCCGATTCAACCTGCCTTCTAAGATGGGAGCCCGTCCCTATTTATAGGGGCCACGGTCCTCTTCCCTCATCGCACAGGCGGGAAGGGATTCCATAATGGCCAAATTTGAAAGGGGACAAGTAGTACACCCTATCCTGACTAAAGGTGGTCTTCGCCTGCAAAGCTTCCGGGTGTGACGCAGCGGTGGGCTCGGCAATGTCATCCGTCCTGCCGAGCTCGTGGTCTCGGTCCTCTTGCACCGGCAAGGAAACCTTTGGGGGGTTCCTTGGGAACCCGCGTACGTCCCTGTTTCCTTAGTGAGGGAGTCCTGGTTTAGGGGGTCCTCGGGAGGCCGACCTATCTATTATAGGCCGGACTGTATGGGCCGTTCGCCGGACATTGGACTGATGGAAGACCCAGACTCCAGAAAGGAAGCTTCTAGAATCGTAGCGTATCCTCCACGTTTGAAGTAGTAAATAGGCATGTTTATCCCTTCGACGTGTAACCAACCATGTATAAACCCTAGGGACCCCTGGTGTCTATATAAGCCGTAGGGTTTTAGGTTGTAGAACGACAAAACTCATCTAGGGTTTTAGCTACTTGATCTCGAGGTAGATCAACTCTGTAATCCCCATACTATCAATATAATCAAGCATAACGTAGGGTATTACCTCGATAGGAGGGCCTGAACCTGGGTAAAACCTTGTCCCCTTTGTCTCCTGTTACCATCGTTCCTAGTCTCACAGTTCGGGACCCCCTACCCGAGATCTGCCGGTTTTGACACCGACATTGGTTCTTTCATTGAGAGTTCCGCTGTGATCACCAGAAGGAATCGATGGCTCGCCTTGTCATTAATGAAGAGGTCCGTAAACCGGGCGCTTTTGTCCTCGGACAGATCTTTGCTTTCGGCAGCGTTGTGCTGCACGCCGACCCGACCGGCCATCTAGGCCGTGTCGGAAGATTCGCCCCTGATCAAGAGGTCAGATTCGGGAGCTTAGAGTTCTCCGTAGATTCTCGGGGCGATCTGTCGCTAACCGGGCTTGCAGTCTCGCCTGCTATGCCCGAAGACTCCGAGGATTTAACCTCAGATCCATCTTCCGGCCCCCCCCACAGGATCTACCTGGGCGAGGGCCCGCCTCTTAGTCCGGATCCGGTCATAGTGCTGGACGTCTGGACATCTGTTCTTGCCGAACACTCTCCCCGCGCGGACGCATCGGAGGTTCACTCCGGAAGCTCTGGGCAGGCCGACCCGATCGAGCTCTCGATACTCAACGAGGCTCTAGATCGGATCTCGTCAATGAAGATTGCCGACGACACCACCCCGATCTGTTCGCAGATCGGGCTCCAGACGGGTCAGGGCAAATTTTTTGTCCCACCCACCGCCCACTTAGTAGCCACTGTCGAGGATTTAACCGACATGCTGGACTTTGCCTCCGAGGAGGCAGATTACATGGATGAGGAGGATCATGCCCTCGCCCCTGTTAACACTGGGCGATGGACCGCCACCTCCACATACGACGTCTACATGGTGGACACTCCAAGAAACGATGGCGACAAATCGGATGAAGCACCATCAAGGCGCGGAAAGCCGCATAAATGGTCAAAAGGAAAAAAGGGAAGAAAGGCTACCGATGGCACCGGAGACGGAGATACCCCGGAATACCTCGGTGATCCCGAAAACCCCGAACAGCCGCTAGAGGGTCAGGAGAGGCCCGAAGACCGTCGTAACCCCGATGATCCAGATGATCCCGAGGACGACGACAACCTCCGCTCTATCGAGGGGGAGGACAATGTGGAAGCCGATGACTTCGCCATCCCCGACAATCCTGCTGACCAGGAACTGTTCAAGCAACAGCTCGTATCCACGGCCTGCAGCCTGAAAGCAAAAGAGCAGCAGCTCAAAGCTGAACAAGACGACCTCAACGACCGATGGACGAGAGTACGCTCAGCCGAGGAAGGATACGGCACCGGTCTATCGGACCAACCCAGGAGCTACCCACGCAGAAGGCTGCTGCCACAATTCGATGACGAGCTTACCGATACGCCGTCTCCCAAGCATACCCAATATGACAAGCCAGACCGCCCTCCTCGAGGACGAGATAGGACGGCTGACAGCACCGGCTATAGGCCGACGATACCCCGAAGATGGGGAAAATAGCCACTAGAGCCCGATGACAGGTTCGACCTGCGACACGACCTGGACGATAGAGCAGGTCGTACGCGTTCCATCTACGGATCCAGAGGATACTCACCCTATAAACGGGAAGGGTACCGGCCCTGGCTCGACCGCAATAATGAAGGTCGGGAACGGAACCGGACCAGAGCAGACGCCGATCACCGGCGCGACATAGCTCGGGTCCGAGGCGCTGCACACCCACTGTGTTTTACGGATGAGGTGATGCGGCACCAGTTCCCGGAAGGGTTTAAACCCATAAACATAGAACAATACGATGGGACAACTGACCCAACCGTATGGATCGAGGATTTCCTCCTCCACATCAACATGGCGCGAGGAGACGACCTCCACGCCATCAAGTACCTGCCCCTGAAGCTGAAGGGGCCAGCCCGGCATTGGTTGAATAGTCTCCCCGAAAACTCAATTGGGTGCTGGGAGGACCTGGAAGACGCATTCCGATCTAACTTCCAAGGCACATATGTTCGGCCGCCGGACTCCTCCGACCTGAGCAACGTCGTCCAGAAGCCAGGAGAATCTGCGCGACTATTCTGGAATCGGTTCTTGACCAAGAAAAACCAGATAGTTGACTGCCCTGACGCCGAAGCAATAGCCTCCTTCAGGCATAATATTCAGGACGAGTGGCTGGCTCGCCAGCTCGGCCAGGATAAACCAAGGACAATGTCCGCCCTCACATCGCTCATGACCCGCTTTTGCACGGGCGAGGGTAACTGGCTAGCTAGACGTAGCCACAACCTCGAAGACCCCGGAACCTCCGAAGTTCGGGATGGAAACGGAAAACCAAAGCGCAACAAGAACAAGTGCCGGCACAACAATATTGACGCCGATCACACGGCCGTTAACGCCGGTTTCCGCCACTCCCGTCCTGGGCAGCGGAAGAAGCCTTCTAAAGGCAATCGCGACGGACCTACCCCGCTGGATAAGATTATGGAGAGGCCCTGCCAGATCCATGGGACTCAAGAGAAGCCCGCCAACCATACCAACCATAACTGTTGGGTGTTTAAACAGGCCGGCAAGCTCGCATCTGAGGACCAAGGCAAGAGCCCACGCAGCGAGGATGAGGATGAACCTCGTGGTCCGATCGTCGGCGGACAAAAGAAATTCCCTCCAGAGGTAAAAATAGTAAACATGATCTACGCCACTCATATACCCAAAAAGGAGAGGAGGCGCGCCCTTCGATATGTCTACGCCATAGAGCCTGTAGCCCCGAAGTACAACCCATGGTCGGCATACCCGATCACCTTCGATCGACGCGACCACCCGACCAGTATCCGTCACGGGGGTTCGGCCGCACTCGTCCCAGACCCGATCATAGATGGGTACCACCTCACTAAGGTCCTCATGGACGGTGGAAGTAGCCTCAATCTGATTTACTAAGATACGGTGAAAACTATGGGCATAGATCCATCAAGGATCAAGCCCAGTAACACTACCTTCAAGGGAGTGATCCCAGGCGTTGAAGCCTGGTGCACAGGCTCTGTCAGCCTGGAGGTTGTGTTCGGCTCGCCTGATAACTTTCGAACCGAGGACTTGATCTTCGACTTCGTACCCTTCCGCAGCGGCTATCACGCCCTGCTCGGCCGTACAGCGTTCGCTCGCTTTAACGCCGTCCCACACTACGCATACCTCAAGCTCAAAATGCCCGGCCCTAGGGGTGTCATTACAGTCAATGGCAACACAGAGCGCTCCCTCCGAACTGAGGAACATGTGTTGGCCCTGGCGGCCGAATTCCATTACACCGATGATGGGCAAGCGCCGACATCCGCCGTAAAGGCACCCAAGGCTGGGAAGCGAGCTCGGTCCCAATCCGAAGTACCAGAACCTTCCTCTCCCTATAAATAGGGACTCGCCCCCCATCGCACGGTCCTAGAACCGGCAAAGTACGTGCCAAGGAGGCACAACTTCACGCTCAAAATTCCATGGGCAGCTGTGGGGAAAAACTATTAGAGGTGTTCGGCTGGACCGAACTATTACCGTCAACACGTCTTCGGACATACTACAGGTACCATAAAGTGCCTGCTAAGGCGTCAAGCTCATCTATACTTCGGCAACTTCTCAAGACTTTTTCTTCAAGGTCTTTTGCCGAACAAGCAAAGCCCATAAAGGCATACACCTCCTTAGGTAACGTAGGAGCAGATAAGCGACAGGGCACATCAAGGACGTCAAGTCACTCATCAAAGGCCCTTGGTACAGTCTCTCCTGTAAAGTTTATATTTCATTTATCAAATACCTGTAAACAGTTGGATCGGCAATTTGAATAATAAGAGATGTTGAGTAAAATACAGATATATCATACATTATCTCCTTGCTGTCCCTTTTCGGAACACTCCCTATTTTCTCCCTCTTCTCGCGAATCTGTTTGGTATACTTTACGATGCAACCGGCTAATAGACCGGGGGTTCGACCTTAAAAATCGCCCTACACACAAATGATTCAGTGTTCGGCATCTTGGAATTCCGCTTTATATGCATTGGTTCCGAACTATGTCTTGGGTCAATAGTTGGGTTGCCCGGCTCCTATGCTTGCCCCTTTATGTTCAGCTCGTTCGGCTAAAAGGGCAAAGGGAGCACCGCTGCGATTGCGCTTCCAACTAGTCTAGTTAAGCGCCTCAGCGGAGAAAGCCGAAAACTGACTGTCATGGTATGCGAGAACCGGTCTACGAATCCGAGCTTAACTAAATCTCATTAGAGGTTATTCTGTGTCATACGATGGGTTTGGTGTTAGTACAAACCAGGTGATATGGGCTTCGGCCGCGGTTCATCCGAACATCACAAACACCTGGGGGCTAGTCATCAGCCCCCGCACTCCTTTCTCACGCCCCTACGGCTAAGTGAAAGCAATAAAGCATTATGGTCTGATTGCCTTGTCCGCCTCACACTACCGCCTTCGGGTACCGATAGCTCGGCTAAGGGTCATAGTGCGATTGGCAGAGACACCCCGCGTAGTATCTACGTGGGGGCTGAAGCCGACGACTCGCAGCTTTCAGTTTCAACGGCCACACAGGAGTTATAAAGGATGCGAAACATGAAAGACATGTTAAACCATGCAGCTTTAAATACAAATGCGTTCAAAGGTCTTCGGACATATTACATAAGCGTTTACTCATACACATTCTCTCGCGAACACTGCGCCTCTATTGCCCGAGCACCCTCCATTACGCCGGAGAAGTACAGCTCGGGGCGCCTATGCTCTTTCCCGGTAGGCGGAGGTGCAGTGGCGATCTTCATTGGATCTGGCCCCGGCCAGTGCACCTTGGCCTTCGCAAAGGTCATCCGAGCTCCCTCGATACAGGAAGATCACCTTAGCCCGTCGACCCGGGGCGATGCGTCGCTCAGCTTCTGCACCAGGCCGAAGTAGCTGCCCGGCAGTGGCTCGTTGGGCCATAGCCGGATGAAGAGATCCTTCATGGCCGGCTCCGCCATCCGGTGTAGCTCCATCAGCTGTTTCAGCTGCTCAATAAGGAGAGGAGAGCGCTCGGGGGCTTCGAACTATGCCCAGAATAGCCGAGCTTCATCTCCTTCTCCCCGCGAAGCATAGAACTGCTTCGCGTCCGCCATGCTCTTCTGGAGGTCCGAGCAGGCGCCTGGGGAACGCCATACTTGGGTAAGCAACTCGAACTTGCTATCCCCGAAGATACACTGCAATGAATACGGCTTACCATCCATGATAGCTTTGGCCTGGCTGACCTCCTCTTCAAAAGACCGCCTATCCACCCGCTCCTTTTGGAGATTAGTTTTAAGGGTGGATAGTTCGGCGGCCTGCTCCTTGCCCTTGCGCTCCAGGTCGTCGCACTTTTGCCCGGCGTCCTTGAGCTCCTGTTGGATTTCCTCCACCCGAGCCTCGTGCTTGTCACTAGTGGCTCTTAGGGCAGAGAGCGCGGTAGCCGCTTCTTTGGCCACCGCCTTCTCCACCGCAGCCTCCTGCTTTGCCTTCTCAAGTTCGACCTTGAGCTTCTCAATCTCCTTCGCCGAGGCTGCGTAAGCATCGACTTATATCAAGAAACCGTGTTGATAGTACGGTAAAGAAGAGTTTTGATACTCTAATCTGGCTTACCTTGCGCCTCGTCGAATCTCTTGTTTAGAGCGTCAAGCTCGTCTTCGGAGCTCTTGAGCTTCCGATTTAGCTCATCTAGCTCGGCAGCGTTCGTTGTCGTTGCCTTCGACGAAGCCTGTAACAAACAAAATCATATAAACGTTATAGGGGTTTACAACCTCCGAACTCTCACCAAAATGATCCTGTGTCCGGTCCTCTTAAGGGCTGATAGAACGATCCGAACACATACTGTCCTGTGCACAGTTCGGATAAGGATCTATGTTTGACCCCCAGGTAAGTTTTTCAAACTCACCTAGGGCTCGGGGGCTGCCAGGTATATAATCATAACTCATAGAAAATAATATTTCACAAAATAGAGCATTACATGGCTTACCTAGAAGCCCGTCAGGAGACCATTAAAGGCCTCCTTTAGTCCGTGGTCTATGGACTGAATGCTCTGTAATACCGCACCCATAAGGGTGCGGTGCTCCCCGGAGATGGAGGCGCTTGACAGAGCCTCCCCCATAGCCGGCCATCCAATGGTCGGTGGGGCCGATGGGGATCGGTTGACCCGATCTCCAACCGGTGCCTCCAGAGGCATGGCGCGCTCCGGAGACCGCCTTGGAGGCGAGTGGACGTCTTTTCGTCCGGTCTCCTCAGTATCCGGGAAGGGCCTCACCCCCGGGTCTTCGGCGGCCGAGGTGTTAGCCTCGGCCATGATGTCGTCACCCGCGCCTCCAGTGCCCAGCTGCAGAGGAGCCTGTTGGGACGACACCTCCGCGGCGTCCTTCGTGGCGCCCGGAGGAGAGTGGTGCGGCATGGTCCCGCTGTCCGCTAGTTCGGTAGGCGGGGTCTCCCCGTCCGAAACTTGATCGGTGGGGAGGACTTGTGGTGGGCTGCAAAACAATAGGCATTCACATGTCAGTAACATTCGAAACTTAACATTAGTACCCCAGGAGGTCTTCGGATCTTTACCTTCGAGGTGGGGGCTTGACCCTGAGGTTCCTTCGTGGAACCCTCTCGAAGTCCTCGGACTCAGTATCCGAGTCCGAGCTGTCACCGGACAGGGTTACCTGTGTCCGGCGTGCTTTCTTCTGGGCGGGAGGAAGTACATCCTCTGAGGCTTCCGATGACGCCGCCCTCTTTCCTGTGAGGAGGGAATCGCCTCCCCCCTCAGCCTCATGCTCCTCCTCCTGATTCGAGGAGGCATGGGTTTCTTCGGACACAGCCCCTGGCTGGTCCCTGTTGCGCAGGCCTGCTCGGCCTAGCTTCTTCTTCTCCTTCTTCTCCGGCGCCTTATAAGGCGCCACAATGAGCATCTCCGACAGCAGCGGAGACCTAGGGTCTTCGGGCTGTGGAGCCGGACACTTGATGCCCGTGGCCTTGCTTAGCCATTCCTATGGAGGTGATCGGAAAGCACTTAGTTTTTCTTCGGAAGATAAAAGCTGAACTAATAGAACGATATCATACCTCGGAAGGAAGCTTATCGGCGCGTAAGCCCTGGTCCTCCTTCTTGGCCGGCCAGTTCTCCTGCTCCTTGAACAGCGCCTTCCACAGCTTCTCCCGTGTGGTACAGAAGAGTTGACGGATCGTAGGATCATCGTTAGTCCGATAATTCCACATGGGAGAGCTCCGGCGCTGGCAGGGGAGGATGTGCCGTCGAAGCATAACTTGGACCACGTTGGTCAGCCCGACTCCCTCCTTGATCATGGAGGCGATGCCCCTCTGCAGGTCATCCACCTCTGTGTCCGACCCCCAGTCGAGGCCCTTTTGGACCCATAAGGTCAATCTGGCCGGGGGGCCGGACCTGTATTCGGCAGGAATAGTTCCGCCCTCCTCCTTTGGCTCATTGATGTAAAACCACTCTTTTTGCCAAGTCTTGATGGTGTCGATGAAGGTGCCGGACGACCATACTGCACGCGGGAGCTTGCCGATGACCGCCCCTCCGCAGTCTGCATGTGCGCCGGCGACACACTTCGGCTTGATGTTGAAGATCTTGAGCCATAGTCCGAAGTGTGGTTCGACTCGCAAGAAAGCCTCGCAGACGATGATGAAGGCCGATATATGCATGAAAGAGTTTGGCGGGAGGTCGTGGAAGTCGAGGCCGTAGAAGAACATGAGGCCCCTCACGAAGGGGTGGAGCGGGAAGCTCAATCCTCGAATGAAGTGGGGAAGGAAGACCACCCTCTCACCAGGTTTGGGGGTGGGAATCACCTGGCCCTCCTCCGCAACGCGGTGGAAGACATTGGCGGGGAGGTAGCCGGCGTCCTTGAGATCCCGGATGTCCTGGTCTGTGACCGTGGATGCCTCCCACTTGCCTTTGGATCCGGAGCTGGCCATGGCTAAGCTCGGAGGAGGAAGAATGTAAAACCTAGATCTGGGCTCTGGAAGCTCGGAAGATTGGGGAAGCAGGGATGCGAATGGGAAGTGCCGATAAGCCTTGGAGGTTTACTTTCCCTTTTATTGAGCTTACTGCCGGTTAGCCTCCCTTCATGGCGCCGTAAATCTCTCTGCTTCCCGAGGTGTGCGTGCCGTTATACGCGCATGATTAAACATATCCCGTGTAAAATGGGGCACGATCTGTGCATTGATGGATCGTGCTGGTGGAAACGGCCTCGAACCGCGAATCGAGTCTTGACGACTGGTTTTAGTGGTCGTGGCGGGCCGTGACCTTTTGTCTGAAAGGTTGTCAGAAATCACTATATACTCCCTGATGTTTGGCCTGTAGGGCCGGTTACTCATGGTGTTCGGACGATCTATGATCGGAAAAACTACACGTCGTCGGAGGCCGAACTATCCCGGCCGATCATTATTTGCAAAGGAGGAACCCGCCTTGCAAGCCGAAGACTTTGATCACATGAAGCAGCCGAAGCTAGGACTCTTGGCGTTGGAGGCTAGTTCGGGGGCTACGGAGGCTGTCCTGGTTTAGGGGGTCCTCGGGAGGCCGACCTATCTATTATAGGCTAGACTGTATGGGCCTTTCGCCGGACAATGGACTGATGGAAGACCCAGACTCCAGAAAGGAAGCTTCTAGAATCGTGGCGTATCCTCCACGTTTGAAGTAGTAAATAGGCATGTTTATCCCTTCGACGTGTAACCGACCATGTGTAAACCCTAGGGACCCCTGGCGTGTATATAAGCCGGAGGGTTTTAGGTTGTAGAATGACAGAACTCATCTAGGGTTTTAGCTACTTGATCTCGAGGTAGATCAACTCTGTAATCCCCATACTATCAATATAATCAAGCAGGACGTAGGGTATTATCTCCATAGGAGGGCCTGAACCTGGGTAAAACCTTGTCCCCTTCGTCTCCTGTTACCATCGTTCCTAGTCTCACTGTTCAGGACCCCCTACCCGAGATCCGCCGGTTATGACATCGACACTTAGCACGAAAGAGGAAACTGTCCTCCCTCGGCGCCCGCTGGCGCCCGCCTGGCTTGGCCGTCAGAACCCACGTCACCCCGGCCTCACGAGGATGGGTACTTGCAGAGGAATCTCCGCTCCTCGGGAGGCGGCCTGAAGGGGTGCCACTCCTCCGGAGGTATTGGCGTTGTACTCCTCACGAGGCGGGGGCTCTCACGAGGGCCTTGACTTGGGGGGCTTGTTGTAGGGCCATACAGGGCCTTCGTGGTGGGCCACGCGCTGGGCCACAGGCATGCAGGTCTGGGTACCCCCAATCCCAGAACGCCGATAGTAGCCCCCGGGCCCAAGGCGTGCCAACCTTGGCTTCGAGACGAAGGAAAGGAGCGAAGGGCGAAGCGCCGCGGGCCCCCAATTGCATGTAGGCCAGGCTCGACGCGTGGTGCGCAACAGGGAACGGACACCTCCTCCCCTAATCGCCTCGGCAACTGTCCTAGCTGACAAAAGCCTGGCGCCCTCTGCGGAGCCATCATTGCTCTTCTTCCCTGCGCCTTGCTCCCTTGCTTAGATCCCCTTTTCACCGCGAGAAACTCCTCCAGGTCCTGGCGCAGCACCGTCCTCCCTCCTGCTCTTCTGCCTCCAGGATCCTACGAATGGCGCCCGACGTGAAGGCTAAGCCCGAGGCTCCAGCCTCGGCCCCCTCTTCTCCCTCTCCGGCACTCACGACGTCCACCATTACCAAGGAGGGGGATCTTTCTTCGGCGCTCCCATTGACCACGGGAGATTCCAATGAATGGGGGCAGACCTTGATCTGGTGCGGCTCCATGGAGTGGCGCACCTTGGCAAAGACAATATACCCCTTCTTTCTCCACAACATCTTCTATGGGCTCGTCCCGCCCTTCTCGGGGTTCTTCTCCGCCATCCTCGCGCACTATGGGGTCCAAGCTCTCCACCTTCAACCCAACTCCATCTTGCTCCTGTCGATCTTCGCCTTCTACTGTGAGGCCTTTGTAGGCGTGAAGCCTTTTGTGGCCCTCTTCCGCCACTACTTCAGCATGCGGCTCCATGACAGCGCGCAACGGTCGGGGTGCGCTTCCTTCGTCGCGGTCCAGAGCGGCAATGTGCTTCTGAAGGCCAAGAAGAAGGTGCAAGGCTACCAGCACCGCTGGGTCTTCTTGGATGTTCAGGGGGTTGATTCGCATCTGGAGCTCCTGACGAGACTGCTCGAGAAGACTCTCGGGTGGGCCTCCGCGAAGCTCACTGACCCCTGGGCGACGCCCGTCTTGAAGCGGATCTCCTTGGACATGGTCGCTGGGAAACTGACCAGGGCGATGATGGTGAAGGAGTTCGTGACGCAGTGCATGGCGCCGCTCCAGCAGCACTCGAAGCCCATGTGGGAGTACAAGGGCATGGGAGATGCCATCAGGCTCAGATCCGCCAGCCTGACAGGCGAGGAGCGGGACAAGGCCCTGAACATTCTGCTCTTCAATGATCCTGGGGATCTTCCCGAGGCTTACGCCCAGCTATACCGCCACGACGACGGCAGGGCGCTAGCCGCCGCCATGCCCGACTTTGACGACCTGGGGCTCACGCCATCCGGGCTCCCCAATCCCACGGTGCTGGTGTCCTCCGGAGACACCAGCGGCGAGGAGGATTCAGAGGTTACCGTTAATGATAGGGAGGAGGCATCCCCTCCGTCGCAGAATGTGCTCCTCCGCAGCCTTGATGATGATGATGACGATACCGACCAGCCCCCGGCCGCTGGCTCCCGGCGCTTCGCCAAGATGCACATGGGGCCCAGGCCTTCCCCTCAAACCGCTCGGACGTCCGGCCGGACGACCCCGAAGAAACGTGCGGCCGCGGTTCCTCAGGGCGTCCTCCGCACCCCTCCAGGCGACAACACCATGCAGGGGGTCGGCGAGGAGCACGCCGCTCGCCCCCTGGATGGGGCCAAGTCCGCGCCGATAGGAAGCGGGGGCGTTCTGCCAGCGCCGAGGTGGTGAAGAAGAGGAAGTCAGTCGCGCGCGAGGAGTAAGTAACCTTCCTCGTCTCTGTTTGATCTTGAACTGCGCATGTGCTCATGGCTCTCCTCCTCTCATTGGCTAGGGTCGAGGTTGTGCTGAAGAGGAAGAAGGCGAGCGTTGAGCCGAAGGAGCCCCCTGTCCTGGGGGCGCCCTCGACTTTGTGCCGCGACGGAAGCGGGCCGCGCCAGCCTAGCGCGCCGCTTGGGGGGGTGGCCGTCGGGGGCGCGGGGGCTCTCACGGCGGATGAGGGAGTCTGGGATTAAGGGGTCCTCAGACTGCCAGCCTATTTCTCATAGGCCGGGCTCATGGGCCGCTCACTGACGATGGGATTGATCGAAGGCCTCGTCGCTATGGAGGAGACCACAGGAGTCGTGGCATGTCTTTCAAGTTTGAGGTAGTAGATTAGGCATGTTTTATCCCTCCGGTGAACAACCGACAATGTGTAACCCTAATAACCCCCGGCATCTATATAAGCCAGGGGGTTTTAGATTGTATGGCAGAGAAACTCATCTAGGGTTTTAGCTAGTCGATCTCGAGGTAGATCAACTCTGTAACCTTCATACCATCAATATAATCGAGCAGGATGTAGGGTTTTACCTCCATAGGAGGGCCCGAACCTGTGTAAACATCGTCTCCTTCGTCCCCTTGTTACCATCGATCCTAGACTCACAGCTCGGGACCCCCTACCCGAGATCCGCCGGTTTTGACACCGACATTGGTGCTTTCATTGAGAGTTCCACTGTGATCACCAAAAGAATCGATGGCTCACCTTCTCATAAGCCATGGAGTCTGTAGCCAGGATGCCTCCGTCCGTGGTCAGACCCCCGCAGGCGGCAACGCCCTGTCGCATGCCGATCCGACTGACCATCTTGGCCAGATCGGAAGTTTCCTCCCCGATCAAGAAATCAGATTTGGGAACCTAGAGTTCATCGCTGATTCACGGGCAGAACTTGTTTGGATGAGGCCCTCGACTCCCATGGAGGATCCCGCAGAGCCCGTAGAGCCCGACGCCTCGACGCCGGAAGCATCGGGCATCACCTCTGAGGTGGCCTCCACCCTCAGGCCATCTAGAACACCCAACCCCGTCGATATGCCCATATCTGCCGCGGCCGAATACGACCTGGATTCGCCTTCGAGCGATTCTGGGACCACGTCGCTACGGATCGGCCCCACGCGCTTCGGCGACACGTACCCCGCCGACGTCTCGTGCTTGAACAAGCTACTGGATCGGATTCGAACCGTGGGCCTAGCCGACGACCAGGCCCCGGTCTATGACCGGATCGGGCTTAAATCCGATGACAGGGAGATTCACACCCCCTCGGTCACTCACTTACTCGCCACCGTCGAGTGTCCGGCTGGAGGCTCGTCCCCCCAACAACCGGAACTAAAAATGGTTTACATCCCAATTTACGATTATCAAGATCTCTCTGGTAACCTAGACTCTGGAGTTCGCTCCAGAAATAGTTCGGGATCGATCCCCGATCTAGCGCGCAACTCGAACCCCGCATCGAACCCCGTGATTCCGGACTCACATCGTGGCACGAAACCAAAAATTTTCCCTCCCGCCACCCAAGTCGAGCACTCAAGCCTCGCAGGAGAGTCGAAGTCCTCGGACTTACGGGATATCAAACAATTACCAGGGGAGTCGGTTCATCATTTTTGGGCTAGACTCCTCCTCATTAGAGAAAGAGTACCAGGCTCTAGTGACCAGGAGATAATGCCAACCTTCACTCGCAATTGTCATGATGAAGGGATCCTCAATGCCCTATCCCATCGACACATTGGTGGCTTCACCGAGCTATCGGATCTAGTACAAAAATACTGTGCCATGGTGAGCACCTGGCAAGCAGAACAACTACTTTCGGAATCAGACTTTACCGAACACCCTAGAGGTGATCGGAAAAAGTGGATACCCCCGAAGCGGCTAGCCGAACACGAACCCGCCGAAAAAAGAAATAGACCCCCCTAAGGGGGCCAGAACTGTCCTTGACGGACTATTGGACAAGCCATGCCCTATACATTCTGTATTGCTGAACACAAGCCCGACTCACAGCCTCAGAGCTTGCTGGGTCGTCAGGCAGGTCGCAAAAAGTGGAGAGGCCATCCTCGAGGCACTACCGCCGAACAGGCATTCCACAACGCCACCAGAATACAATGCTGAAGTCATGATGATCTACGAAACGTTCCCCTCTAGGAACAGGAGGAAAAGAGCTCTTAGAGAACTCGAACAGGTCTACCATGTGGCGACAACAAGTTCATGGGCAGACATACCAATCACCTTCGGAGACATTGACCAACCAACCATCCGTCCCGGTCAAACACCGGCCACACCGGTCCTAAACCCCATCATCGATGGTTTCAGACTACAGAAGGTGCTAATGGATGGTGGCAGTGGTTTAAACCTCATCTACGAAGACACCCTGGAAAAAATGCAGTTCGACCATTCTCGCATCGAACAAAGCACCACAACCTTCCGGGGGATCATTCCTGGGAAAGAGGCGCGTTGTTCAGGACATATCACCCTGGACGTAGTGTTCGGCACGCCCGAAAACTACCGATCTGAAGAACTTCTCTTCCATATCGTGCCCTTCCCCTGTTGGGGCGTGACGGCTTCACAAAATTCCAGGCTATACCCCATTATGGGTATATGAAGCTCAAGATGCCAAGCCCGAATGGGGTAATCACAATCGCCAGTGATCGGAACATAGCCCTTCGAGTCGAGAACAAAATAGCAGCGCTCGCCCTCGAGGCACTAGCCGAGACCTTTGCTGCAGAGGAATTGACCACACTCCGGTCAACACTGGAGAAGGATGATGTGATCCTTAGCAACAGGCCCAAACGCACGTCCTTTAATCCTGCAAAAGAAATTGTTAAATTTCAGGTACACCCAACGGACCCTAATAAGACAGCGTCCATCGGAGCTCAGCTGGACCCCATGGTGGACGAGGCGCTACGAGCATTCTTACGAGAAAACTGGGACATCTTCGCCTGGCATCCTTCCGATATGCCAGGAATCCCACGGCAGCTGGCAGAACATAGTCTGAATATAATCCCATGGTTCAAGCCCATCAAA
Source organism: Elymus sibiricus (assembly GCA_039707655.1). Classification (NCBI taxonomy): domain Eukaryota; kingdom Viridiplantae; phylum Streptophyta; class Magnoliopsida; order Poales; family Poaceae; genus Elymus; species Elymus sibiricus. The sequence continues at coordinate 226,908,614 of CM077669.1, forward strand.
CAGACTCTATGCCGCTTTTCAGAGCCTAAACGACAAGCGATGGGTGAAGAACTAGCTAAATTGCTAGATGCCGGATTCATACGGGAGATCAAACACCCCGAATGGTTGGAAAACCTGGTGATGGTACCGAAGAAAGACAAATCCTGGCGGCTGTGCGTCGATTTCAAAGACCTTAACAAGGCCTGCCCTAAGGACCCTTTCCCCCTACCACGCATAGACCAGATTATTGACGCCACAGCCGGACACGATTCCCTGTGCATCCTTGACGCTTACTTCGGATACCATCAGATCAAAATCAAGGAATCCGATCAAGCTGCAACCGCATTCATCACCCCCTACGGGCCATTCTGCTTCAACACAATGCCTTTCGGGCTAAAAAACGCTGGGGCTACATACCAGCGCATGATCCAGACCTGTCTGGAGAAATAGGTTGGTAAAACAGTCGAGGCATACGTGGACAACGTGGTCATTAAAACCAAACACGTCAGCCAGTTGATCGACGACCTAAGGCAAACCTTTGCCAGCTTACGCGAGTATGATATACGACTCAATCCGGAGAAATGTGTCTTTGGAGTTCCCGCTGGTAAACTGCTCGGATTCATTGTTTCCCATAGAGGAATAGAAGCGAATCCGGCTAAGATCCGCGCCCTATCGGAACTTGCAATTCCCACAGAGCTAAAGCATGTGCAAAAGTTGGCGGGTTGCGTGGCGGCGTTAAGCCGCTTTATTTACCGTCTCGGTGAAAAGGCTTTACCGCTCTACAGGTTGCTGAAACGGACCAACAATTTTGAATGGACCGATCAAGCAGCTGCTGCATTAGAGGAAATCAAAACACTGCTGGCAAGCAACCCCATACTCACAGCACCAGGCGCCGGTGAACCAATGTTATTGTACATATCGGCCACCAACCAAGTGGTTAGCGCAGTGCTCGTCGTCGAACGAGAGGAGGAGGGTCACAACTTCCGGATACAGAAGCCGGTCTACTATGTGTCAGAAGTACTAACGCAATGCAAGTCCAGGTACCCGCATTACCAGAAGAGAGCCTATACAGTACTTATGGCGTCACGGAAACTAAGACGCTACTTTCAGGAGTGTTCGGTCATGGTGGCATCTGAAGTACCCCTGAACGATATAATCAATAACAGGGATGCCATCGGCCGCATAGCCAAATGGGCCATTGAACTCCTTCCTTTCGAAATCGCCTATAAGCCACGACGAGCTATTAAATCTCAGGTATTGGCAGATTTCCTTGCTGAATGGACGGAGGCCGAGCTCCCTAGGGAATATAGTACATACTCCCATTGGACGATGTACTTCGACGGATCCAAAACACTGGCCGGACTGGGGGCGGGAGTTATTCTCACATCTCCCACAGGCGACAACGTCCGATACATGTTACAAATCATGTATGCCGATTCCAACAATGCAGTCGAGTACGAAGCACTTTTGCACGGTCTTCGGATGGCAGCTTCAATGGGTATACAACGGTTGGAGGTACGGGGAGACTCCAACTTGGCCATCTCTCAAATCAACGGCGAATTCGATGCCAAAAACCCGAAGATGGCGGCATATAGAGACGCCGTCCTTAAAATATCCGCACGGTTCGAGGGGCTGGAATTCCATCATGTCGCTAGAGACAACAACCAGGCCGCTGACATACTGGCCCGCATGGGGGCCAAACGCGACCCTGTCCCAAAAAACACTTTCCTTGAGCGCCGGATCCATCAGCGCAAAAGAGGTTGTTCGCCCTATAAATGAACCAGATGACCTAATCATCGACGGCTCCGTAATGGACGAGACGCCTTCGGCTCACGAGGTCATGGCAGTAATTGCACCATGGACCGAGCCCTTCCTCGCTTACCTTCTTCGCCAAGAACTCCCCGACGATCAGACAGAGGTGAGACGCATAATTCGGCGATCCAAGGCATATAAGGTCCACGAGGGTGAGTTATACAAGAAAAGCACCACCGGAGTACTCCAGCGGTGCATATCTGAGGAAGAAGGAAGGCAGCTCTTGGCCGAAGTCCACGGAGGAATGGGCGGCCATCACGCCGCGGCAAGGGCCTTAGTAAGCAAGGCCTTTCGGGCTGGTTTTTTTTGGCCCACCGCTCGAGCAGACGCCCAGTCACTTGTCCAGCATTGCGTGGGCTGTCAACTTTTTGCAAATCAAAGCCACATGCCCCCAATAGCTCTCTGGACTATTCCGATTACCTGGCCTTTTGCGGTCAGGGGGCTGGATATGGTCCGACCACTTAAAGGGGGGACCAAAAAGAATAAATATCTGCTGGTCATGGTTGACAAGTTCACCAAATGGATCGAAGCAAAACCTGTCAAATCAGCCAAGTCAGGACCAGTGGTCGACTTTATATCTAGTGTGGTGCACCGTTACGGCATCCCCCACAGTATAATAACGGACAATGGATCCAACTTCACCGCCCAAGAGGTAAAAGACTGGTGTACAAAGATGGGCATATAGCTCGATTACGCATCAGTATATCACCCGCGGACTAATGGACAAGTCAAACGGGCCAACGGCCTCATCATGAGTGGTATTAAACCACGTCTAGTCCGATCTCTTCATGAGTGCGACTCCCATTGGGTGGAGGAGCTTGACTCCGTCCTGTGGGGCCTGCGTACCACCCCGAATCGATCAACGGGATACACACCATTCTTCATGGTCTACGGGGCAGAAGCAGTCCTTCCTTGTGATATTATTCATGATGCACCAAGGGTGCGCATGTACGAAGAAAAGGAGGCCGAGTTATGTCGGCAGGACGACTTGGATGCCTTAGAAGGAGAGCGCGACATAGCTCGGGCTCGCTCTACTTTTTATCAACAGCAGGCCCAGCGTTACCAGAGCAGGGAGGTCAGGGCAAAAGCGTATAATGTGGGTGAACTCGTCTTACGGCTCCCCGAGAAGCAGAAGGATAAACTCAATCCCAAATGGGAGGGCCCCTTCATAATCGACGAAGTACTCGCAGGAGGGGCTTATCGTGTTCGAAGACCGCCAAATAACCGCCTCGAACCACACCCATGGAACGCAGCTCATCTTCTGCGTTTTTACGGCTAGACCGGTGTCGTCATACGTTTTACCCTCCTTTTTCTTTCTCTTTTTCTCTTTTTCTTTTCATTTTCCTTCCCTTCCACCTTGATTTTTGGCAGGTTCGGATTTTCTATCTCCCCAAAGTCTATGTTCGGCTAAACCGAGCACGTGTTAAGTCTTTCGGCATACATCCTCAAATGTTAGACCCGAATAAAACACCTGGGGGCTTCTTCCCGAAGCCAATGATTATATGTTTTAAGCATCTATTCACATTTCCTGTGTATGCATGTTTCCCTTGTCGATTTTTAAGCCATTATATGCATCAATTCAAACTAAGATTTTTGCCGAGCTGGGTTGCCTCGCTCCTGTGTTTACCCTCTACGTTCCCGATTGTTCGGCTAGAGGGTAAAGGGAGCACCTCTGCGATTTCTACGACCGGGTTATCCGGATGCGTACCTCAGACGCGTGAAGCCAAAAGCTAGCTATCGTTAGCAGAAAATTGGTCGGCTACGACGGAAGCAACAAATAAAATTATGGTTGTTATTACAATTACTCGGGCTTCTTTTCCGAAAAAAGCCATTAGTCGCATACTAGCAGTATACGGCCTTACTATCCACGATTTCTGTAGCAACCTAAAGGAAGGCACCGATAGAGGTACAATTTTCTTTGGAAGATGTTTCTTATGCTAAGCAGTAATATAACATATCTCCCTGTGCATCTTCTGTCTGTTCGCACCAAATGGCCGGATTGCCTGGTTCCTCGACAGAATTCCCTCTTATCAAGGGATATTTTATAAGGAACACTCCCAAGCTCGTAGCACGGGAGGTCGAAGCCGATGGCCGGTTAAGACAAAGTTTACAACATAGACGGAGCAATTTTTTGATTTAAAGTACATAGTTACATAAAATCACACATCTGGCTGCCGGTCAAGATTGTCTATTAAGGCATCCAGGGCGGAATCTTCCTGCGAGAGACGAGCGGCAAGCATCACTTGGTCGTACACCAAGTGAAGTGGCACTTCTTGCCCGTTAGGCCCTGCTGGCCCAACCCGAGCCATATGCTCGGGGTTGAGACAAGTATAACGAGTCTTGATCATCGCCCACGTCTCTCGTGCTCCCTCCCGGCAGGTCGATGTCTTCCATAGCTCAAACCAACTCCGGGCTTCCTTGAACCGATCAGCTAGTTCGGTCATCCCTTCAGGTGGCTTCTCGGCAGGCCATAGCACTTTTATCATGCTCCTCATAGCCTTCCGATCCGGCTCATGCACGGCGGACAGTTCCTTCAGAAGGCTCCCCCGGTAGGATCCGAGCTCTTCTTCAGGCCACCCGGTTAGGAGACCTATGCATGAGACAAGGCATGTCCATTACACTTCATGTAGGAGAGATACCCTTCGACGTATAATAGCACTTACCAAACATGCCCCTCTATAATTTCTGGTTCTCTTCTTGGGTCTGGGCCAATTGAGTCTTTAAACTCTCAATTTCATCGGCCTGCTGCTTGTTTTCCGCCTGGAGGTGTTTCTTCTCCTCCAGGTTTCGTTGCAACAAAAGGCAGCCAGCCTCATACTGGGACTCGGCATACCTCTGAGATTCTCGGGCTGCATCTAAATATTTTTGCAACTGCCCTATGGATTTAGCTGCTAAAAGGTACCCTCGCGTCAGCATGGGATTATATACTAAGATCAGCAGAATAGATATACTCACCATGCGCCTCCCAGGTAAACTTCTTCACTTGTTCAAGTTCGGCCTTCACGGCTTCCACCTGTGTTCGGCTCGCTTCCACTTCATTGGCCAATTGCTCGTTCTGCTGCCTTGAGGCCTGCATCATCCATCAAACAATATGCGGATCCTTAACTCAGTCGTCCCGACCAATTCAAGGCTCGGGGGGCTACTGGGTTTACATACGTGTCCGAATTCTCAAAATCAATCACTCACCTTCAGGCTGGATGATATCAGTTTCACAGCTTCCCCAAGCCCAGCTCGGGCAGCTCCGATGTGCGCGTCCACCGAGCATAGAGCATTGAACTCTTGTTCGGAAAATGCCGGGTGGTGCAGGGCTTATCGTCGTCGCCGGTGGTTCATCGCGCTCTCTACTTCGGATTTAGTGACTGATACCGCGTCCCCGGAATCTTCAGGGGCCGGATTTACCACAGGAGCCTCCGCGACAGGTTCAGCATGAGCAGAAGATCTTGATTCATGAGTGTTGCCAGGCATCCTGGCAACGCCCTCGGCAGAAGATGGTTGTACTCGTTTCCTGAGTATTTCAACATGAGATCTCCTGTGAGATCCTATCGATCATAACAACAATAGATTAAGCGGCCGAACGAAGTACCTTTTGGTTGAACGAGTGGTCGGCGTCGTCTCCACTGCCGGCTCACATGAAGGACTCCTGTTGATGCTCGGTCCGGGCATTGCTGCTGTAGCCGACGTTCGTCGCGAGGACCGGCGGTGCTTGGGAGCAGAAATCGGCACATTTGGGTCGACGAAGGATGTTTGCCTTTTACGAGGAAGAATTTTTGTTCTTGCCTGTAGTGGAGGAAGGGAGTGATCCGGGGTGATCGGCTATAATAGCTGCCTTGGATCGATCAAGGCTCTCTTGGTAAAAGACCCCGTCTTCATACTCAATTGACAGCTCCGGATCATCATGGAATCCTGGATCGTCATCACGAGAGTAGTTCTCTGGTTGGGGGGCTGGACAGTTGACTGTCTCGACAAAGCTCCTCCATTCCTGTTCGCACAGATTAAAAGCTTTGGTCAAAAAGGGCAAACAAAAAGCCTGAACTCAGGTCACAAAGTCGAAAGGCTTACCCATTCGATGGGGTTGTAACTCGAGTAGCCCTCCTTAACCGGTTGTCGGACAAAGTCTTCTTTTTCTCCTTTGTACAGGTCGGCAAGTACGGCTGCCAAGGCCGCTTGATTGGCAGGGCCCTGCCGTCTGGAGCGAGTGGTGTCACTTGTTCCGTTGTAACGCCACAAAGGATGTATCCTTTGCTGAAGAGGTTGAACGCATCGGGTGATGGCGGCAGCCATCACGTCAATCATGGTCGGCTTGTGATGAGCCAGTATCCTTACGCGGGCAGCTAAGCGTTGTACTTCGGCATCGTCCTCTTGGGATGAACTCTTCGGTCGCCAGTTGTACCTTTTCCTCAAAGGGGCATCGGAATATTCGGGCAAACTCCTTCGAGCTGGATCAAATAGGGGGACGTCCTCAATGTAGAACCATTCCGACGACCATTCTTCGGACTCTTTCTTCGGTGTACCCACTGGATATCCTGTGCCGGCTATACAACATACTTCGGCTCCTCCGACTTCCCGAATTGTTTCACCCCGAGTGCGGGGGACTAGGCAGAAGTACTTCCTCCATAACCCAAAGTGTGCCTCGCAGCCCAGGAACATTTCGCAAAGGGCAACAAAGCCCTAGATATGGAGCTGGATCCCATAGAACTCCAATAATCCCCTCAGGAAGGCATGAATGGGGAACCCTAAGCCCCGCAAGAGGAAAGGAACGAAGCATACCCGTTCTCCCTTGTGGGGATTGGGGAAGTTCTCCGCGAAGGCTTCATTGTCAAAAGAAGTCAAACCGGCGCAGGTAGCCGACAGATCCGAGGAAGGAAAATACCCTTGGGTCTCGAGGTCACGCAGCCGAAGGAGTGATACAGAGCAACTTGTCCAATCCCCGGGACGAGAGCCATAAGGACGCGAGGAAGAGCTGGGGGCGCTCGCCATGTTTTTGTGGTGGTCTCTCGCTTGAAGCTTTTTCTGATGAAGAAGAAGAGGAAGGTGTGGCCTAGACCACGATTCAACTTGTTTAAATGGGTGGTGCCTCCCTTGTGGGAAGGGCAGTTTTGTAAAAAGCTGCCGGATCGCTCGTCTCCCCTCGGCGCACCAGGATTGAGGAGCGCTGAAAGTTATTACAATGGGTCCCACAAGGTCTCAACGTTTGAGAATTCATCGATGGCGGGATGGTTGCTGAACAAGAAGGGATAGAGGGACTCGCCTCGCAAGCCGAAGACATCAAGACGCAAGATAGTCTGGATGATATACCTCGGCATTGGAGGCTAGTCCGGGGGCTACTGAGGGAGTCCGGGATTAAGGGGTCCTCGGACTGCCGGCCTATTTCTCATAGGCCGGGCTCATGGGCCGCTCACTGAGGATGGGATTGATCGAAGGTCTCATCGCTATGGAGGAGACCTCAGGAGTCGTGGCGTGTCTTTCAAGTTTGAGGTAGTAGATTAGGCATGTTTTATCTCTCCGGTGAACAGCCGACAATGTGTAACCCTAATAACCCCCCGCGTCTATATAAGCCATGGGGTTTTAGATTGTAGGGCAGAGAAACTCATCTAGGGTTTTAGCTAGTCGATCTCGAGGTAGATCAACTCTGTAACCTTCATACCATCAATATAATCGAGCAGGACGTAGGGTTTCACCTCCATAGGAGGGCCCGAACCTGGTTAAACATCGTCTCCTTCGTCCCCTTGTTACCATCGATCCTAGACTCACAGCTCGGGACCCCCTACCCAAGATCAGCCGGTTTTGACACCGACAGCGGCGTCTCCTGCCGCAGCCGTGGTGGCCCCGACGCTGATCGAGGTGGCGGCTCCTCGCCCCATCCTGCTGGAATCCGCTCCCATGGTAGCAGAGATGCAGTCTCGGGAGGAGCCAGCCCCCATGGGCGAGCTGGTCATGGAGTCGCCCGCACTTGCCGTGATGGAGGAGAAACTAGAGCCCCCGGCTCCCCAAGTTAGCCACATCATTGGACCCTTGGTCACGGCACCTGCCGGTGCACTGGTGCCGCCTCCTGGTTCGGTTCTCGCCCTTGCGCACTGTGGTCCTCTGATCAGGTCCGGTGCCTTGGATGAGGCCTACACCATGCTCAGCAGGCTCCGGGCCGACCTCCAAGATGCTGAAAGGCACCTCGCGAAGGAGCGCCTAGGGCTCGTTTCTGGGTGCTCGCAGGCCGAGGCGGCCACTCGGACGGCCTGGAGCCGAGCCGAGGCTGCCATCGCGAAGAGCGAGAAGGAGGCCGTCGAGGCCAAGGCGGCCCGAGACGCAACACTGGACAAGGTGGAGTCTGCCAGGATGCGCTGCGGCGAGGCGGAGGCCCACCTGAAGGTCTTTCAGGATGAGCAAGCCACACTCGCGCCACAACTTCATGAGTCGGGGGAGGTCCTCAAGGCCCGTGAGGCGAAGCTCGCCAATTGCGACTCTGCGCTGTCCCAAGTGGCCGATGACCAAGCCAAGGAAAGCGAGCGCCTGGCCAAGCTGAAGGAGGAGGTGGAAGAAGCCCCGGCGTCCCACGCCCGACGCGTCTTCGAGACGATGGCCCAACTGGAGGCCAGGGAGAGGACCCTTGCCGTTACCGAGGAGAAGGCGGCCGTAGAGCGCGACGCCTTCCCCTCCCTCAAACTCGAGCTTCGCAAGTCGCTGCGCTCCATCTGCAGGGGAGGATTGTAACAGCCCGGAACCGATGCTCCAAAAGATTCCCGTTGTTTTCCATTCTCGTCGGGTGATTCGTTTTTTTGTCGCTTTCATCATCGCATCATTCGCATCGTCTGCATAGCATCGGCAACTCCGTTGCCATCATTTTTCAAAACCGCATCCATTCGTAGTCGTGGGTTCTCTCCATTCTTGTCGTTGTCCGTTTGAGACCAACCACACACACTCGCGCCCACGGCATCGTTTAAAAAAATGTTTTTCTTAAAGCGCGTGAAAATATTCTCGGATTGGGTCGAAAGTTGGCATGCGGGCTTGTTATATTGTATATAGACCGCCTGCCAAATTTCGCCGCAATCGGAGGTCGTTTGGTACCCCCAACGGTCGACTGTAGCGGCATCGTCATCGGTTATATTATCGGACGTTTTTTCAGGTTTCTAAATTCATGTCATGCGCCACAAAGCTCCCTCTCCACATCCCACTAACCAGCCTAGCTCCCCTCCGCTTTCGGACCGTCCGATCGGTATCGAACGGTCCGAAAACGGATGAAAACCCTCAAACCCTAGCCCCCTTGCTATATATAGACACCCACTAGTCCAGTTTTGGACAGCCCTAGAAAAATCCTAGCCTCCCCTAACCTCGAGCCACCTCCACCTCGAAATCCGCATCTGCCAAACCCTACCGCCGCCACTTGTCGCCACCTGAGCCACCGCGCAGCCGCTCCGAGCCACTCAGCGCGCGCCACGTCACCCCTGCGCCTCCTCCAGCCTCCTCCCTCCACCGCGGCCCGCTGCGGCCCAGATCTGGCCCTCCCGGGCCCGGAACGCCGCCGCCGCCGCAGCCCGAATCGCCCCCCGCCTCCCGCTCCAAGCCGCCCGCCGCCAGGGAGCTACTCCCTCCCGCGACCTCCGCCTCGCCGGCCACCGGAGCAGCTTACTCCGGTGACCAGCAGCGCCTTCGCCCCGTGCCTCAACCCTGCCGCTGCCGCGCCAACCTGCCTCAGCCCCGGCGCCGCAGCAGCCTCGCCCGCGTGACCGGCCGGCCGTCAACCGCCACCCCGTCATGCTCGGCTCCCACGCCGGTGAGCGTGTCCCGCGCCAGATCCAGGCAAGCAACGGCCGGATCCAGCGGCCCTCGGTGCCCTCCGGCCTCCTCGGCCCGTCCCCGACCTCGGCAGCCAACCCCGCCGCCCGTTGACCGCCGCCACCTGCCGCTGTGCTCGCTCGAGCGAGAGCGCTCGAGGCCGAGCAGCGGTCAAGCCGCGTGGGCCAGCGCGACCCCGAGCCGGCCCAGCCCAGCCAGGCCGCAAGGCCCATGGGTGAGCCACCCCCCCAGCGCACTCTGTTCCGAATCCGGCCCAATAGGTTTTTTATTTTGAGAAATTCTCTATTATTCCAGTAATTGCATAATTTCAGAAAAAATGCCATATTTTGCATTGCTCATAGTTAAATAACCGTGCATCGCATGTAATAACTTTATATATGAAAAATGTGTAGAATTTTGTGTAGATCATTTATATCCCAATTCCATCCATGTTTTAAAAGTTTTACATGTTTTTTTCTTGTAATTTGCATCATGGCATGTTTGTTGCATTGCGCATAATTATTGAATCGTGCATCCGAATTAATCAAACCTTGCATGTAAAATGTGTAGATTATTTATATCGCATTTTCATGCAAGCTAAAAATGTTTGATGTGATGTTTGCATTTTATTTGCATAAATAACTTGCTAAAACGGTTTATGTCCTAATCTCGCATAAATGTTGTGTCATTGTTTCTTTAACAAAAACCCTCATAATATATATGATTTTGGGGTAGAAAGATCCATCGAATTTACCTGTGCAATTAGTTTTGTCATTTGAGCATTTTTGTGTGCATGATTATGTTGCTATGATGCCCTTTTGTTTATTTTGTGTGAATTAATCCATGCATGATATGAAATAATTTTGAACATGAGATATGCCCTTGGACATGTGTGTTAGGCCCTGGTAATTTTTGTTGCTATAGAAATGCATGTTAGGTGTTATTCTTTTGTTGCCAACATGCCATAAAATATTGCTGTTTTGAGGGTCCAAAATAATTCTGAAACTGTTATTTTGTTGCCATGTTGTCATGTGATTTGCTATTGATTTAGGAGTCTTTTGTGGTTGCTCCCAAGGAGTCTTTTGTTAAGCATGTTGTTGTCTACCAGGTTGTGTCTTTTGATGCCATGTATAGGATTTGCATCATAGTTATATTCATTGTCCAACATGTAAATCTGTTAAAAAACTGCTGCACATGTCTACTCTAATTTTCACTAAGTTTGAGAATTTGTTTTCTTCAAAATGTCATGTTGTGTTGATGGTTGCCATGAATCTGTGCATTATTTGATGTTGCCATAATGGAATGAATTGTAGTGCATCATGTCCTCTATCATGCTTTTAAGTTTCATGCCAATATATGCCCTGTAGAATATAGTTTTATTGCTGCCAATATGCCTTCGTGAAAAACTGCTCTGCTAAAGACTGTTATTTTCACTAAGTCCTAATCTGCTATATTTTATTGCCATGTTGTGAGCTTCCTACCATGTGATCCATGACTCTTTTGAGTATGATATGTGGAGATGTAATGAAGTGTGTGTTATATGCTACTGCCCCATGCTTAGTTTGTGCATATTAGGATCTTGGAGCTTCTTGGTTTCATGTGTGCAATATGCTATGTTGCTGTTTTGGATAGATTTGAACTAGACTTGTATTGGTGATTGTGATTGAACCGTAGCTCTGTTTTGGACATGCCATATATGAATCTTGCCTAGAATTGCATGTAGTATCATATTATCTTGTTGCATCCATGATTTGACATGTTTGTGGTGGTTGTTTGCATGCATTTTGCATTCACAACATATGCATCTTGTGATTGTCATTTCTATTAGGCCGTAGCTCCATTTTATATGATCTATGCGTAGAATCACATGGTCCTCTTTATTTTGCTATTTAATAAACATAAAACATGGTTAGTTCAGATCTGGACCAAACTTATAATTTGCACATGGGGTCTTTTCAGAAATACTATAAGTTGTTTCCGTCCTCGTTTAAGATGCCTAGATAGAGTAGTTTCATTATGCTTAACCTCTCGCCATGTTTAATAACACTTAATATTGTCGTGTAAATAAACGAGAGTGAACTAAATGTCTCGAACGTGGAGTTTCGTCAATATGCAACTCGTTGCATATTGAGCTTCACTTAATGTGTAGAAGTTGATTGTTGCGCTTTGCCATCTCATGCATAACATGCATCATATTTGATGTGCATCATGCCATGCATATGTTGTGGTGTTTATCGTGTGTTGATTGTTGTTTCCGGTTTGCTTCTTTTCGATAGAGTTCCGAAAGCGTTCGGAGAGTGAGGATTCGTTCCACTACGTTGGCTCGTCTTCTTCGTGGATTCGTTCTTCTTCCAAGCGGGATCTCAGGCAAGATGATCATTTCTCTGGATACCATTACTTTCATTGCCATGCTAGATGTCTCGTTTCTTTCGCTTGTCTCGCTACCTACCACTTGTTTGTCAAGCCTCCTAAAATGCCATGATATGTCTCTAACCCCTCCACATCCCAGCAAACCATTGTTTGGCTATGTTGCCGCTTGCTCAGCCCTTCTTATAGCATTGCTAATTGCAGGTGCAAGTTTGTCCATGTGCAACATGGATATTTTGATATATCACAATATTGTTGCTATTTAATTTAATGCACATATATACTTGGTAAAAGGTGGAAGGCCTGGCCTTTTGCTCGGTGTTATGTTCCACTTTTGCCGCCCTAGTTACTTGTGTACCAGTGTTATGTTCCATATTGAGCGCTCCTAACATGCTCGGGGTTGTTATGGGGACCCCCTTGATTTTCGTTTTAGGATAAAACTTTTCTGGCAAGGCCCAACATTGGTTTACCATTTGCCTAATAACAACTAAAAATTGCATAGGGACCCGCCGGCACCCGCGGATAATTAATCAACAACCCGGGCCAGTGCTCCTCATGAGTGTTGGTCCAAACTAGAGTCCTGTGCGGGGCCAACCCGGGGCAACTCGGGAGATGTCTATCAGGCCACCGTATGCTGCGCTCATCTGGTTGTGTCCTGAGAACGAGATACGCGGCTCCTATCGGGTTCGTCGACACGCCGGGCGGCCTTGCTGGATTTGTTTTACCTTTCTCGAACGTCTTGTGCGAGGAATTCCGAGAATACTTTGGCCTACCTCGAGGTTGAGGTTTTCCAATGGAATTGCCTAAGAAATCACGGGATTCGTGGTCGAGGTTATTCCCGCGGCGTGTGGTTAGTTTCTGATGGATGAGTTGGAGCACCCCTGCAGGGTTAAATCTTTCGGAAAGCCGTGCCCGCGGTTATGTGGTTACTTGGAAACATTGTTTAACACCTGGTCATAGCAAACTCAAAGTAAACTCAAATAAAATACACCAACCGTGTGCGTAACCATGACTGTCTCTTCTCGGGATTTTGGAACCGAGAGAGAACATGGTGGGGTTATGTTTGACCGTAAGTAGGTGTTCAGGATCTCTTAGAGATCATTACTAGTCCACGTCCGTTTGTGCGACGATCATCCCCCTTTATTCTTGTACTCGTAAGTTTGCCACTCAAATAAATGCTTAGTGCTTGCTGCAGCCTCACCACTTAACCATACCTCACCCACTAAGCTTTAATAGTCTTGATACCCTTGGAAATGAGATTGCTGAGTCCTCGTGGCTCACAGATTACTACAACAACAGTTGCAGGTACAGGTCATGCGATTATTTGACGCAAGCGCGATGCTTGTTTGATTTGGAGTTCTTCTTCTTCATCATCGATCTAGGATGGGTTCCAGGCCGGCAGTCTGGGATAGCAAGGATGGATGTCATTTTTATCGTTTGATTTCGTCCGTAGTCGGACCCTGCTCTTCTGTATGATGATTGTTATATTGTTGTGTTGATGTGATATTAATGTAGCGTGTGGCAGGTGTAAGCCAATTCCATATACTCATCTCCTCTTTACATGTACTTGTAATGATATCCATTCTTGCGAAACGACGAGATGCGCTTCTATCCCTGTCGAGGCCCTCGAGCCAAAATAAGGATAGGATCGCATCTTGGGCATTACAAGTTGGTATAAGAGCCTGTACCGACCTAGGAGCCCCCTTGATTGATCGAACTTTGGCCGAGTCGAGTCTAGTGAAAACTATTTTGAGTCTAGTTATATATCAGAGAGTAGGATTCTTTTTACTCCTCTTCTATGCTCTGGTGAGGAATTTCGACTTAGGAATTTTAATTCTTCCCCTCTTCTCACTCAAATTTTTTTAGGATCACGCGGGTATTTTGGAACTTCTATGATGTCGATGTGACCGGAACTCTGTTCTTGGTGCCTCCCATACGTATGGATTGGACCTGGGGAGTTGAGCTCCAAGGGGTTCTTAACATATCGCTATAGTTCAGTTTCCTTAGTATCTCAGGACGCGGATGTTCGAAATTGCTTCAATACTATTCGTGGTGGGAAGAGTGTGGCGGCACCCAGTACTGGGAGCGGGATCACATGTACGGCCATGTTTAGTATCATTGTGATTACGAGGGTCTAAGGTAGATGAATTTCCGAAGCCTATTGTTATGTGTTGATGGATGTGATACACTGGAGAGTAGTGTTATTGCTAGGAGTTGAGTGATGGATAAAAACTCCATGTATCCGTGGACCTGATTGCATAACCAAAGATTTTGGAAGTTCTTAGGTGAGAATTCAAGTAGTTACCTAGGCAATCTTCCAAAATATCATGATGTGAGGTTGCGGTTCAACATCTAGTGGTACGTTTGTTCACGGTCTTTCTTACAACGGTTCTCGTTGGGTCTTAAAGAGTCCTTGTAGCTTGCTACGACTCGGGGACGCTTCGTATGTCATGTGCACTGCCTTGTACATGATGGCTACTGTAAGATCGAGCCCGTGCGAGCCTTACCACGAAAATATCGGACGAAATCTCTGTCATGAGTTTGTTTCCGGCTTATTTCAAAAGCCTCATCCTTGTTTTGTTACAATATAGTAATTCGAGTTGCTTCGATGTCAAACGTTGATTTCATATCTTTTCTAAGTGGTGTTCTCATAATTCTATGGGAATGCTAATACTTTTGCTCAATCAAATCGTCATGTCAATTCATTTCCATCTGGAGTGCTTCTCTCCAAGTCAAATCAACCCCTCTCCAGTATTTGCAAAATCGATCCTCATATTTCTTTTCGGAGTTCGTTCATCCGTCCCAAGTTGTCTTTGTATTTTCCCGCCCTCCCGCCCTTTTTCTTCAACGATTAAATTATCATCCAAGTGCCTTTCTTTTCATTAATGCTTCCGCTATCTTTTCTTATGTTTTATATCCGGCGATTCATTGTGAAGATCCCAAGTGCTAAGTTCATCATTCTTCGTTCTTGTTTTCTTCTCCAGTGGATTCAATTCAAGCGTTCGGTGCTCATCATACCCTTTTCATTCTCTAATTTCTCTCCCATGTTGGAATTCTTATCCAAGCCACTCTTGCTTATTCATCCCTCTATTCTATCCGGAGTGTTGAAGATATCTCAGAAGCTCGTGTTTTCATTCAATCTATTCAAAGTATTTCGAGGTTCTCACCTCATCAAGTTTTCATTTATACCGGTGCAAGCTCTCTTTCTAAACATTCATTTCAACGGTGTTCTCTTTGAGTGGCTCCATAACCCACATGTTCTTTCCCAGGATCTTACCTGGCTCTTTTAATCTTTTCCGGAGATCTCAAGTTCTTTTCAAATATGACGTAAGAATGATTCTCATCAGTCATATTCCTTTTCCAAGATCGCTTCAAATTATTTCATCATTGGGTCAACCTTTCCTTACTCATTGTTCTAGAGTGTCTCAGTAATTCTTGGTGTTGTTTCTCGTCATCATTCTCATCGTTGAAGACCGAAGGAGAGTTTCCCTTAAATCTTTGCTCATTCGCTCGAAGATTCATGATTTGAGCTTGTTGCTATCCTCTCAAATACTTCTCGATCATGAGTAATTCCATCCATATCTATCTGGAGCATTTGAGTGTTATTTTCATTTCTCGATCCTCCGAAGGCCATCATTTCAGAAGATTTCTTTGTGCTTAGCTTTTAGCTTTCGTTCTCCAATTCTTCTCAAGTTTTGTCTCTTCGTTCGTATCTCCATAATCCCGGTGCCTTCGATCATGATCTCTTCGTTCTCTTGTATCTCCATTCGTTCATGGTATCCTCATTCGTACCGGTGTTTCATGAAGACTTCTTGAAGCTTATGAATCTCTCTTTAATCATTCTCAAGAAGAATAAGTGGTATGCCAAATCCGTGCTTGTCATCAGTTAAACTTGATGAAGGATAAGCATAACATAATTCTTATTCTTGTTTATCAGGGTGATTTCAATTCCTTCTCCCGGAGGTTGTTCATGATATCAAATTCTTGGATCTAAGTGCTTCATCTATTCTTTTCCGGAGTTCCATGTTTTCTCAAGTATCTCATCGTGAAGATTCATCTAGATCATTGCAAGGCCTCAATCTTGTTCTTTTTGCAACCTTCAATTCTTTTCTATCATCCTTTCATTTCCGGAGGTTCTTTATGGTGGTTCGTTGAGGATGTAATTCTGCCTCGAAGTGTCATCAAGATTCTTGTTGGAGAAGCTCAAGTATTCTTTATCTTGCATTTCAAAGTACAATTCTTTCTCCCTTATCCTTTGAGATGGTGTTATAGCATTCTTGATTCACGAGGAGTCTCAAAGAGAATTTGTTTCAAGAATGAGATATTTAAACCCATCATTTCTTTCTCGGAGTTATCTTGGTATAGATGTCACCTAAAGCATTTCCTAAGGATTGTTGCTATCATGGTGCTTATCAATGATCCAAGCTCTCAATGTATCCTCTTGGTAAAAGAAGTTTTGCATATCTTGTTGCTCCCAAGGAATCAATGTTTTTCCGTTAGTGAACGGTTGTCACCTCATAATTTGGAGATGTTATCCATAAGTCCCCAACAAGATTTTCTTTTCGTTGTCGATGTTCCAACAACGCCGATCAATCTCTTCTTGCAAGGATGCTATTAAAAATTCAATTGTGATGAAATTGTCAATTCTTCTCCATTCTCTTCTCTCCAATGATCTAGCTTCATTCTTTTGTTCCGGAGGCATTGTGATGTTGCTCCCTTCGCCCATCATCTTGTTTTGATGATGTTCTTCCTTGCTTGTTAGTTTAACCGGAGGTTGTGCCATCATTTTCAAGTTCCTTCTATCTTATCAAGTTTTGCCTCTCTTTTCTACCGAAGTGCTGCCCAAATTTCTTTTGAATTCTTCCTTGTTCCTTGTGTCATTCTTCATCTCTTTGCAACCTTCAAGGTTCGTTGGCTTCACTCGTTTGTCAAAGAAGCAACTAAGTTTTACCTCTTCCTTTCTTCTTCCTCTTCCCCTTCTCATTCTAAGATCTTGGGTCGAGATCTCTTGTAAGTGGAGGAGAGTTGTAACAGCCTAGAACCGATGCTCCAGAAGATTCCCGTTGTTTTCAATTCTCGTCGGGTGATTCGTTTGTTTGTCGCTTTCATCATCGCATCATTCGCATCATCTGCATAGCATTGGCAACTCCGTTGCCAACATTTTTCAAAACCGCTTCCATTCATAGTCGTCGGTTCTCTCCATTCTTGTCATTGTCTATTTGAGACCAACCACACACAATCGCGCCCGCGACATCGTTTAAAAAATGTTTTTTTAAAAGCGCGCGAAAAATATTCTCGGATTGGGTCAAAAGTTGTCATGCGGTCTTGTTATACTGTAGGTAGACCGCTTGCCAAATTTCGCCACAATCAGAGGTCGTTTGGTACCCCAACGGTCGACTGTAGCGGCATCAACTTCGGTTATATTATCCGACGTTTTTTCGGGTTTCTAAAATCATGTCACGGGCCGCAAAGCCCCTCTCCACAGCCCACTAACCAGCCTAGCCCCCCTCCTGTTCCGGACCGTCCGATCGGGATCGAACGGTCCGAAAACGGATGAAAACCCTCAAACCCTAGCCCCCTTGCTATATATAGACACCCTCTAGTCCAGTTTTGGACAGCCCTAGACAAATCCTAGCCTCCCCTAATCTCCAGCCACCTCCACCTCGAAATCCGCGCCTGCCCAACACTGCCGCCGCCACTTGTCGCTACCTGAGCCACCACGCCGCCGCTCCAAGCCACTCAGCGCGCGCCATGTCACCCCTGCACCTCCTCCACCCTCCTCCCTCCACCGCGGCCTGCTACGGCCCAGATCCGGCCCTCCCGGGCCCGGAACGCCGCCGCCGCACCCCAAATCGCCCCGCGCCTCCCACTCCAAGCCGCCCACCGCCAGGGAGCTGCTCCCTCCAGCGACCTCCGCCTCGCCGGCCACCAGAGCGGCTTACTCCGGTGACCAGCAGCGCCGCCGCCCCGCGCCTCAACCCTGCCGCCGCCGCGCCGCCCTGCCTCAGCCCCGCCGCCGTAGCAGCCTCGCCCGCGCGACCGGCTGGCCGTCAACCGCCGCCCTGTCGTCCTCGGCTCCCACGCCGGCGAGCGCGTCCCGCGCCAGATCCGGGCGAGCAACGGCCGGATCCAGCAGCCCTCGGCGCCCTCCGGCCTCCTCGGCCTGTCCCCGATCTCAGCAGCCAACCCCGCCGCCCATTGACCGACGCCACATGCCGCTGTGCTCGCTCGAGCGGGAGCGCTCGAGGCCGAGCAGCGCTCAAGCCGCGTGGGCCAGCGCGACCCCGAGCCGGCCCAGCCCAGCCAGGCCGCAAGGCCCATTGGTGAGCCACCCCCCAGCGCACTCTGTTCCGAATCCGGCCCAATAGGTTTTTTTTATTTTGAGAATTTCTCTATTATTCCAGTAATTGCATAATTTCAGAAAAATGCCATATTTTGCATTGCTCATAGTTAAATAACCGTGCATCGCATGTAATAACTTTATATATGGAAAATGTGTAGAATTATGTGTAGATCATTGATATCCCAATTCCATCCATGTTTTAAAAGTTTAACATGTTGTTTTCTTGTAATTTGCATCATGTCATATTTGTTGCATTGCGCATAATTATTGAATCGTGCATCCAAATTAATCAAACCTTGCATGTAAAATGTGTAGATTATTTATATCGCATTTTCATGCATGCTAAAAATGTTTGATGTGACGTTTGCATTTTATTTGCATAAATAACTTGCTAAAATGGCTTATGTCCTAATCTCGCATAATTGTTGTGTCATTGTTTCTTTAACAAAAACCTTCATTTTATATATGATTTTGGGGTAGAAAGATCCATAGAATTTACCTGTGCAATTAGTTTTGTCACTTGAGCATTTTTGTGTGCATGATTATCTTGCTATGATGCCCTTTTGTTTATTTTGTGTGAATTAATCCATGCATGATATGAAATAATTTTGAACATGAGATATGCCCTTGGACATGTGGGTTAGGCCCTGGTAATTTTGGTTGCTATAGAAATGCATGTTAGGTGTTATTTTTTTGTTGCCAACATGCCATAAAATATTGCTGTTTTGAGGCTTCAAAATAATTCTAAGTCTGAAACTGTTATTTTGTTGTCATGTTGTCATGTGATTTTCTATTGATCTAGGAGTCTTTTGTGGTTGCTCCCAAGGAGTCTTTTGTTAAGCATGTTGCTGTCTACCAGGTTGTGTCTTTTGATGCCATGTATAGGATTTGCATCATAGTTATATTCATTGTCCAACATGTCAATCTGTTAAAAAACTGCTGCACATGTCTACTCTAATTTTCATCAAGTCTGAGAATCTGTTTTCTTCAAAATGCCATGTTGTGTTGATGGTTGCCATGAATCTGTGCATTATTTGATGTTGCCATAATGGAATGAATTGTAGTGCATCGTGTACTCTATCATGCTGTTAAGTTTCATGCCAATATATGACCTGTAGCATATAGTTTTACTGCTGCCAATATGCCTTCGTGAAAAACTGCTCTGCTAAAGACTGTTAGTTTCACCAAGTCCTAATCTGCTATATATTATTGCCATGTTGTGAGCTTCCTACCATGTGATCTATGAATCTTTTGAGTATGATATGTGAAGATGTAATGAAGTGTGTGTTATATGCTACTGCTCCATGCTTAGTTTGTGCATATTATGATCTTGGAGGTTGTTGGTTTCATGTGTGCAATATGCTATGTTGCTGTTTTGGACAGATTTGAACTAGACTTGTATTGGTGATTGTGGTTGAACCGTAGCTCCGTTTTGGACATGCCATATATGAATCTTGCATAGAATTGCATGTAGTATCATATTATATTGTTTTATCCATGATTTGACATGTCTGTGGTGGTTGTTTGCATGCATTTTGCATTCACGACATATGCATCTTGTGATTGTCATATCTTTTAGGCCGTAGCTCCGTTTTATATGATCTATATATGTAAATCGACTAGAATGATGCGTAGAATCACATGGTCCTCTTTATTTTTCTATTTAATAAACATAAAAGATGGTTAGTTCAGATCTGGAACAAACTTATAATTTGCACATGGGGTCGTTTCGGAAATACTATAAGTTGTTTCCGACCTCATTTAAGATGCCTAGATAGAGTAGTTTCATTATGCTTAACCTCTCTCCGTGTTTAATAACATTTAATATTGTTGTTTAAAAGAATGAGAGTGAACTAAATGACTCGAACGTGGAGTTTCATCAATATGCAACTCGTTGCATATTGAGCTTCACTTAATGTGTAGAAGTTGATTGTTGTGCTTTGCCATGTCATGCATAACATGCATCATATTTGATGTGCATCATGTCATGCATATGCTGTGGTGTTTATCGTGTGTTGATTGTTGTTTCCGGTTTGCTTCTTCTTGATAGAGTTCTGAAAGCGTTCGGAGAGTGAGGATTCGTTCGACTAAGTTGGCTCGTCTTCTTCATGCATTCGTTCTTCTTCCAAGCGGGATCTCAGGCAAGATGATCATTTCCCTAGATACCATTACTATCATTGCCAGGCTAGATGTCTCGTTTCTTTCGCTTGTCTCGCTACCTACCACTTGTTTGTCAAGCCTCCTAAAATGCCATGATAATCCTCTAACCCCTCCACATCCCAGCAAACCATTGTTTGGCTATGTTGCCGCTTGCTCGGCCCTTCTTATAGCGTTGCTAGTTGCAGGTGCAACTTCTTCCATGTGCAACAAGGATATTTTGATATATCACTGTGGGGACCCCGACTCATAAGTCGTGATAACCGAATGCACGTGTACAGTGATCCCAGAGATCAATGCTCACTGAACACACAGAAGCTGAATAACAAGAGTCTTACATCCACATTTAGCGTCTTACACAAATAAAGACCATGAACGTCAAGTCTTACATAGATAGGGCCGCAAGGGCCAAACACTTAAACATAACAAGCAGCGGAAATCTTGATCGGAAGCATGAACCCATGCCATCTGCCTTAAACCTATAGGCATTCTGACTGGGAAGCGTCCTAGTTCGCATGTTCGTCACCAACGAACTCTTCGCCATATTCCTGCTCTTCCATGCCTGGCCAATTAAATAACCAGTGGCAAGCCAATGAGTACTTTGAATGTACTCGCAAGCAACCCAAGTTTTGGTACAAGGTACAACAATGCATGATATAGCACTAAGTAGGTAAGTTTTGTAGAAAGCTAGTTTTAAGTGCAATGACATGATCAAGTAACTTAAGTAAGCATGCATCAACCGTTCGCAGGCATTCATGTCAACAAGTCACAGTTATCATCATAAACAGGGGTTGAACATCTCATGTTTATCAACATGCCAAGTCATCGGACTCAGCTCATGTTTCATCCTTGTTACCAACACACACACACACACACACACACCAAGTTTAGTAAACATTGGACGTTGCACAAGAGCAGTCATCCAACTGTCCTTGACCGTGGACACGGCTATTCGAATAGTTTTACACTCTGGAGAGGTTGCACACTTTACCCACAAGACTCGGGAAACTTCCGTGTCATCCTCGACTCGCGGTATATTTCATACCCGAGGTAAGCACCCGAAAAATGTCTTTCCCCTAGCGATATTAAACAAAGATTCCACTCGTTGGTGCCATCCTTCACGATATACATCACACGTATCATCCATGAGGTCACGCAACGGTGTGCCCGGTGCCTGTAGAGACAGCGCATGGTCGCCCTACCAGGCATGACCCCGTATCGAGAGTGACCTCGCCACTCCCGCCACTAGTAATGCGGGCTCTATGCTAGTACCCACCAAGGTAATCAACAAAGCCCCGTCCCATAAGGGGTATCGTGGTTGTACATGTAAGGCTGGAATAACGGTCACAACTTACACCAATCCGTTTTCGAAAACCACACACACTCACTTGCTCCGGTACACCACTTCGTTATCAAGTGGTTACCTAGCTCAACATCATCTCCCTCGGGCATTAGTGGCACCCGACGGGGTTTTCAAAACTCTTTGAAAACACTTTTGTATCCATCACCATGCATATACCCATCCCACTTTGCATAGCAACTACTTAGCAACCTAACTACTCCCACCCGCACAACCCTCATAAGAAGGTAGGGTCATGCACGATGCAAGTATCAACAAGGAAGTATCGGAGGCATCCCACCAAAGTGGTCACCACATCACATGATCAACATCACGAAATGAAGTGCTATATGTCATGCAATAAACGGTTAATAGTCATGGTCAAAGGGCTGCTTGCCTTGCTCAACAAAGTCTTCGGGGTCTTCAAAGTCTACGGGTCCAACTCCCTCGTCAACCTCGCAATCTATCGTCGCGATAAATAACGGTAAAAATAAGAATCATCACAAAAACAGAGCACAAAACTCACTTCTAAAATGTTGCCCTACTCTGATAAATACTACAAACTATACTAAAAATATTTGCCTAAGGTTTTGTTGTGAAAAAGATTTTAAAAACTATTTAAACAGAGGCCAAAAATAATCAAAACTAGCCTTTAAATAAAACCAGTACATAAAATGTTTTCAAAAATTTACACAAGTGGAACTATAAAATTCTACAGAATATTACAAGATTTGTTGTGGAAAAATATTTGGAATTGGATAAATATTTATATTTGTGGGATTTTTGCAAATACTGCCAGAAAAAGAAAAAGAAAAGGGCTCCAGTGCCCTGGGCCAGATCTGGCCGCAGCTGGGGCGGCCCAGAGGCCAGCCAGCCCAGGCGAACCGGGCGTCCGCGCCGTGCCAAGTTTAACCTGACAGGCGGGCCCCGCGGGCAAGTGAGAGAGAGACGCGGGAGGGGCGCGGGAGGCTGACTGGGGGGCCCCGCGGGCAACTTGTCGGGATCGTCGTCAACCCCTCGCCAGAGGGCAGAGGAGCTCACCGTCGACGGTCCGGCCACGGCGAGGCGAGCAGAGGACAGGAACGGGTTCCTTGCACTCCCGCCGTTCGGATAGTGGTCGGGGTGGTCACCGGAGCGCAGGGAATCCCCGGCGGCGAGGTGGCCGCGGCGGAGGCACTTCAGGAGGTGGTCGAAGTTGACGACCTTCGCCGAAATCCGAGCGGAGAGGAGGGGGAAGAGGACCGGGGGCCTACTGCGGTTACGATGGAGGAGAGAAGAGAGTCGGAGCGGGCCTGTGTCCCGAGATCGACGGAGCCCCGACGCGGCGGCGCCTCGGTCGATCCCGAACACTGGTGCTCCAGGGGGTTACTTGGGGGCGCAGGGGTTCGATTGGAAGGAGGAGGGGGTCAGCAGAGGGGAGCAAGAGGCTCGGGGTGGCTTTTATATAGACGGGGCGAGGTCCACCGAGCTCGGGTGCGCCGGTGAGCTCGGGGCTGAGGCCAGAGGGAGAGGAAGCTCACGGGGGCTTGTCCGGGGAGTTCCTTGGGTTGGTCTAGGCGCGCGAGGGAAAAGAGAGAGAGAAGGGGAGCGCGCGCATGCGAGCCCATGCATTGGACGAACGGGGCGGCGCCGGGCGCGCGCCAGGGGAGCCGTTGCAGGGAGAGAGAGGAGGGGGACAGGGGCGTGGCGTGTCCCGGACGCCGAGGGGCCTCGACTGGCGCGAGGGGGAGGCTCGAGGTGGTCGGGTATTGGTAGGAGAGGGAGGTCAGCCTCCTGTTGTCCTGTAGCACGCTCCAGAGCGCGTCTTTGGCCGGCATGCCAGAGCTTTTGACGCACTCTGGCGTGTCCACTTATGTCCATGCACGACAAGAGGGAGTATTCAAGTGGAAAAGAGCCTTGGATGCTCTGGAGTTAGCTAGGAGTGAGAGGGAGAGGAGATAGAGGTGGGAAAGGTGCTGTCTAGAGAGGGAAAAGGGGGTTTTACCCCATGCAATCATGCTCTCTGGTGCCAAGAATTTTACTGGAGGTGTGGAGGGGGTGTAATGAGCTGTGGTAAAAATTTGTGCTCAAGGAGAACAAGGGAAGGGGCTCAATAATTGATTCTTGGATTCTGCCTCAAGGTGTTTGATCAGTGTTTGGGCAAGGAAATGGAGTTTTCTTGCCATGAGATTTAACAGGGTGATAATGTAGGTAAAATTAGAGTGGATCACCAAGTTTGAGCCCATTTGAAGAAAGTTCACAATGTAACTTTGTAAAACCCTAGAAATCAATAGAATCAGATTTCTATAGATCTAGGCCTGCATTTCATTTCTCCTTGATGCACCACTTGGTGTGGCATCCTTATTTGGGTAATAGAACATTCCCACAAAGTTTGGGGTCAAGGGAAGAAACTTCACAATGTAAAGTTGTTCAAATTTGAATCTAGACAAAGGGGGTTTTGGAATATTTTGGTGAAGCAAACCAAGGGGGATTGATATGAAACCTTGCAAGATCATCACATATAGCATGTGTGCCTTGCTGGAATTTTCCTGGAATTTATTGAGAAAATTTCTTACAGAAATATTTCAAAAGCTTGATTTGGGCAGAAAGAGTTTTGAAGGGTTTTGCCCATGATTTTGAACATGACCATGTGTTGAAACTCATATATGTGGAAAATATATATCCACTGAGGTTCCCTAAATTTTCGCAAATATTTTTAAAGCATTTAAATGATTTTTCCCTATGAAAAACCCTTTTTGGCCGTAAGAAAAAGCCTTTAAATAAAATAGTAAAATAATCTTTAAAATTAATATTTGGTCGTTTTGGGAAGTAATATATATAGTGGGTTTCAAATAAAGCCTTTGGGGAAAAAGGATCCACCCAATTTGAGGACTTGTAGTGCAAACCTCAATTCAGGGGGTTTTGAAAACCTAGTTTGAATAAATCCTCTTTGGCCAAAATAAATTTTTGGTAAAAATAGTTTTAGGTACTATGCACATGGTATGATCAATAGGAAAGAACTTTGGATGAAGGAAGATAAATATGGAGAGGAATAGAACCTAAGAGTGCCATACACAAACAACCAAACAAGCAAACAAGCAAAAATTCAAACAAGCTCATGCACTGAAAAAGTTTTAATTGGTTCCAAATTTTGAAAATCCAAGCATAGCAAAGTGATATAACATAGGGTGTGACAATCACAATATTATTGCTATTTTATTTAATGCACATATATATTTGGTAAAAGGTGGAAGGCTTGGCCTTTTGCTCGGTGTTTTGTTCCACTTTTGCCGCCCTAGTTACTTGTGTACCGGTGTTATGTTCCATATTGAGCGCTCCTAACATGCTCGGGGTTGTTATGGGGACCCCCTTGATTTTAGTTTTAGGATAAAACTTGTCTGGCAAGGCCCAACATTGGTTTTACCATTTGCCTAATAATAACTAAAAATTGCATAGGGACCCGCCGGCACCCGCGGATAATTAATCAACAAGCCATGCCAGTGCTCCTAATGAGTGTTGGTCCAAACTAGAGTCGTGTGTGGGGCCAACCCGGGGCAACTCGGGAGATGTCTATCAGGCCACTGTATGCTGCGCTCATCTGGTCGTGTCCTGAGAACGAGATACGCGGCACCTATTGAGTTCGTCGACACGCCGGGCGGCCTTGCTGGATTTGTTTTACCTTTGTCGAATGTCTTGTGCGAGGAATTCTGAGAATACTTCGGGCTATCTCGAGGTTGAGGTTTTCCAATGGAATTGCCTAGGGAATCACGGGATTCGTGGTCGAGGTTATTCCCGCGGCGTGTGGTTAGTTTGTGATGGATGAGTTGGAGCGATCCTGCAGGGTTAAATCTTTCGGAAAGCCGTGCCCGCGGTTATGTGGCAACTTGGAAACTTTGTTTAACACCCGGTCATAGCAAACTCAAAGTAAAATCAAATGAAATACACAAACCATGTGCGTAACCGTGACTGTCTCTTCTCGTGATTTCTGGACCGAGAGAGAACACGGTGGGGTTATGTTTGACCGTAAGTAGGTGTTCAGGATATCTTAGAGATCATTACTAGTTCACGTCCGTTTATGCGACGATCATCCCCCTTTATTCTTGTACTTGTAAGTAAGCCACTCAAATAAATGCTTAGTGCTTGCTGCAGCCTCACCACTTAACCATACCTCACCCATTAAGCTTTAATAGTCTTGATACCCTTGGAATGAGATTGATGAGTCCCCGTGGCTCACAGATTACTACAACAATAGTTGCAGGTACAGGTAATGCGATGGTTTGACGTGAGCACGATGCTTGTTTGATTTGGAGTTCTTCTTCTTCTTCTTCTTCGATCTAGGATGGGTTCCAGGCCGGCAGCCTGGGATAGCAAGGATGGATGTCATTTTTATCGTTTGATTTTGTCCGTAGTCGGACCCTGCTCTTCTGTATGATGATTGTTATGTTGTTGTATTGATGTGATATTGATGTAGCTTGTGGCGAGTGAAAGCCAATTCCATATACTCATCTCTTCTTTACATGTACTTGTAATGATATCCATTCTTGTGAAACGACGAGATGCACTTCTATCCCTGTCAAGACCCTTGAGCCAAAATAAGAATAGGACCGCATCTTGGGTGTTACAAGGATTCTGGGAGCCTTTGGTGACCCCCAAAGCAGGCTACGCAAGGCTCTCCTTCAAGCTGGCTGAGGTGCTCGAAGGCGCTTCCACCAGGGTGGACACCATTTTGGAGGACGACTGCCGCGATCTTCTCACCACGACCGTGACGCGGGTCTACAGCCAGCTTTACCTCCGCAAGCCCGGCTTCGACTTCGATGCGGTGCTTGTCCTGGTTGCTCCTATATCCCGCACTGCTGCGGAAGCGGCCGTGAAGGGCCCGATGGAGTGGAGAAGTTCACCTGCATCGCCACTGCCAAGCCCCCGGCAGCGAAGGCAAGCGGTGGTGACAACAGCGGTGGCGACATTCACAATGAGCTTGCCGTGGCCGGGGCAGTTGACGACGACGACCATGGTGATGGCGGCCCCTCCTCCTAGGTTTTACCCTGCAACATTTCACTGTGCCTCGTGGAGGTGTGAGACTTTGAATTCGCAAGACATTCAGTGCCCATAATAATTTCTCGAATTTCTTTGAATTTCGCGATTTCCTTTGGTGCCTTGTTTCCTTCCCGTTTTCTTTTGTGCTCTACGTCGGCGGGGCCCAATCCCGCGCATACCTCGACCGCTCTTGGGGCGTCCGGATCGCTAGGATGAGACCAAGGGGCGAGGGGCTACGTCACCAGTGAGGCCCCTGAGTCGCGATGCTCAGGGGTCCCCCTTGACGTGCAAGCAGCACTCACGAAGGAATCATGGCGACTCTAGGGTAGATTTGGGGGCGCCTTAGTGCTCTGCATCGGCAGGGCCCAATCCCGCGCATACCTCGATCGCCGTTGGGGCATCCGGATCGCCAGGACGAGACCAAGGGGCGAGGGGCTACGTGACCACTGAGGCCCCTGAGTCGCGATGCTCAGGGGTCCCCCTTGACGTGCGAGCAGTGCCCGTGAGGTGAATTAGTACCTTTTCTCACCAGCTTTTACCTGGGAGGGATGCAGGAAGACCAGGTACCAGAACCTGGTGAGGTTGCTCACGCCAGGCCTGTCCTGAGCATAGTCCCCGGCAAGCCCCCTCGCACGTGCATCCCAGGGGAACGCTACGTCTGTGCGAATAGCCGGGAGGCCATCCTGAGGTTGGTGCAACCGCTAGGGTGCCCTCAGTTGTTTATCCCCCAGTGCGGAGTATGGGGCTTCCACTGGGCATGGGCATAGCCGCTGAGCGACACTGTCGTCCGCTAGCGCGGAGCATGGGGCTTCCACTTGGGCGTGGGAAGTGAGCTCTGTGTTTGAGTCTCCGGGCGTGTACAACCCATTAAGTTCGCACTCGTGGCTTGCAAGGCTAAACTGGAAGGTGTATCTGGGCACCCGTGAGCCAGCGCAGGGCTCACGAGGCCCTACCTCAAAGGCGGGTTGCGCCTGAATTTTTATGGCGTGAGGCGTGCTTGCAGGACCTGTGGGGTGTGGGTAACCTGTGTCGAATTAATCTCCGGAGGCCATCGCATGAGAAGGCCAAACACCAACGGCCCCAGGAGGTGACGTGTGCGGGGCCAGGCCGCCAGACAGAGCTCGGCCGTTGGGTTTATCGACGCTGCAGGGACGGACCCGAGCACAGACGCCATGCCCAGTCTTCTTAGGCGACAAACCCGAGGAAAGACACCCGGCGCGCGGCTCCCATGACGGTGAAGCGCCGAACAACGATTACTAGAACCGGGCTGCGCGCCTTGACTCACCCGCACTCGATTAGCTCACGCGAGGACAAGCACCAATGGCCTCGGCGAGGTGACGTGCACGGGGCAGGCCTGTGAGACAGAGCTCAGCCGCTTGGATTTATCAACGCTGCAGGGACGGACCCGAGCACATATGCCGTGCGAGCCCTTAATCATGAGGCGGTCGAAGGCGGGGTTGTAAGGGTGCGGCGACATTCATGGTGACGAAGCACCGGTCATGCAGTTGGGATACTTAGGAAATTCATTAAATGCAAAATCAGTCGGGTGCATGCGCAAAACGATACAACTGCGAGGACGGGCCCTAGCAGCTTGAGGATGGTGCAGCCCGAGGGGCGCCCTCAATTGAACGAACCCAAAGTCACCTGGCATCGGTGCCGCTGAAGCGTTGGGGTAGTCGTTGAAGCTGGATCATCACGAGCTTGAGTGCTCTGGAGGCTCGGGGGGCCCGCGAGTGTCTGGGATCTCTGGAAGATCCTCACAGTGTTGGGCCTCATGAGACGCGAGGGCGGTCTGCATGAGGCGCTGGTAAGTAGCACCCGCGTTCATGAGGCCGAAGGGCATGCAGATGTAGATGCAGGGGAAGCCCCCGCTTCGTTCGACACGCGATGGCCAGAAGAGCTCCTGCGACGAGGCCCTATTGAGGTCCGGGAAGTTGACGCAGATGCGCAGCCTGCCGTCGGGGACGGCTGCCATGCCAGGTGGCACTGCGCGGTGCTCGTCGCGCAGGGCCTGTGTAATGCCCAATATGCGATCCTATCCTTATTTTTTTGGCACGAGGGCCTCAACAGGGATAGAAGCGCATCTCGTCGTTTCGCAAGATTGGATATCATTACAAGTACATGTAAAGAAGAGATGAGTATATGGAATTGGCTTTCACTCGCCACAAGCTACATCAACATCACATCAATACAACAACATATCCAAACATCATACAGAAGAGCAGGGTCCGACTACGGATGAAAACAAACGATAAAATGACATCCATCCTTGCTATCCCAGGCTGCCGCCTGGAACCCATCCTATGATCGAAGAAGAAGAAGAAGAACTCCAAATCAAACAAGCATCATGCTCACGTCAAATCATCACATTACCGGTACCTGCAACTGTTCTTGTAGTAATCTCTGAGCCACGGGGACTCAGCAATCTCATTTCCAAGGGTATCAAGACTATTAAAGCTTAATGGGTGAGGTATGGTTAAGTGGTGAGCCTGCAGCAAGCACTAAGCATTTATTTGAGTGGCCAACTTACGAGTACAAGAATAAAGGGGGATGATTGTCACATAAACGGACGTGATCTAGTAATGATCTCTAAGAGATCCTGAACACCTACTTACGTCAAACATAACCCCACCGTGTTCTCTCTCGGATAAGGACTCACGAGAAGAGATAGTCACGGTTACGCACCCGGTTGGTGTATTTTATTTGAGTTTACTTCAATTTTGCTATGACCGGCTGTT
This sequence comes from Elymus sibiricus, assembly GCA_039707655.1. Classification (NCBI taxonomy): domain Eukaryota; kingdom Viridiplantae; phylum Streptophyta; class Magnoliopsida; order Poales; family Poaceae; genus Elymus; species Elymus sibiricus. Next base: position 226,938,129 of record CM077669.1, read on the forward strand.
AAACAAAGTTTCCAAGTTGCCAGGTAACCGCAGGCACGGCTTTCCGAAAGATTTAACCCTGCAGGAGTGCTCCAACTCATCCATAGCAACCTAACCACACGCCGCGGGAATAGCCTCGACGATGAATCTCGTGATCTTCCTAGGCAATTCCACTAGAAAACCACAACCTCGAGATAGCCCGAAGTATTCTCGGAATTCCTCGCACAAGACGTTCGAGAAAGGTAAAACAAGTCCAGCAGGACTGCCCGACATGTCGACGAACCCGATAGGAGCCGCGTATCTCGTTCTCAGGACATGACTTGATAAGCACAGCGTACAGTGGCCTCATAGACATCTCCCGAGTTGCCCCGGGTTGGCCCCGCACACGGCTCTAGTTTGGACCAACACTCATGAGGAGCACTGGCATGGGTTGTTGATTAAAGATCCTCGGGTTAATTACTCCCTATGCAGGTTTATTAGTTATTAGGCAAATGTAGTACCAATGTTGGGCCTTGCCAGACAAGTTTTATCCTAAAACGAAAATCAAGGGGGTCCCCATAACAACCCCGAGCATGTTAGGAGCGCTCAATTATGGAACATAACACCACGGCGGCAAGAGTGGAACAAAACACCGAGCAAAAGGCCAAGCCTTCCACCCTTTACCAAGTATATATGTGCATTATATTAAATAGCAATAATATTGTGATAGCTGGAAACAATTGCACATGCAACTAGCAATGCTATAAGAAGGCCGGGCGGGCTGGATCTGGGCCCGACGGGCCGCGGGGCTGGTGGAGGCTGGCAGGGCGACGTGGCTGCGTGGGATTGGCTGGGAGGCGACGTCTGGCGGCGGTGCGGCGAACGGCGACGCGACATGTGGCGGCGGTGGGCTGGCTTGGCACGCAAATCGAGGCAGGGACAAGTGGCGGTGGCTGGAGGGTGTGGGTGGCACGGTTTTCGAGGCAAGGGAGAGAGGAGGAAGCCAGATTTGGAAGGGGAGGTCTTCCTTTTATAGACTGGGGGCTAGGGTTTGGCTCTAGGGGGTTTTTTCGGCCCTCCGATCGCGATCGGACTGTCCGATCGGAGAGGTGGGTTGCTGGGCTTAGTGGGTTGTGTAGAGTGGGTTGAGTGGGGATGAGAGGGAGTGTTTGCGGCCCATGACAGAGGTTTTAAACACCGAAAAACGTCCGATAATAAACTGATGACGACGCTGGTGCGGTTGACCGTTCGGGTATCAAACGAACTCGGAATGCAACAAAATTTGGCAGGCAGTCTAGCTACACTATATTAAGACCGCACGCCAAGTTTTGACCCAATCTGAGCATATTTTTCGCGCACTTTAAAACGATATTTTTTTAATGATGTCGCGGGCGCGTGCGTGTGTGGTTGGTCTCGAAACGGTCACCGACAAGAACGGAGAGAACCGGCGACTACGCACGAACGTGAGTTTTCGAAAACGAGTGACGATGCTATGCAAGATGATGCAAATGATGCGACGATGAATGCGACAATAAAACGAATCACATGATGAGAATGGAAATAAAAGGGCAATCTTCTGGAGCGTCGGTCCCGGGCTGTTACAACTCTCCTCCACTTACAAGAGATCTTGACCCGAGATCTTAGAATGAGAAGGGGAAGAGAAAGAGCAAGAGGAAGAGGTAAAACTTAGTTGCTTCTTTGACAAACGAGTGAAACCAAAGAATCTTGAAGGTTGCCAAGAGACGAAGAATGGCACGAGGCACAAGCAAGAATTCACAAGAAATTTGGGCAGCACTTCGGTAGACAAGAGGCAAAACTTGACAAGATGGAGAGAACTTGAAAAGATAACACAACACTCCGGTTAAAGGATAAGCAAAGAAATAACATGAGGTTGATACCGAGATGATGGGATGAATAGAGCAACATCACAATGCCTCCGGAATAGAAGAATAGAAGCTAGATCATTGGAAAGAAAGAACGCAGAAGAAAATGACAACTTCTACCACATGAATTTGGAAAGCACCCTTACAAAGAAGGATTGAACGGAGTTGTTGAAAAAAATCAACAACGAATATAGGAAACTTGTTGCGGTCTTATGGTAAACATCTCAAAATTATGAGGTGACAACCGACCACTAGCGGAAACAAAGATTGCTTGGGAGCAACGAGAGATGAAAAACTCCTTTCACCGAGAGGATAAGATAATTCTTGGATCATTGACGAGCACCATGATAGCAACAATCCTTAGGAAATGCTTTAGGTGAAATTCAATCCAAGATAACTCCCAGGAACAAAATGATGGGTTTAGATATCTTATTCTTGACAAATTCTCTTCGAGACTCCTCATGAATCAAGAATACAATAACACCATCTCACAGATAAGGGAGAATGATTGCACTTTGAAATGGAAGATAGAGAATACTTGAGCTACTCCAACAAGAATATTGAAGAACACTTCGAGAATGAATTGAATCCTTGAAGAACCACCATGAAGAACATCTTGGAGAACTCCGAAAACAAATGATGATCAAAAGAATGAAGGTTGAGAAGAATAAGATTATGACCTTGCAATGATTTAGATGAAGCTTTGCGATGAGATACTTGAGAAAACTTGGGACTCTGGAAAAGGAAGATGAGCAACTATAATCGAGAGTTTGATATCATGAACACCTCCGGAACAAGGAATGAAATCATCTTGATGAAACAAGAATAAGAATTATGTTATGCTTATCCTTCATCAAGTTAAATTGATGACAAGCAACGGATCTGGCATACTACTTATTCTTCTTGAAAAGATTGAAGAGAGATATCACAAGCTTGAAGAACTCTTGAACGAACCACCGGTAAGAATTGAAACGAATGGGAATACATGAGAATGAAGAGATCAAGATTTTCCTAACAGAAAACTTGAACGAAGCACCAGAATAACAGAGATACAAACGAAGAGACAACAATTGAGAAGAATTTGAGAATGAAAGCTGAAAGATGAGAATGAAGAAATCTTCTGAAATGATGGCCTTCGGAGGAACAAGAAATGAAAACAACTCTGAAACGCTCCGGATATATATGGAAGGAATTACTCATGATCTAAAACATTTGAAAGGATAGCACCAAGCTAAAACCATGAATCCCCGAGAATGGAACAAGATTTAAGAGAAACTCTCCTTCGGTCTTCATGCTGAGAATGATGACGAGAAACACCACCAAGAATTACTGAGGCACTCCGGAATAATGAATAAGAAAAGGTTAAGGCAGCGATGAAACTGATTTAGAAGCGATCTTAGAGAAGGCATATGACCGATGGAATTCATTCTTACGTCATATATGAAAAGAACTTGAGATATCCGGGAAAGCTTAGAAGAGCCAGGTAAGATCCTGGGGAAAACCTGTGGGTTATGAGCCCACTCAAAGAGACCACCGCTGAAATAATTGCTTGGAAGAGATATTGCACCGGTACAAATTAAGAACTTGATGAGGATGAGAACCTCGAAACACTTAAGAGGATTTGAACGATAACACGAATCTTCTCAGATATCTTCAGCACTCTAGATAGAATAAGGAGAGATGAATAAAAGAGAGAGGCTTGGACAAAAACTTCCACATGGATAGCATTTAACGAACGAAAAGAATATGATGAACACTTCAAGCTTGAATTGAATCCACCGGAAAAGAAAACAAAGATGAAGACTAAGAAATGATAAATTTGAGCACTGAGCATCTTCACAATGAATCACCGGATACATCACGGAAGAGAAGATAGCGGAAGCATCACATGAATAGGAAGGCACTTGGATTAGAATTTAATCATTGAAGAAAATGGGCGGGACGGTGGGGAAAAACAAGGAACACTTGGGACGGATGAGACGAACTCCGGAAAGAAATATGAGGATTGATCTTGCAAATATTGGAAAGGATTGAATTATCTTGATGAGAAACATACCGGTTAGGAAATATATGAAATCACCACTTGACATCGAAGCAACTCGAATTACCATGATCCAACCAAACAAAAGATGGGGCTTGAGGATTAAGCCAGAAACAAATACATAACCCATTGCATTTGCTGGAAGCATAATCCTAGGTAACTAGTTGAATTCCCACCTAAGAATTTCCGAAGTCTTTCTTGTTTATGCGATTCGGGTTGCGGACCCAGGAACGTACCCAAGGTAATCAGCTACAACTGCACCCGCAACCTTGCACACCATAATCCAAGAAACTCCGCAAAATCGTCTACCTCAGACACTCCTAATCACGACGATACTAAGTATGGCAGTACATCCGAACTCTCTCCACGAGTACTGGGGATGCCGGACTCCTCTCGCCACTACTAGTATTGATGCAATTTCGAACATCCTCTGTCCTGAGATACTAAGGAAACTGAACGATAACGATGTGCCAAAATCTCTCGAAGCTCTACTCCTCGATAACAGGAGGCACCAAGACAGAATTCCTTCACATCGGCATCATATAGTTTCCAAAATACCCGCGTGATCCTAAAATGTTTTTTGAGCGAGAAGAGGAGTAGAATCAAAATTCCTAAGTCGAATACCTCACCAGAGCATAGAAGAGGAGTAAAAGAACCCTACTCTTCAATATAACTAGACTAAAAATAGTTTTTCACTAGACTCGACTCGGCCAAAGTTCGATCAATCAAGGGGGCTCCTAGGTCGGAACCTGGCTCTGATACCAACTTGTAACGCCCAAGATGCGATCCTATCCTTATTTTTTTGGCACGAGGGCCTCGACAGGGATAGAAGCGCATCTCGTCGTTTCGCAAAAATGGATATCATTAAAAGTACATGTAAAGAAGAGATGAGTCTATGGAATTGGCTTACACTCGCCACAAGCTACATCAATATCACATCAATACAACAACATATCCAAACATCATACAGAAGAGCAGGGTCTGACTACGGATAAAAACAAACGATAAAATGACATCCACCCTTGCTATCCCAGGCTGCCACCTGGAACCCATCCTATGATCGAAGAAGAAGAAGAAGAACTCCAAATCAAACAAGCATCATGCTCACGTCAAATCATCAGATTACCTGTACCTACAACTGTTGTTGTAGTAATCTGTGAGCCACGGGGACTCAGCAATCTCATTTCCAAGGGTATCAAGACTATTAAAGCTTAATGGGTGAGGTATGGTTAAGTGGTGAGGCTACAGCAAGCACTAAGCATTTATTTGAGTGGCTAACTTACGAGTACAAGAATAAAGGGGGATGATTGTCGCATAAACGGACGTGATCTAGTAATGATCTCTAAGAGATCCTGAACACCTACTTACGTCAAACATAACCCCACCGTGTTCTCTCTCGGATAAGGAATCACGAGAAGAGACAGTCACGGTTACGCACCCGGTTGGTGTATTTTATTTGAGTTTACTTCAACTTTGCTATGACCGGGTGTTAAACAAAGTTTCCAAGTTGCCACGTAACCGTGGGCATGGCTTTCCGAAAGATTTAAGCTTGCAGGGGTGCTCCAACTCATCCATCACAAACTAACCACACGCCGCGGGAATAGCCTCACTACTGGAATCTGCTACTTTGCCATCTGCCAGCTCTTTGCCGTCTGCTGGCAGACGGCAAAGAGGCTCTTTGCCGTCTGCTTTGGGAAAGCAGACGGCAAAGAGCTGGCTGATGGCAAAGAACCTGGTTGCCATCAGCCAATTCTTTGCCGTCTGCCAGCAGATGGCAAAGAATCTTTGCCATCTGCTGGCAGACGGCAAAGAGGTGGGTGGGGTCCAGTGGACGCCAGCGCTGTAACGGCCCACGAGCCCCACCTCTTTGCCGTCTGCCAACAGATGGCAAAGAATCTTTGCCGTCTGCTGGCAGACGGCAAAGAGGTGGGTGGGGTCCAGTGGACGCCAGCGCTGTAACGGCGCACCAGCCCCACCTCTTTGCCGTCTGCCAGCAGACGGCAAAGATTCTTTTCCGTCTGCTGGCAGACGGCAAAGTGATAAGAAAATAAATAAAAAGAAAATCCCCACCCGGCCCACGGCAAAAATCCCCACCCGGCCGCGTTGAACCCACTGCCCCCGCACCCGCACCCGCATCTCCTCTCTGCTCTCCCGTGCCCTAGGGTTAGCCACCGCCGCTGCCGCCACCGACACCGACCTTATTCCGGCGATCTCCGGCGGCCATGGTCGGCGCGGAGCACGCTACCGAGCTCACCCCGCCCCGCTGCGTCGATTCCTCCGGCCAGATCCGTCCCTCCCCCCCTCGAATGCTCGCGCCCAACCCATCCCTCCGTGGCTAGGGTTTGGTGTGCGGCCTCGTCTCCACCGCCGGCGTGCCTCCGGCGGTCCTCTACGCCTCCTCGCATGGCTCCTCACGCGGCTGCGCCTGCTGGACGCCGCTTCTCCACCACAAGGCAGCGGCAGAGGAGGGCCTTATCCACCACCACGCAACGGCAGCCAAGGTCCATGACCGGCGTGCTGTGGCGGCGCCTCCTCCCCGGCGGCGACGCCTAGGATCTCCGAGGTTCGACCTCTCCTCTCCTCTCCACCACATTCTTCCATGTTTGTGAAATCAGGCTGTTCAATTCAGATTCTTGCATGTTTGAGTACAAGTCATAAGATATGGAACTCCTAAAAAAAATAGTGAAAACTAATATATTTCAGATTGGTTATGATTTCATCCAATCCAGTATATGTAGTTTTTTTTAGGAAATTGGTGTCATTTTTAGGATGATTCTTTGAACATCAATTCTCATGAAAACATATTGCCTCACATACAAATAACTACATTTTATAATTATGTTTTCATTATAAATCTCGCAATATCAGTTTGATCATTTGGATGATACTATTTTTTCTCTTATAAATAGTCAAATCTTGGTATAATTGCCACGGTCTTGGGGTCAGGATATGCACTTTGCGTAAATTAAACATCTAAGAGTAAACGCTCTTGGTGAGTCGTGGCTAAGAAATCACATGCCTCACGCAAGTCCCAACAACGTACAATGTGTATATGTATGTATACTCCCATCTATGCTGCTGGATGTGAAACCAAACTAGGTGGGTGGGTGTGTGATGAGGTTTGGTTTAGTGCTTGATGCCACCGGACTGTAGGTTCTTGTGTAGGACTACTTGTTATATAACTCTGGTTCCTGATGAGGTCATGTATATACTAGGCTAGTTGCACTTTGGTTCTATCTATTTCAAATCATATTTGGTCCTGTATGTATGTATGTATGAGGCATGTGTGCTTCGATTTGGAGCAGCAGTAGGACGACGACGAGAGGACGAGTACCTCGACGGCGACGACAACCAGGAGGACGAGTACCCAGACTTTAAATAGACCAATAAATTTACGTATAGATTTCAGGAATTCAAAACATCTATTCTTTTTCCTGCAATTCTAGTTTTCTTTAGTTGAGAGGTTGTTGCTTTCAAGTCATAATGTCAGCCATGAATCATAATGCCATTTATGTTCTCTCAAGTGTGATAATTTTGTTGACTGTACTATGGCTGTCACTTTTATCATCTCTCCAATGAAGTCAGTAGGTTATTGAGAAACTTTGTCATACATGAGTGTGAGTGCATGGCCTCTCACATGAGTTTATGTTTACTTTGTTGGGTATTACATTAATTTTGTTAGTTTGGATGCTTCTCTTTGGTTAGTTTCTTTCGAACAGGTAGATATGATTATTTGATAGCAGTTACGCCAAGTCATTTGTACAAAAGAGGTTTGGACTGTATCTTGTTTGATCAAGCGAAACACAACAGTTTTGCTCAGAGCAGCAACTCATGTAAGACACCTTTTGTCCATTCAATCAGCTAGTAGCCAACCATGTAGGGGATATTCGAAAATTAAATAGGAATAGGGAGAGATGCTTTGCCTTGTCTGAGGCTTCTAAACTTCTGATACTTTTGCCAGGTTTGGTGCACACAAATTTACATTGATATGGGCCCTTCCTTTGCACAACTCCTGTTCAATCTGCCTCTTGTGTACATCCCTTGTTTGGATGCATTTGAGGATAGAGTTTGTTGATCATTGCCTCCTTGATTTGTTTGGATTGACTGGCCAAAATTTTTACAGTTGCTATAGACTTTTGTGACCAGCCAGATAATGGTATAGTTCATTCTGGTTCCAACAAAATATGTAGCAGAGACATCAAGATAAGGTGCTCTGTTATTAGTTATTAGGATCTTTGTATTCGTCCACCACAAAATTGAGAACCTTGTCGTCAGCATAACTATGTTTTCATAAGTTTTCCACAAGTTATCCGTATATGGGCACCTAGGTATCAGTCCCTACTCCACGAGAGGACCCTAGTTATCTGTCCCTACTCCGGTATCATTTCCGGAATGTTTGCTTTTTGCATGTGTCACTTTAGAACAGAAATGGTGAACAGATTAACATATATTTAGAACGTTTTTTTTTTCATCTCTTGAGTATTCTCATTGGGTTCTACTTCAGTTTTAAGTTATAGTGACCATGATCTTCATGCCTGCTATTTTGTTGGTTGTTGGTTTGGCTGTTGAATGATTACACAATAATATCTTACAAAGTATGATTGATGGCTTCAATTGTTGAAGAATGCTCAAATGCATGTTCTGTGCAAATTTCTTTGACGTCTTCCCTTCAGGCCCGTTTGGTTAGAAATCTATTTTTCTAGGTTCAGATTGCATTCACAGTCCCCATTGTTTCATTTGTATTTTTTTGTGTGACTCCTCTGGCAACCGCTTTATTGGACTGTCCTGGCCACTCATCTCTTATGTCTTGTATCCACTCATTTGTATTTTTTTGTTTGACTCCTCTGGCCCGCCTGTGTTTACAGCTGTTATATTTAAATAGTCGATCATGAATGAATATTCCATTCTTTTTCCTTCTTCTAGTCGTTGACCTGGATGAAAATGCTCTTCTTTCAGTCTCTGTTGAAGTCAAACCCATCCATGCAAAATCTGTACTGTAGTAGAATTAATGTAGATGAATATATATGCCTTGCAGTTTTATCGTGCATGCCATTCAACTAACTTGCTCTTGTCCATGCTGATGGAGTACGAGGACGAGCAGCAGCAGCAGCAAATCAGCCTGATGATGACGGGGTGCGGGAGGCAATGGTGATCATGCTGATGGCATGAAGAAGGCTGATGACCACAACCTGGACCTGTTGCCATTTAGAGATGGCAAACACACACGGCGCGGAGACAGCAATATATATGTATTGGATGTTTGATGTTTGCCTTATTATGGATGAACATGGTGAAACTATGTTTGATGTTTCCCTTATTATGGATGAACATGGTGAAACTATGTTTGATGTTTACCCTATGCAATATATATGTGGTGGATAAGCCATAATGTTTGCCTTATTATGTGATTCGGAATATATATATATATGTGTTTGAATTTCTGTGAAAATGAATTGATATAAGAAAAAACAGAAAAAACAGGGGCTATATAGCCACTTTGCCGTCTGCCAGCAGACGGCAAAGCTCTTTGCCGTCTGCCAGCAGAAGGCAAAGTGGCCACGTGGCAGTAGCCTGTGCAACCTGGGCTGGCCTATTTGGTCTCTTTGCCGTCTGCTGGCAGACGACAAAGAAGCAAAGGTCTTTGCCGTCTGTCAGCAGATGGCAAAGAGCGCCGTTAGTCCCCTAGCGGGGCTGGTACCTTTTCTCTGCCGTCCAGAGGCTTTGGCGTCTGCTAGCATACGGCAAAGAAGCAAAGTTCTTTGCCGTATGCTAGCAGACGGCAAAGTGGCCTTTGCCGGCAGCCGTTCAGCCGGAGTGTTTGCCGTCTGCTGGCTGACGGCAAAGCCTTTGCCGTCCGCCAAGCATGCCTTTGCCGTCTGCTATGGCAGACGGCAAAGCAGCTGATTCCTGTAGTGCCTCGACCACGAATCTCGTGATCTTCCTAGGCAATTCCACTGGAAAACCGCAACCTCGAGATAGTCCGAAGTATTCTCAGAATTCCTCGCACAAGACATTCGAGAAAGGTAAAACAAGTCCAGCAGGACCGCCCGACGTGTCGACGAACCCGATAGGAGCCGCGTATCTCGTTCTCAGGACACGACCGGATAAGCACAGCGTACAGTGGCCAGATAGACATCTCCCGAGTTGCCCCGGGTTGGCCCCGCACACGGCTCTAGTTTGGAACAACACTTATGAGGAGCACTGGCCCGGGTTGTTGATTAAAGATCCTCGGGTTAATTACTCCCTATGCAGGTTTATTAGTTATTAGGCAAATGTAGTACCAATGTTGGGCCTTGCCAAACAAGTTTTATCCTAAAACGAAAATCAAGGGGGTTGAAAGCACAACATGCTCCCTTGGTGGTTTTGATAATTCATGACAACATACATTGTCTCTTGGACTAATACTTTTACTTTGTGAATTTCAGATAAAAGTCCATGGAGAGATGGGTTGGCAAAAAGGGTTGTGTGGAGATACCCCAAGATGCAAGGAAATGGATTGGCAAAGCTTCAAGCAAGAGGACTCTACATTTTACATTTGTGAGAAATCACTTTGAGTCCATAGGAAAGCTAATACTATTAAAAGGGGGTAAGGTATTGTTGGTGAACAAAATGCTCATACGTGCACAAGTGATAGTCACCAAAAACACCCACAAGCTCTTCCACAAAAGTCTGTCCAAAGTCAAATATCCAAAATCGGTGCAACCAACACTTTCCACTCGGTGCCACCGATTCCCATACTCAGACAGACCTAAGACAAACCCTAGCCTTTCGGTGCAACTGATTCTGCTTCGGTGCCACCGAGTTCAGCTTGCCAACTTTTTGTTACCCAATTTCACAAAATCGGTCTGACCGAGTTTATTGAATCGGCGTCACCGAGTTTGGCAATCTGACCGTTGGTTACCTTATTGGTGCAACCAAGTTTTATATATCGGTCTCACCGAGATTCAAAAGTTGTCACCTTTTGGTCACTTTGGTACCACCGAGATTCACACATCGGTGTCACCGAGTTGGTCACTTTAGGTGTAACGGTTGGATTTTTGGAGATGCCAATATATACCCCTTCACCACCACCTACTCGAAAGAGAAGCACTCAGAACTATTCCATAATTGCCCCATCTAGTTTTCTGAGAGAGAGCCACCTACTCATGTGTTGAGATCATGCCATTCCATTCCAACCATATGAATCTTGATCTCTAGCCTCCCCAAGTTGCTTTCCACCAATCCCATCTCTCCACCAAGCCAAATCTGTGAGAGAGTGATTGTGTGATGAGGAGTCTATCATCTTGAAGCACAAGAGCAAGGAGTTCATCGACATTGCCGAGCCTATTACCTTTTGGAGGGTGGTGCCTCCTAGATTGGTTAGGTGTCGCTTGGGAGCCTCCTACTTCGTGTTGTGGAGTTGAACCAAGAAGTTTGTAAGGGCAAGGAGATCGCCTACTTCGTGAAGATCTACCCATAGTGAGGCTAGTCCTTCGTGGACGGAAGCCGTTATGGAATAATCAAGGTTTCTACTTCGTGGACCCTTATGGGTGGAGCCCTCCGTGGACTCTCGCGACCGTTACCCTCCGTGGGTTGAAGATTCCATAAACGTGGACGTACGATAGCACCACCTATCGGAACCACGGTAAAAATCTTTGCGTCTCCAATTATGTTTGATCTTCCTATCTCAACTCTTTACTTCATGTGCAATGTCTTTACTTTCCGCTGCCATACTTGTTGACATGCATGTGTAGGGTGTGCTAGTCTTGCTATGATTGTTAAAATCTGCCAACCAATTAACTTGAGAAAAGGTTAGGTTTTAAATTCCTGCTAGTAGTCTATTCACCCCCCCTCTAGACACTCTTCTAGTGATCCCACAATTGGTATCAGAGCTTTGGTCTCCATTGCTTCGGTTTCATCACCGTGGAGGAAGATGGATGTGTCTAGTATAGGGAGTTTGAGTTGTAGAGTGCCCATTCTTGATGGAGAGTACTATAGTCAATGGAAAACTTTGATGCTTGAGCTGTTTAATGAGTTTCCATTGAGCAAATATGTTAAGAGCCCCTATGTACCTCCCATTGATCCTTTACATCCCACACACGAAGAGGAAATTGATATGCTATGCAATCTTAGAACTGTTCATCTCATTGTTAGAGCATTGCCTAGAAATGTGCTTAATGAAATGACAAATTTTGAATGTGCTTATACTTTGTGGAATGACTTGGAGAAACAATATCCAAGTCATTCATTGAGTAATCTTGATGAAATTCTTCATAAAACTATTGCCTTTCACAAAATGATGCCTAGTGATCCCAAGTTTGATGACTATCTATTTGAGCTTAGAGACCTCATGCGTGCTAAAGGAGATGTCATAACTATCAGCAACATCATTGTAGAAGCCATTCGAATTCATAAACTTGAACATTGTCATGATCACAACACTAACGAATCTCTTGTTCTTTGTGACGAGGATTTCCCACTTGATGACGACAATGTGGAACATGGCTACTATGATGAAGATGAGCTGTTCGACATCGAGTATGAGAAGATCATGAAGAATCTAAGTCTCATGGCAAACTTCAAGGATTACATGTCCGCAGGAAAAGAGTGGATTCTCGATAGCGGATGCACCGATCATATGACCGGAGATAGAGAAATGTTTGAAGAGATCACACCAAACCATGGATCGCGAAGGTACGTAACATTTGGAGACAACTCCAAGGGTAAGGTACTTGGTCTTGGTAAGGTAGCCATATCCCATGATAGCTCTATTCAAAATGTTATGCTTGTTGAATCTCTTGGCTACAATCTTCTTTCCGTATCTAGACTTGCCGACTTTGGTTTTAATGTGCTATTCACGAAAATAGATTGCCAAGTGTTTCGTCAAGATAATCATAAAATGGTCTTTACCGGTTTCCGTAGAGGTGATCTATACATTGTCGATTTCACTAAGAGATCCAAACCTCATACATGTCTTATTGCAAAATCTTCTAAAGGTTGGCTTTGGCATAGAAGACTAGGACATGTTGGCATGCGTAACTTAGATAAGCTTATCAAATGTGATCATATACTTGGTGTTAAAGATGTTATGTTTGACAAAGATAGACTTTGTAGTGCTTGTCAAGCTGGAAAGCAAGTAGGTGGAAGTCATCCCATTAAGAATATCATGACTACTAGGAGACCACTCGAGTTACTTCACATGGATCTTTTTGGTCCCAATGCTTATAAGAGCCTCGGTGGAAATTCCTATGGTCTAGTTATAGTTGATGATTTTTCCAGATTTACGTGGGTATTCTTTCTTGATGATAAGTCACAGGTACAAAAGATCTTCAAGAACTTCGTTCGCAAAGCGCAAAATTAGTTTGAAGTGAAGATCAAGAAGGTTCGGAGCGATAACGGATCGGATTTCAAGAACACCCATGTGGATACCTTTCTTCACGAAGAAGGTATCTCACATGAGTTCTCGGCTACGTACACACCTCAACAAAATGGAGTTGTTGAGAGGAAGAACCGAACGCTTATTGAGATGGAAAGAACGATGCTTGATGAATACAAGACGCCAAGACACTTTTGGGCAGAAGCCGTGGAAACAGCATGTCATGCCACAAATCGACTTTACTTGCACAAGCTTCTCGGTAAAACGGCATACGAGCTACTCACCGGTAACAAACCCCAAGTTGGATACTTTCGGGTATTCGGCTCAAAGTGCTACATTATTGATAAGCATCGTCGTACTAAATTTGCTCCTAAATCTCATGAAGGATTCCTACTTGGTTATGGATCGAACTCTCACACTTACCGTGTCTACAACAGCTTCACTCGAAAAGTTGAAGAGACGGTAGATGTGAAGTTTGACGAATCTAATGGTTCGCAAGTCTAACAATTGCCAAATGATGTAGGTGATAAGGACCCTTCGGAAGCTATCCAAGACTTGTCCATTGGAAAGATTCGTCCCATGGAGGTGAAGGAAAATACTTCGTCAACTCAAGTGGAAGCCCCTACTTCATGTCAAGGTGAACCTCAACATGATATGGAGGCATCCACAAGCGGTACACGACAAGATGATGAAGAGGAGGAAGTACATCATGAAGATCCACCACAACCTCTTTCACCACCACCTCAAGGGAACGACACCTTCAACAACAACGAAGATGAAGGAGATGATGATGAAGAACAAGCTCCACCATCCAACAAGCCTAATCTACCTCGAGTTCGAGCAAGAGTGACCAAGAACCATCCTCTAAACCAAATTTTTGGTGACATACAAACCGGGAGAATCACTCGCTCTAAAACTCGCTTGGCTAACTTTTGTGAGCATTATTCTTTCATCTCTAGCATTGAACCCTTGAAGGTAGAACAAGCTCTTGAAGACCCGGATTGGGTGAACGCAATGCATGAAGAGCTTCACAACTTCGAGAAGAACGAAGTGTGGACACTCGTGGAAAAGCCCGAGGACGAGCACAACATCATCTGAACCAAATGGGTGTTTCGAAACAAGCAAGACGAAGACGGTAAAGTCGTACGCAACAAGGCATGTCTCGTAGCCCAAGGATATACGCAAGTCGAAGGTATGGACTACGGTGAGACCTATGCCCCCGTCGCCAGACTTGAAGCTATTCACATTCTTCTTGCTTATGCTAATCACCATGATATCACGCTTTATCAAATGGATATTAAAAGTGCATTTTTAAATGGTGAGATTGAAGAAGAAGTCTATGTTAAGCAACCACCTGGTTTTGTGAATCCTAAGAAACCTAATCATGTTTACAAGCTTCGTAAAGCTCTTTATGGTCTTAAGCAAGCCCCTCATGCTTGGTACAAATGCTTAACGAAGTTTCTCATTGAAAAAGGTTTGGAAATTGGTAAAATTGACGCAACCTTATTCACTAAGAGAGTTAATGGTGAATTATTTGTGTGTCAAATCTATGTGGATGATATTATCTTTGGATCTACTAACCCACAATTTAGTGAAAGATTTGGAAGGTTGATGTCCGAGAAGTATGAGATGTCCATGATGTGTGAGCTGAAATTCTTTCTTGGTTTGCAAATCAAACAAACGAGAGAAGGAACTATCATCTCTCAAACTAAGTATACCAAGGACTTGATCAAGAAGTTCAACATGGAAGAGTGCAAAGGTATGAAAACTCCTATGCCTACTAGTGGACATGTTGATCTTACCAAGGAGGACAAACCGGTTGATCAAAAGGTTTATCGGTCTTTGATTGGTTCATTGCTATATCTATGTGCCTCTCGTCCCGACATTATGCTTAGTGTTTCCATGTGTGCTAGATATCAAGCTGCACCTAAAGAGTGTCATCTTTTGGCCGTAAAATGTATTGTGAGACATTTGATACAAACACCAAACTTTGGCATTTGGTATCCCAAGGGATCTTCCTCTAACCTTGTTGGCTATTCCGATTCGGACTATGCCGGTGACAAGGTTGATAGAAAATCCACCTCGGGTACTTGTCAATTTTTGGGTAGATCTCTTGTATCTTGGTCCTCCAAGAAACAAAACTCGGTATCTTTGTCTACTGCCGAAGCTGAGTATATTGCTGCTGGATCTTGTTGTGCACAATTACTATGGATGACACAAACGCTTAAGGATTATGGAATCCATGTTAAGAATGTTCCATTACTTTGTGACAATGAAAGTGCTATTAAAATTGGTAATAATCATGTGCAACATTCTCGAACTAAACATATTCAAGTTAGACATCATTTCATTCGTGATCATGTTGCCAAAGGAGATATTAATCTTAAGCATGTACGTACTAACAAGCAATTGGCCGATATCTTTACTAAGCCACTTGATGAGAAAATGTTTTGTTACTTGAGGAGTGAGTTGAACATCATTGATGCTTCAAACATGAGCTAGACTCACTCGGTTGCATGCAAGGGCATGAGCTTTCTTGATATTTCCATGATCTCTTGACATATTATCTTATACCATGGAATTCTATGCTCCCTTGTATTGCATCTAACATTTTGTAGGTACTTGGAAGAACTTCATTCCACAAGATTGCCATCAACTCCAATCATAAGCAATCTTGTTATTACTAAGTATCCACAACCCCTCTTGATGATGGAAGGAAGAAGACAACAAGAACATATCCTTGACACTTATTTATAATTCTCAACTGGTATCATGTCAAAATGGATATATATATTGTTGTTCCTTGCTTGACTAACCTTTGTAGGTGACAAGTGTACTAAAACGAGAAGGATTGCTCCCAACTCAAGATGATCTTCATCAACCTCGAGCATCCTCAACAAGTTCACCTACAGGCTATGTCATCAAAATCACTCAAAGGTATGTACTCATATCCTTGAAAAAGGCTTTACTCCAAGAAATGAGAAAAAGCAACTCAAGTGATATGAAGACATGAAAATGCTTAATCAAAAAATGGTAACCCCATTTTGAGCTTAACGATGAGTATGACCTATGATCAAGTATTCTTGCTTGGCTCCTAAGTCAATATACTCTAATATAGGTGACCTAGTCCATCATCTAGTTAAGTATTTTGGTTGGTTCATTCTCTATTTTGCAAGATTTCTTGGAACCACTCAAATCTTCACTAGTTGATATCCTTTTGTAAAAACTATTGCATTCCCATTTGAAAATTTCTTTTGACACTTTGTTATTGGCAATGTTTGAGAAATCTCGATCTACTTCGGATTCTCCGATTTCAAAATCACTTTGCCAAGTTTCTGTTTTAGCCTCGGAGCCACCGATACAAATAACTCGGTTATACCGAATTAGCAGAACAGCTGCAAAACATAATCTCGGTACCACCGATTTATTTGTCTCGGAGCCACCGATTTGATTTCTTCTCTTATCTGGGTTCATAATTGCAAACCTGTGTTTCTTTAGTGATCCTACTACAGATGGTTTTGTTTCTTCGATGATCCCTTATTATTATTATTTTAAAAAAAAATCTTAGGGGGAGAAACTTTATTCAAGGATCCCTAACTCAAAGGAGGAGAAGTCTTATAAGATCTCAGATTAGCCAAAGGGAGAGAAATTATTTTCCATGATTCCCTCAGTTTTCTTTTCTATGATCCCTACATTCTGTGACCCTTGTTCTCAAGGATCCCTTCTTAAGCAATGATCCCTGTATCTGACCCTATGTATGACCTTTTTGGAAATTAATGCCAAAGGGGGAGATATACCAAAGCTTCAATGCTAAAGGGGGAGATACATGCTTATGCAAAGGGGGAGATATAATCAAGGGGGAGAGGAGAATATCAAAGCTTACATTTATATAGACAAGGGGAGAATACCAAAGTAGGGGGAGAAAAATATGTTTTGGAGAAAAAGATGTTATTTCATTTGACTACTCATGTTAGACTTTTCTGACCTTATCCAATCCCAATATCTACATGCTGAGATTCAGGGGGGAGAGGATGATCTACTACTTTCATTTCTAAGGGGATAAAGTCCTAAATGATCTGGGAGACATACTAATCTTAAGGATTTACCATCTTATATATGTTCTCCATATCTTGGTACTTTTGAGTTCTACTGCTTTTTTGATTGGTAGAATACTCTTGTGTTTCCTAACATTGTTTTCTCAAGTGTATTTCTACTACTAGAATGCTCAAGAACTCAAGGTAAGTATATGCATCATATATTTGATCAAGATGATCTTTTGCTTCTTGCACATATTGTTTGCAAGAGTGAAGTCTTGAACAAGGATACACCTCATTCATATACATTTGATGCATATGGCCAAGATACACATGACTCATTATATCAATTCAACTATATGTGTGTCCATGCATTCCAAAGCAACCATCCTTTAAAGGGATTGCACACATTTAGGGGGAGCAAGTCTAAGTCATGTGTCTCTCAAAGTCTTCATTATATACATGCATATCCTTATTTGAAGCTTTGATTGTATGTTGTCATCAATTACCAAAAAGGGGGAGATTGAAAGCACAACATGCTCCCTTGGTGGTTTTGATAATTCATGACAACATACATTGTCTCTTGGACTAATACTTTTACCTAGTGAATTTCAGATAAAAGTCCATGGAGAGATGGGTTGGCAAAAAGGGCTGTGTGGAGATACCCCAAGATGCAAGGAAATGGATTGGCAAAGCTTCAAGCAAGCGGACTCTACATTTTACATTTGTGAGAAATCACTTTGAGTCCATAGGAAAGCCAATACTATTAAAAGGGGCTAAGGTATTGTTGGTGAAAAAAATGCTCATACGTGCACAAGTGATAGTCACCAAAAACACCCACAAGCTCTTCCACAAAAGTCTGTCCAAAGTCAAATATCCAAAATCGGTGCAACCAACACTTTCCACTCGGTGCCACCGATTCCCATACTCAGACAGACCTAAGCCAAACCCTAGCCTTTCGGTGCAACTGACTCTGCTTCGGTGCCACCGAGTTCAGCTTGCCAACTTTCTGTTACCCAATTTCACAAAATTGGTCCGACCGAGTTTGTTGAATCGGCGTCACCGAGTTTGGTAATCTGACCGTTGGTTACCTTATCGGTGCAACCAAGTTTTATATATCGGTCTCACCGAGATTCAAAAGTTGTCACCTTTTGGTCACTTCGGTACCACCGAGATTCACACATCGGTGTCACCGAGTTGGTCACTTTATGTGTAACGGTTGGATTTTTGGAGATGCCTATATATACCTCTTCACCACCACCTACTCGAAAGAGAAGCACTCAGAACTATTCCATACTTGCCCCATCCAGTTTTCTAAGAGAGAGCCACCTACTCATGTGTTGAGATCATGCCATTCCATTCCAACCATATGAATCTTGATCTCTAGCCTCCCCAAGTTGCTTTCCACCAATCCCATCTCTTCCACCAAGCCAAATCTGTGAGAGAGTGATTGTGTGTTGAGGAGTCTATCATCTTGAAGCACAAGAGCAAGGAGTTCATCGACATTGCTGAGCCTATTACCTTTTGGAGGGTGGTGCCTCCTAGATTGGTTAGGTGTCGCTTGGGAGCCTCCTACTTCGTGTTGTGGAGTTGAACCATGAAATTTGTAAGGACAAGGAGATCGCCTACTTCGTGAAGATCTACCCATAGTGAGGCTAGTCCTTCGTGGACGGAAGCCGTTATGGAATAGTCAAGGTTGCTACTTCGTGGACCCTTATGGGTGGAGCCCTCCGTGGACTCTCGCGACCGTTACCCTCCGTGGGTTGAAGACTCCATAAACGTGGACGTACGATAGCACCACCTATCGGAACCACGGGAAAAATCTTTGCGTCTCCAATTATGTTTGATCTTCCTATCTCAAGTCTTTACTTCATTTGCAATGTATTTACTTTCCGCTGCCATACTTGTTGACATGCATGTGTAGGGTGTGCTAGTCTTGCTATGATTGTTAAAATCTGCCAACCAATTAACTTGAGAAAAGGTTAGGTTTTAAATTCCTGCTAGTAGTCTATTCACCCCCCCCTCTAGACACTCTTCTAGTGATCCCACAATTGGTATCAGAGCTTTGGTCTCCATTGCTTCGGTTTAATCACCGTGGAGGAAGATGGATGTGTCTAGTATAGGGAGTTTGAGTTGTAGAGTGCCCATTCTTGATGGAGAGTAGTATAGTCATTGGAAAACTTTGATGCTTGAGCTGTTTAATGAGTTTCCATTGAGAAAATATGTTAAGAGCCCCTATGTACCTCCCATTGATCGTTTACATCCCACACACGAAGAGGAAATTGATATGCTATGCAATCTTAGAACTGTTCATCTCATTGTTAGAGCATTGCCTAGAAATGTGCTTAATGAAATGAAGAATTTTGAATGTGCTTATACTTTGTGGAATGACTTGGAGAAACAATATCCAAGTTATTCATTGAGTAATCTGCCGACCAATTAACTTGGGAAAAGGTTAGGTTTTAAATTCCTGCTAGTAGTCTATTCACCCCCCCTCTAGACACTCTTCTAGTGATCCCACAATGGTCCCTATAACAACCCCGAGCATGTTAGGAGCCCTCAATTATAGAACATAACACCGGTACACAAGTAAGTAGGGCGGCAAGAGTGGAACAAAACACCGAGCAAAAGGCCAAGCCTTCCACTCTTTACCAAGTATATATGTGCATTAAATTAAATAGCAATAATATTGTGATAGCTGGAAACAATTGCACCTGCAACTAGCAACGCTATAAGAAGGGCTGAGCAAGCGGTAACATAGCCAAACAATGTTTTGCTGGGATGTGGAGGGGTTAGAGGCTTTTCATGGCAATTTGGGAGGCTTGACATACAAGTGGTAGGTAGCGAGATAATGATAGAAACGAGACATCTAGCATGGCAATGATAGTAATGGTATCCAGGGAAATGATCATCTTGCCTGAGATCCCGCTTGGAAGAAGATCGAGTCCATGAAGAAGACGAACCAACGTAGTCGAACGAATCCTCACACTCCGAACGTTTTCAGAACTCTATCGAGAAGAAGCAATCCGGAAACAACAATCAACACATGTTCAACACCACAACATATGCATGACATGATGCGCAAACAAACATGATGCATGTCCGGTTTAATTATGCAAGGCATGACAATCACAACAAACAAATACTACACATTAACTGAAGCTCAATATGCAACGAGTTGCATATTGACGGAACTCCACATTCGAATATTTAGTTCACTCTCATTTAGGTACACGACAATATTAAATGTTGTTAAACATGGCAAGAGGTGAAGCATAAGTAAACTACACATCTAGGCAAGTTTAAATGAGGCCGGAAACAACATATAGCATTTCCGAAACGACCCCATACGTTAATTTCGAAATTGGTCCAGATCTGAACTAATCATGTTTTATATTTATTAAACAGGAAAATAAAGTATACAATGCATTTCTACACGTCATTCTAGTCGATTTACATATATGAAACATCTCAAACGGAGCTACGGTCTAAAAGATATGACCTTCACAAGATGAACATGACATGAATACAAAATGCTTGAAAATGACAACCACAAACATTCCAATTCATGAATGCAGCAAGATATTATGATACTACATGAAAATCTAAGCAAGTTTCATATATGGCATGACCAAAACGGAGCTACGGGTCAACCACAACAACCAACACAAGTTTTAGTGCAAATCTGTCCAAAACAGGAACATGCCATATTGCACGCATGAAAACAACAAGTTACATTAATTTAAAATGCACAAACTAAGCACGGGGCAGTAGCATATAATACACACTTCATTTCATCTTCACATATTGTCGTGGTTTTGTCACGGCAGATGTCCGAAGACTTAGGTTCGAGGCCATCGCCATAGCAGTGGACTCAAAGGGGTTGATCGGGACGAAGGACACGAGTTTACCCAGGTTCGGCCCCTCAAGTAGAGGTAAAAGCCTACGTCCTGCTTGTGTTGTATTAGCTGGAGTATCGATTACAAGGGAGCGGATTGCTTGACCTAGCTCTCGATTACTTGGTTTCTTGTCTAAGCCGCCCCGGGGTCTAGCCTTTATATAAGAGGTCAAGGTCCCGGGTTACACGAGTCTCAAACCGACTCACACAGCGTGTCCTATTCTGTCTCTAAGCCGCCATACCATCTTGGGTAAGCCGCCACCGGGCGGCTTAGCCACCCGGGTCTTCACGCCATCTTCCGTCTCTGGGCCCCTGTCAACGGCCCATCTGGTAAGCCGCCCTGGCGGCCTTGCCTGCATCCTTAAGCCCACCTTACAAGTCTTGGGCTTACGAGCCGCCCGGTGTAACCCGGCCCCGCCTGGGCGGGTCTCACCACGGGTTATATCCCCAACATTAGGCCCCAGGTTGATTTGAGCCAGCTCATGTCAATCTTTAACTTTACTTAACGGCGAGTCTTCATTGCGCTGTCATCTGGAAAGTCAACTTGTAACCCGCCATGACGTCACACGGAATATTCGGAAAAGATTCCATGACGTTTGCAACGGATCTTTGTCACCGAAAGGTCATCCCGAAAATCAAGGCGCCAATTTACTGTAGCTCCCCACTTTCGCGCGTACGGTTGCTGACGGGGATATTACCCCCCGGTATAACCCGGCAGACATGCTGACCCGGCAAACAGTAGTGACCCGGAGAACAGTACTGACCCGGCAGACATGCTGACCCGGCAAACAGTACAGACCTGGTTACAGTTCTAACCCGGCAGCTACAGTGTCATGGTGTAACCCGGCAGCTACAGTGTCAGGGATGGTAACCCGGCTACAGTGTCAGGATGGTAACCCGGCTACAGTGTCAGGAGGCTAACCCGGCTACAGTGTCAGGAGGATAACCCGGATGCTACAGTGCCAGGAGATGAACAGTGTTATCAGACAGTCACGGAGACGAGTCTCTGAAGATAAGCCCTGGTTGTAACCCGCCCGGTGTAAGCCGCCCGGGACGGGTTACAAGCCCAGGACTCGGAAGCCCATGAAGACAAGCCCGCGATGGGAAGTCATCAATCCGACTTAGACTCTACATGTAAACCGCCCCTTCAGCCTTTATAAGGAGGGGTGGGTCACCCCAAGAGGGTCAGGTTAGACGTCTCATAGACAGGTCTCATAGACAGGTCTCATAGACAGGTCTCATAGACAGGTCAGAAAGATAGTCAGATTAGAGGGTCTCGAGATTAGAGGTGCTGACTCTGCACCCTTGTAACCAAGATCGTCATCGTCATCAATATAAGACACAAAGCACGACGTAGGCTTTTACCTCCATCGGAGGGGCCGAACCTGGGTAAAAACTCCGCGTCTCTCGTCCCGCTCAACCCCTCTCAAGCTACCAGTTACGTGCGCCGGACCTCACGACTAAGTCCTTACACTAGGACATCTGCCGTGACAAAACCACGACAGTTGGCGCCCACCGTGGGGCCACGCACGATGGTGTTGAGTTCTTGGAGGGATCTCTCTCAGGGATCGAGGAGTTAGCAATTTTTTCGGATGAAGGAAAGACTGCAGTGAAAAGATCTACATCATCGACGAGCAGTCAAAACAACATATTCAGATCCAATCCGGGCGAGTTAGGGATCTGCAAGACGCCAAGCCAAGTTAAGTCGCCAGGGATCAGACAATTTGTTACTGTCTGCACTGCATCAAAGCCATCAAACCGCCAAGACCCGGAAGTTGCCCACCTCAACTCGGTTTCGATTTAGATATTGAAAGGAAAAGAAAGAGCAAGAAGTTTCAACTGGGACTCCACGTCAAAAGCAAGACCAAAGAGACCTGTTGTTTTGGTGGCTTGGCATTTAAAAAAAAAAAAAAAAAAAAACACACACACACACAACAGCCAACCACGACCCGGAGAAGGACCTGAACGTGGGATGGTCAAAGCCAACCACGACCCGGAGAAGGACCCAGGTGTGGACACGGACCCGGACGCCGTTGCAAAGCAAGTCGCCTGATGCTGCGGCCATAACCGCGACCTCATGCCTGCTTCTATCGCCGTGGAACTCGCGCCAGGCCGTCCTTGCCTTTACCTCGTCCGTGGCCTGCCTCCGCCTCATCTGCTGGCCACGCTGGCGCGCGTACGAGCCGCCGCCGCGATGTCGAGCCGCCGCGTTCCGAGCGGCCTGGTACCTTTCCACGCTGCACCCAACTCAAACTCGCCGACGCCGTCATCATCGCTCCCGCGCCGCCTCTGCCGTCAAAGTCGCCGGGCCCCGCCTCGTCGGCCTCGTGCCAAGCCGCCCCCGCGGTCTCGGCCGTGCCTCTGCCGTGGCGCGTCAAGTCGGCCTCGAGTCGCCGCGGTTTCGCAGCCGGTCTCGCCTCTGTTGCGCATCGCTTTTGCCTCTGCATCTGCCACGAGCGGCCACGACCCGGCCGGAAGCCGCCCGCTCACCGCTCGAGCCACCAGACACGAGCCGCCCCTGCCAGGTGCTGTCCCGACCCGGAAGTGGATACGGGCATACAGCCACGACCCGGCCTCGTCGCGCCGCCTTCCCTCGCCGGCTTCGCTTCCGAGCAGCCGCTGCGTGGTCGCAGCCGTGTCTCAAAACCGGCCTGCCACCACGTCGACCCCCCCTGCAAGTGGCTGCCGTAGCACGCCTGGTCAACCCGCCTCGCCGCTCGTCCACGGCCTCTGCACCACACATTCCCTTGCTCGGCCGCGAGCCGCCGATTCCGAGCCGCCGACCATCGCCTTCGCCTCCGCCTTAGCTTGCGGCACGCCTCTGCCGTAGTCCGCCTCTCCTGTACCACGCCGCAAGCCGCCCGTCTCCGCCACTGGACCCACTGCCGCCATGACGCGTCTCGGGCCAGGCCGCCCCGCCTAGCCTCTTCTGCCTCGCTTATGCAGCAAGCCGCCGGCCGCCGTCGTCGCCTTCACCCTCAGCCGCCTGCCTCGAGTCGCCGCGCTCGTCAACCCGCCCCCGCGGCCTCGTCGACCCGCCGCGCTGGAGTCCGCCTCTGCCGCAACTCCGGCCGCGGCCTGTGGCCTTGCCTCGACGCCCACCTCCTCCGGCCATGACCCGACCCGCCATCGGCTGCTGCGCCCGCTTCAAAGCCGCCATAGTCACTTGCAGAGTCGCAGGTTCCCCCGTGCTAAGCCGTTTCCAGCCGCCTGTTTTCAGTTGACTGGGCAAGGATAAGGAAAAGAAAAGAGATGGAGATGGGGAGACGGGTAAAAAAAAAAAAAAAAAAAAAAAAAAAACCGGGCCCGCCTGGTCAACATGCCGCCACGCGTTCGTCAAGAGCCGCCCCGGCCCGGCGCTGTCTCTGAGCTGCCGTGGCCGAGTCGCCGCTTTCGTCCTCGTGGTCGCAACCTCGTGCTGAGCCATACTCGCTCGGCGTTATTCCGAGTCGCCGCCTCCGCTGCGACCTCGACAGAGTAGCTCAAACGATGTTGAAATTACCGGAGATTATCCAACAGACGCTACGGATCATCTGTCAATTAAAGACATCAGGTGATATCCATCTAAGTCTATTTTTTACACATTGTTTTTGTCAAAGAGCAATTACTTTGGTCTGTGTATATATATGCAGGACAACTCTCCACTACAAACGTGGTTTATACGGCGGTTTACAACGCCCGCGGCCGAGTTACCCGTCTGCACTGGTTTACAACGCCGCGGCCGTCTCTCGCGACTGTGCCAGCTTACAACGCTGTGGCCGTCTCTCCCGTCTGCACCGGCTTACAACGCCACTGCTGACTCTCGCGACCGCACCGGCTTACAACGCCGCGGCTGTCTCTCGCAACCGCGCCGTCCTCAAACGCGCGGCTGACTCTTACATCTACATCAACATACTGGTGCGGTGCTCGCCTATACGAGCCGCCCAACGGACGCACGCAAGACGCCGCCCACGGTGATCTACATCAACATATCGGTGCGGTGCTCGCTTGTACGAGCCGCCCAACGGACGCACGCAAGACGCCGCCCACAGTCTGATCTACATCAACATATCGGTGCAGTGCTCGCTTGTACGAGCCGCCCGACCGGACAGGCGCACTAGTCGCCGCCACTGCAGTTTGGTTAACTTCAACAACCAGCCGGGACGAACCATCGACCGGATCATTGAAACAATTCATACGGGATCATCTATAACCCGCCACGGTTGACCTCAACCTTCACTGGAGATTCTCAAGTCACCTCTTTGAATCGACTCAAGGCTCAGGGGCTACAGACATGGCTCGACACACTTGGTCGTTTTCAATGAGAGCCACAGATCATGGCAAGAAAGTTAACCCGATCTCAGGAATACTACATTATTGGCGGAAGGATTAAAAGTTACTCAAGAAGACGAGTCGCCATGATGCACCGTTCAAACTTGGGGGCTTCTGCTATTTTCTTCATACAAGATGGCGGCTTACAAGATGCTGCAACAATGTTGATACTTCAACAAAGGTCATTTGGGGGCTTCCAACCCACCGGGTTTAGCTCGCTCACCCTCTTGATCGGCTCTTCAGCCACAAAATAAACAACACGGCGGCTTACAAGTTGCCGGCCTAACTGACGGCGGCTTACAAGATGGCATGCCAATGGATATCATCGACAAGGCCGTTTGGGGGCTTTCAAACCACCGGGTTAAGCTTCAACCCTCTCGATCAGGCTTTTCAGCCACTGTAAGGCGGGTCATGGACCCAAATGTTGACTACGTCAACAAAGATCACTAGGGGTGCAGCGAGTTCTAAAACTTACCTCCTTTTCGATCTGCAAGGCCGGGTTATACCTGCCTGTAAGTAGATGTGCTTTGTCAGGGGTGCAGCGAGTTCTAAAACTCACCCTCTGCAAAGGCCTCTTACAGCGGCGAGGCAAAACCCTTACATCCGCAAATCTGAGTTATACCTGCCTGTAAGTTGATGCCGCTTTGTCAGGGGTGCAGCGAGTTCTAAAACTTACCCCCTGCAAGGGCCTCTTACAACGGCGAGGTAAACTCTCCTATCTGCTGTGTCTCTTTCTGGTTCGTTGCGCTCTTATCAGTTAATCTCGCCTAGAGACCCTGAGCCGTTCAAAGGAGTTGACGGCCACTCTCGTTAGAGACCCTGTACTGGTATGCGTTCAAGCATCGAGTCCACCCAGAAGAACCATCATATGAAATTTTGAGAATAAAAGGCAAAGCAAGAACATCATACATTGCATCATACATCATACATTACATCATGCATTTCATCATATTTACATATCATGCCGGTTTGCCAAACCGGGTCAGAGCAAGATTGTGAAAGAGGAAGCAAGGCTATACGAGATTTTAACATCTCCGGGTTGTGCTTTTTCAAGCCACCCTTACAACAATGCAGAACATACTATGTTTTGTTTATTTTTGCAGGTCTTGTCTCCTAAGATAAGCCGCCAGAACAAATAGATCTCTAATAGCCAGCATGGCTGGATCTTCATCATGGATTTCTCATATTCGCCGGGTTGCACCGCAACTACGGGCAGGGATTTCATATCAAAGACAAAGGAATTATTCCAGGATATTCATTCCGGGTTATATTACAACCACGGTCAAGGATTCATCCAACAATTATGATGAATCATCTTATTATCACAATAGTCCCGAGCCGCCGCAGGCAGACGACCCGGCACTTGGGGGCTACATTATTCAAATCAAGTTTATATCAAGTATGCAAAGTCCCATGTCGCTGCAAGCATGCACCATGGCACTTGGGGGCTAATGCAAGCTGGTTTTCAAATCATTACATTGTCAGCAAGACCCGGTTATCTCAAGGAGATGAGCAAGCCTTTCAATATTTTTCTAAGTCCCAAGTCGCCGCAGGCGTGCGACCCGGCACTTGGGGGCTACAGTATTCAGTTGTTCAAAACAGATTATAAGGTACAAATTGAAGACCCGGCGCATCACATATTGATGAGCCGGCCCTTGGGGGCTACACCAGCTGAAGTTTTATAAGGTATAAGACAGTTATAAGTCCCAGGCTGCTGCAGGCAAGACAACCTGGTACTTGGGGGCTACACAATCAAAGATATTATTGCAAAGCGCCAAGTCATCATGGATCAACTTGGAGCTTGGGGGCTACAGGTAGTATGAATATATCAAAAAATTGGAGAGTTTTCAAGATGTCAATTTTAACTGCAGTCCAGTTATTTGACCCGGCGGCACCATCAATGAGTATAACCCGGCGGAGGAGACCCGCCAAGAACATTGAAGGCCGACTCAACGGCATATGGGTGTTGTATTCCCAATATTTTATTTCAAAGGACATATACCTGCAAGATGATGGAGCTTACCATGAATAAATTCAAGCTAACCTGGGGGCTAATGACGGGGATATTACCCCCCGGTATAACCCGGCAGACATGCTCACCCGGCAAACAGTACTGACCCGGAGAACAGTACTGACCCGGCAAACAGTACAGACCTGGTTACAGTTCTAACCCGGCAGCTACAGTGTCATGGTGTAACCCGGCAGCTACAGTGTCAGGGATGGTAACCCGGCTACAGTGTCAGGATGGTAACCCGGCTACAGTGTCAGGAGGCTAACCCGGCTACAGTGTCAGGAGGATAACCCGGATGCTACAGTGCCAGGAGATGAACAGTGTTATCAGACAGTCACGGAGACGAGTCTCTGAAGATAAGCCCTGGTTGTAACCCGCCCGGTGTAAGCCGCCCGGGACGGGTTACAAGCCCAGGACTCGGAAGCCCATGAAGAGAAGCCCGCGATGGGAAGTCATCAATCCGACTTAGACTCTACATGTAAACCGCCCCTTCAGCCTTTATAAGGAGGGGCGGGTCACCCCAAGAGGGTCAGGTTAGACGTCTCATAGACAGGTCTCATAGACAGGTCTCATAGACAGGTCAGAAAGATAGTCAGATTAGAGGGTCTCGAGATTAGAGGTGCTGACTCTGCACCCTTGTAACCGAGATCGTCATCGTCATCAATATAAGACACAAAGCAGGACGTAGGCTTTTACCTCCATCGGAGGGGCCGAACCTGGGTAAAAACTCCGCGTCTCTCGTCCCGCTCAACCCCTCTCAAGCTACCAGTTACGTGCGCCGGACCTCACGACTAAGTCCTTACACTAGGACATCTGCCGTGACAAAACCACGACAGTTGCCCTTTTCCTTATAAATAGCGCCACGTGCGCCTCCTCCCTTTCTCCGCCTGTCGCTGTCGTCTCCTTCCTCGCGTGAAGCCTCCCTCTCCAGAGCTCCGCCGCCCGCAACCGAAGACGCGCCGTCGCTCTCCTCGCCGGCCACTGCCTCAGCCCGAAACGGACCAGAGCCTCATCGGCGCCTCCGCATCTCAGAGGTAAGCTCCTCCGATCCTCATTGAATCTGTGTACACTCCCGTTAGGGTTCCGAGTTCTTCCTTGTTCTTGCGAGTTCATCACCATCGATAACCACCGAGGCATCGAGCACTGCCCAAGACCTCGTATCACTACCCTTTGGCTGCGGGCACTCCTCCGAAGTCCATCCCCCACTCATTTTTGTGTCCATATGACACTCATTGTTGCGGGTAGATTGATCTCGTTCATCCACTGTTATTTCTAGGTCGTATTCATTTTCATTTTTTCTTCGCCCGTAGATCTTGCAATGAATAGACAATATGCAAAATCTGTTTTCTGCACTTAGTCATTTTCCCATCCATACCATCTTAGCTTCGTAAGTCGCCATTGTATTGCCGGCTCTCCGCCAATTTTTCTGGCGGCTTAGCTCTTCCACTTACACTGATTATAACTGCATTACGCAGCGACTGCTCTTCTCAACCTGCCATTCCTTCTATTTTTGTAGCGTAACCCGCCGTCATGACAAGGACTCCATCCTCCTGTGATTGGGTCAGCTCCGGAGTCACTGAAGAACTCCTAGCTAACTTTGTTGAATCTGGCATGTTACCAAGTAAAGAGGAAATACACTGGCGGGTTCCAGGACCGGAGAAGAGGCCTGAGCCCAAGGAGGGAGAGATCATCATATTTACTGACCACATCCTTCGCGGGTTTCGCCCTCCCGGGTCAAAGTTTTTTCGGGATGTTCTTCACTTCTTCCAGATCCATCCTCAAGACATAGGCCCCAACTCAGTTACCAATATATGCCAATTCCAAGTTTTAACTGAAGTCTATATGCAAGAAGAACCGTCTGTTGACCTCTTCTATGAATATCACTATGCAAACCGCCAGACTGAAATGGCGGCCGGTCCCAGCTTGGAACTTGGTGGTATTACCATCCAAAGACGAAGAGACCTGCCATACCCTTCAGCCACCTTGCCGAGTCACCCCAAGGACTGGAACAAAACCTGGTTTTATTGCCAGGACACCTCTCCTGAAGGCGAGAATCCCCTGCCGGGTTACCGTCCAACCCGGCTCTGCTTTACCAATGACAACCCCCTCCCAGCACGAATGACAGCCGCCGAGCGAGCAAAGTATGCCTCGGCTTACACCAAGGTCAAGGCTCTGCTGGCTAACGGCTTGACAGGTGTTGACCTAACCCGTTGCTGGGTAAGCTGGAAAATCATGCCGTTGAGCCGGCGTGACCGGCTTATGTGCGAATATACGGGTGAACCCAATGACCCCCTTTGCTTCAAGACAACTCCCTTGACTGACGAAGACATCAACAGTGGCGTCAAGGGACTCCTTGGCGAAAGTCAGGAAGCTTGCGACAAGGTTGGGCTAAAGCCCTTCTATGCCAAGAATCCGGCTCCAGACGTAAGTCTCTTTTCCTTCAATTGATTATACTTATCTTGCACCTTGTAACCTTAACCGGCGGCTTATATATAGGCCAACTCCCCGTTCTGGAAGAAGAAATTTAACCCGCCGGTGAGAAAGCCTAAGACGAAAACCCCAGCCAAGAAGAAGAAGAAAGCCGCCACTCCAGAGCCGGCCGAAAGTGACGACTCGGAGGTAGAACTTGATTCTCTTGGCCGTCTCTTTATACAGCTTATTGACAATAATTACTCACAGGATGAGACGGAAGCAAGCCACGCCAACGCTCCTGAGGTAATTGATATTTCTGACTCAGAGATCTATTCACAAGACAGAGTACGGCGGGTCGTCCGGAAAGTCCCCTTCTCTCATCCTCTTGCTCACTTAGATCCCAATTTCCTTTTGAAAAAGCAACAGCACAACTCCCGACGCCAGACCCGGAGCGCCGGCTCTGACGACCTCGTGGCCGGGTTACCTCATTCCCCGACTCCTCGAAAACGGCCAGCTGAGGTATCCTTTTACGGAAACATAATTCTCATCAACTTTGCATTGTAATCTTACTGTCTTGTATTACTTTGGATGCCTTCAGGATTCTCCGCCTTCATCTGGCGACTCA
Source organism: Elymus sibiricus (assembly GCA_039707655.1). NCBI lineage: Eukaryota > Viridiplantae > Streptophyta > Magnoliopsida > Poales > Poaceae > Elymus > Elymus sibiricus. Next base: position 226,968,657 of record CM077669.1, read on the forward strand.
ACCGCATCAAAGCTGCCCCCAATGAAGATCAACCCGGAGTATGTATATTATTTTGCACTTGAATGTTTTCAATGTCCTTGACATATATATAACCATCAACTGCGCCTTCCAGGGCCCAAGCCAAACGAAGAAAAACTGGCGGGTCTACTGCCGCCCCAATTGCTAAAGAGCCAGTGTTTGCTAAGCCGGCCTCTCCACCAGCCGCAGATACTGAGAAAAACATTCACCAGCCACCTGAGCCGGCGGGTCATGATACGACCGCTGAAAGCCCTGCGAGGGATGATCCTAAACTGCCCAGCCCTTCAATGGCTGATGAAGAAACAGCCCTTCCAGACGTTGCTATTACTGAGACGGGTCACCACACCCCTGAACCCCGTGTATTAACAAGGCACTCTGGCAAAGCTGAAACTTCTTCGCTGGAGGAATTTAATTTGGAACCTACTGTACTGGAGAAGTTTACCGCTGATGAACTTCATGCTGGATTTCTAAACCGCCTGGAGTCAAGCCGGAAGATAGAGCTGAAGTTTGTCAGCCTTATGAAGAAAAAATATGAGGTAGTACTTTTACCAGCCTGTCCTTTATACCCTTTCCTAGCCGCCAAGAGCCGGATTAATATGTCAAATAATAAACCGGGGCTTTCCTTAGCAATACTTTTCATAACTTGAGCTGTAGCCCCCAAGTATCGGGTTTAGTATCAGTAGTAGGCCGATACTCGATGTATAGAGTTTGAACAGTTGTAGCCCCCAAGTCCGGGTTATCATGAAATGATGACCCGAATTCTCATTGGATACTGTATAAATGCTGATTGTAGCCCCCAAGGGCCGGCTTATCTTTTTTTTTTTTTAAAGATGAGTCGGGACTTTAATTGAAAGACTTGAGCGTGATCTGTAGCCCCCAAGGGCCGGCTTACCTTTTTTTTAAAGATTAGCCGGGACAAGCCCTAGAGAACAAATAGACATTAGCTCCCAAGTGTCGAGTATATTGCTTGCAATCTGCTTGAGACTTGTAGCATAATTTCCTCAGTGGTAACTTACCATGAACATTGAACCCCCCTTTTCCTGCTTTTGAATTGTTACAGGATGCTCTAGAGGCGGCTGAGTCTGAAATGGCCAGCCTGAAGAAAAATCTCGATGTGCAACAGACCGCCCGGTCAGAGGCGGAAACCAAGTGGCGGGTTACCGTCAAAGATCTTGAAAAGACGCAAGTGGACTTTGCTCTTTTCAAGAAGAATACTGAAACTCATCAAGCCGCCCTGACCAAGCGTGCAGAAGATGCTGAAGGGCGGCTTGCCACTGTGTCGACAGAGCTGCAGACCCTGAAACAGCATATATCCAGGATGACCTCTGCTATCTTTGGTAAGCATATGGTACTTAATGACCGTCTTGTCCGTGATAAATAATATATCTGGCGGCTTATACCACCAAACCTTTTTTTTTTTTTTTTTTTTTTTTTTTGCAGGTGAAAGAGCCGCCAGTTATCCTCTGACAGTGTGATGAAGCTGAAGGCAGTGTACTCCTTAGCTGAACAACTCTACTGCGGGACTCTCCTGACCATTAAAGCTATGCTGACTGAAAGGAGCATCCCCAAGCACATGAAAGATATCTTAGAGCTGCTGTCCACGCTGCCTAAGCAGATTGATGAGCTCAAAAGATCAGCCGCCAGGCAGGGGGCTCTATCCGCGCTAAGCCGGTGCTTGGCTTTCGCTCCTGAGTTAACTGCTGACGAGATGATGGACGGGTTCCCGTCCAAGAAAGATGACGGCTCGGAGTTCACTACAGAAGACTATGCTCAATGCAGAAAATCTTCCAGGGTTCTTGCCTCCAAGCTGGTGGAGGATCTTGACATGTCAACTTACCAGGCGGCTTACAGCAAGACATCCAAGAAGATACGTGGTCCCACATTTGAATGCAGAGACTTGACCCCCGTGCGCCGTAAGCATTTCTTCGCCCCTGAGATTGATCCGTCTCCTCTGTTTGAGGACGCCCAGTTTGAAGCACTAACACACTGCAACTGGGACGTGGACAATCTTCAGATCGAAGAAGTCGAAGACCTGGAGCAGGATGACCCGCCGTCGAGCTGAACTTGATATTTGATAACCCGGCTTCTTGAGCCGCCGATGTGTATAAAACTTTTGGCTGCTTGCCTGGTGAGCTCTCAAAGAGAGCTTTGTAATAGGCTTGTAGAAAAACTCTTTCACTGTCTGACCCGTGCCATAGTGCACGTATGAGTCTTTAGTCAATCATAATATATTCCTTGCTTTTCTTCAAGCGGCTTATGATATCAATCTGCACGGCGTCTTACCTTGTAGACAAACCCGGCAATATAAGAAGACAGAAACATGTTCTGCATCACTGCGAAGGGTGACTTAAAAAGTCTAACCCGGAGGCGTGAAACCTCATTTTCTTTGCCTGCTTTTCCGAATATATAAGCCGGTTCTTCTGTGGTCTTAGCTACTTTGAACTCTTAATAAGAGCGTAGCAACCCAGAAAGAGACGCAGCAAATAGAAGAGTTAACCTCGCCGCTGCAAGAGGCACTTGCAGAGGGTAAGTTATAGAACTCGCTGCACCCCTGACAAAACGCATCTACCTACAGGCAGGTATAACCCGTAGTTACAAATGTAAGAGTTAACCTCGCCGCTGTATGAGGCCTTTGTAGGGGGTAAGTTATAGAACTCGCTGCACCCCTGACAAAGCGCATCTACATACTGCAGGTATAACCCGGCCTTACAGAGTTAGCCTCGCCGCTGTAAGAGGCCTTTGCAGGGGGTAAGTTTTAGAACTCGCTGCACCCCTGACAAAATGCATCTGCATACAGGCAGGCATAACCCGTTTTCACAGATTAGAGGAGGTGAGTTCATGACTCGCTGCACTCCCAGTAATCTTTGTTGATATTATCAACTTTGCACACCAACTTATAAGCCGCCGTCTTGTAAGCCGCCAGTGTGTGGTGATATTGTAGATAAGGAGCCGATCAAGAAGGTTGAAGCTTAACCCGGCGGGTTAGAAGCCCCCAAATGACCTTGTAACTCCGGCTTGAAGAGCCAGACCAAGAGGCTTGAAGCCTAACCCGGCAGGTTGAAAGCCTCCAAATGATCATATGATTGTAGCCATCTTGGACAATGTGATGTAAAAACGGCAGATGCCCCGGCTTGCAGGGATACCAACTTTATTATATATATATATATATAATATATACAATGATATTATACAACGAGGGAAGTCGATGACTTAGGTGTAGTAAGGCCGCAGATGAGCGATATTCCACGGCCGGAGGGTCTCCTGCCCAGAAGTTCGTGACTCGTCTCGTACGTCAATGAGATAGTATGACCCATTGTTGAGGTTTCTGCTAACCACAAAAGGCCCTTCCCATGGAGGAGACAACTTGTCCGCATCCGTCTGATCTTGAATCAGGCGCAACACTAAGTCGCCTTCTTGAAACATCCGGGTCTTGACTCGGCGGCTGTGATAGCGGCGCAGGTCTTGCTGATAAATCGCCGATCGAGCCGCCGCCAGGTCACGCTCTTCATCCAAAGCATCCAACGCGTCTTGACGCGCTGTTTCATTGTCTGTCTCAACGTAAGCCGCCACCCGTGGCGAGTCATGATGTATGTCACTTGGTAAGACGGCTTCTGCGCCGTAAACCATGAAGAAAGGCGTATAGCCAGTGGATCTGTTGGGAGTTGTATTGATGCTCCACAAGACTGATGGTAACTCCTCAACCCAACAACCCGGCGTTCTCTGCAAAGGAACCATAAGTCGGGGCTTGATACCTCTCAAGATTTCCTGGTTAGCACGCTCCGCCTGACCATTGGACTGTGGATGAGCAACAGCAGAGACGTCAAGCCGGATGTGCTCTTCTTCACAGAAGGTTTGCATAGCCCCCTTGGATAGGTTTGTGCCATTATCTGTGATTATACTGTGAGGGTAACCAAAACGGTAGATCAATTTTTTGACAAACTGAACCGCCGTAGCTGCGTCACACTTGCTGACCGGCTCAGCCTCTACCCACTTCGTGAATTTATCAACCGCCACCAAAAGGTGGGTCTTCTTATCTTTGGATCTCTTGAAGGGCCCGACCATATCAAGCCCCCAGACCGCAAACGGCCAAGTAATCGGGACCATGCGCAACTCCTGAGCCGGCACATGAACACGCCGTCCAAACTTTTGACAGCCATCACACTTGAGCACTAAGTTTTCTGCATCCTTATGAGCCGTCAACCAGAAGAAACCATGTCTAAAAGCCTTGGCCACCAGAGATTTTGAGCCGGCATGATGACCACAATCTCCGGCGTGGATTTCATTAAGGATCTCCTTGCCTTCCTCAGGTGAAACACAACGCTGAAAAACGCCCGTAACACTGCGTTTATGTAACTCGCCATTGATGATTGTCATGGACTTAGATCGTCTGACGATTTGTCTTGCCAAGGTCTCCTCGTCAGGTAACTCGCCACGAGTTAGATACGCTATGTAAGGCAATGTCCAGTCAGGAATAGCACGCAGAGCCGCCACCAATTGCCCCTCCGGGTCAGGAATAGCCAGATCTTCCTCCGAAGGTAACTTAACTGAAGGGTGATATAACACGTCCAAGAAAACGTTAGGCGGCACCGGCTTACGCTGGGAGCCAATTCTTGACAATGCGTCAGCCGCCTCATTCTTACGACGATCAATGTGATCCACCTGATAACCCTTGAAGTGACCTGCAACGACGTCTACCGCCTGACGATAAGCCGCCATGCGTGGGTCTTTGGAATCCCACGTGCCTGAAACTTGCTGAGCCACAAGGTCTGAGTCGCCGAGGCATCTAACCCGGCTCAGATTCATCTCCTTAGCAACCCGGAGGCCATGAAGCAAAGCTTCATACTCAGCTGCATTGTTAGTACAAGGAAACATCAGCCTTAATACGTAACAGAACTTATCACCTTTGGGGGAAGTTAAGACAACTCCAGCCCCCGAACCTTCCAGCTGTCTAGACCCGTCGAAGTGAATCGTCCAGTAAGTGTTGTCCGGCTTCTCCTCTGGCGACTGACACTCAGTCCAGTCGTTTATAAAGTCCACCAAAGCTTGAGACTTAACCGCTGTGCGAGGCACATATTTTAGATTAAGAGGTCCAAGCTCCAATGCCCACTTAGCAATCCGGCCAGTGGCTTCTCTGTTTTGAATTATGTCTCCCAACGGGGCAGAGCTAACCACTGTGATAGGGTGTCCCAAAAAATAGTGTTTCAGCTTCCGGTTTGCCATGAATACTCCATAGATCAGCTTCTGCCAATGTGGGTATCGCTGCTTGGACTCGATCAAAACTTCACTGACGTAGTAAACCGGCCGTTGAACCGGATATTCCTTCCCTGCCTCCTTGCGCTCCACAACAACCGCAGCGCTGACTGCCCTGTTGTTAGCCGCCACATAGAGGAGTAACGGTTCCTTCTCAGCCGGAGCAGCCAAGACGGGCGGCTCAGTCAGTTGCTTCTTAAGCGCATCAAACGCCTCACCCGCCGCCTTGCTCCAGACGAAATCATCCGTCTTCTTTATCATTTGATACAAGGGGATTGCCTTCTCGCCCAGGCGGCTTATGAACCGGCTTAACGCGGCGATTCGACCCGCCAGGCGCTGAACGTCGTTTATGCACGCCGGCTCAGACAAAGATGTAATTGCTTTGATCTTGTCCGGGTTAGCTTCAATCCCACGCTCAGAAACCAGAAACCCCAAAAGCTTGCCTGCGGGAACTCCAAAAACACACTTGGCCGGGTTAAGCATCATCTTGTAAACCCTCAAGTTGTCGAAAGTCTCCTTCAGGTCGTCCAGCAAAGTTTCCTTCTTCCTTGACTTGACCACTATATCATCCACATAAGCATGAACATTGCACCCAATTTGACTGTGAAGACAGTTCTGCACACAACGTTGATAAGTCGCCTGGGCACTCTTGAGCCCGAAAGGCATAGACACATAGCAGAAAGCACCAAAAGGCGTGATGAAAGCCGTCTTCTCTTGGTCTTTGACTGCCATCTTGATCTGGTGATAACCTGAATAGGCGTCCAGGAAGCATAAACTCTCACAACCCGCCGTTGCATCAATGATCTGATCAATCCGAGGGAGAGCAAACGGGTCAGCTGGACAGGCTTTGTTGAGATCCGTGTAATCCACACACATTCACCAAGTGCCGTTCTTTTTAAGCACCAGCACCGGGTTAGCTAACCACTCCGGGTGAAAGACCTCCATGATGAACCCTGCTGCTAAGAGCCGGCCTACTTCTTCTCCAATAGCTTTGCGCCGCTCCTCATTGAAACGACGAAGGAATTGCTTGATCGGCTTGAACTTAGGATCCACATTAAGGTGGTGCTCAGCAAACTCTCTCGGTACACCCGGCATGTCAGACGACTTCCATGCAAAGATGTCCCGATTCTCACGGATGAATTTGATGAGCGCGCTTTCCTATGCGGGGTCCATGTTAGCCCCTATAGTGAACTGCTGAGATGAGTCGCCCTCCGTAAAATCCACCTGTTTGGTATCATCCGCCGAAAACTTGAGGGGCGGCTCTGATTCCGTAGTAGGCTTCTTCAAGGGAGTCATATCCTCCGGGTCAACATTCTCTTTATAAAACTTGAGCTCTGCCTCTGCACAACTTGACTCTGCATAAGCCGCATCGCCTTCCTCACATTCAAGAGCCGTCTTCCGATCACCGTGCACAGTAATCGTTCCTCTTAACCCGGGCATCTTGAGCTGTAAGTAGACATAACAAGGCCTAGCCATGAACTTGGCATAAGCCGGCCGTCCGAATAAAGCATGGTACGGACTTTTAATTTTGACCACCTCAAACCACAGGGACTCCACCCTGTAATTGTACTCATCACCAAAGGCGACTTCCAGCGAAATCCTGCCCACTGGGTAAGCCGACTTGCCAGGCACCACACCATGAAAGACTGTGGAAGACGGCTTAAGATCTTTGTCAAGCAGACCCATCCGGCTGAAAGTATCATAATACAGGATGTTGATGCTGCTACCACCATCCATAAGAACCTTCGTGAACATGTATCCACCAACTTGGGGGGCAACCACCAAAGCTAATTGCCCCGGGTTGTCAACCCGCGGCGGGTGATCCGCCCTGCTCCAAGTGATGTCATACTCAGACCACTTCAGATATTGCGGGAGAGCCGGCATGACCGCATTAACCGCCCGCTTGCGTACCTTCTGGTCTCGCTTGTCGAAGCTGGTTGTGAAGACGTGATACTGACCCCCGCTAAGTTGTTTTGGGTTACTCTGAAAACCGGACTGGTTATGTTGCTGTTGGCCACCGCCTCCAGACTGTTGATTATGACCTCCTTGATTACCCTGATTCTGGTAACCCGACCCTGAGCCGCCAGGACCCAAGCCGGCTCCTGACCCGCCTGGCCCTGAGCCGCCGGACGGTCCATTACCGTTGTTATGATGCTGCTGAAGGCTGTAAGCTCGAAACTGCCGCATAATGTGGCAATTCCTCCACGTATGCCCTGCCGGCTTATCAGGTCGACTATGCTCTGGACAAGGCTTATTAAGCATTGCTTCCAAATTAAATGGAACCTTTCCCTTGTTAAAATTCTGCTTGAAGTTCCCATTGCCCTTGGCATGGTTATTCCCAGCGCTGGTATTCGCCACCAATTCTGACCCGCCGTCCGGGTGTTTCCGCTTGCTAGAGTTGCCGTTTCCAGCCGCGTTCTGCTGCTGACCCTTTCCATTGTTACCTTTCTTCCCTTGACCTGATTTTTCATCATCAGAGCCTGGGTCTTTCGTGTTGTCAGAGTCCGCATACTTGGTTAGAGCCGCCATAAGCTCCCCCATGTGTTGACACGAACGTTTAAGCCGGCCAAGCTTCTGCTTCAAAGGCGTAAAGTGGCAATTTTTCTCCAGAATCAAAACTGCTTGAGCCGCCGTGATCTGTTCTGAAGAGTGGATGATAGTCGAAACCCGCCGGACCCAATGATGAGCCGACTCATCCGTCTGTTGCATACAATGATCCAAATCCACGATCGTCATGGGCTGCTTGCACGTCCCTTTGAAATTTTTGATAAATTTCGCCTTCAACTCGGCCCAGGAAGTAATGGTGTTGGGTGGCAAACCCTTCAACCACGTGCGAGCCGGCCCTTCTAGCATCATGATAAAGTACTTGGCACACACTGCATCACTAACATCCAACATCTCCATGGCGAGCTCATAGCTTTCGATCCAAGCCTCCGGAGGTAGGTCAGCTGTGTAATTGGGCACCTTACGAGGGCCCTTGAAATCTTTTGGCAGGCGCTCGTTCCGTAAAGCCGGCGCTAAGCACGGCACTCCCACAGCCCGGGAGGTCAACCCGGCTCCGGCTGAGACGGAAGGTGCAGCCGTGGGTTCCGGATGAGCCGCCGCTGCCGCCAGAGCCGCCGCTTCTCGTTGTGCTCTTGCTCGATCCACCAGCGCCTGCGCATCCAGAGCCGGCCGGTCAGCCCGCGGCGGGTTCCGATGTCGTTCACTGCTAGATACCGCCGGCGACTCATAACGCCGGCTGTAACTGCGACTGGGGATGGGGGTTGAATGCACACGACTCCGGCTGTAAGCATACTTCTCCTGCTGGGCCATTGCCGTTCGCAGGTATCCAACCGCGTTCCGCACTTCTTCTGCGAAGGGTGACTCATCGGGAATTGGGATAGCAGTCAGCCGAGTTGCTGCCGCTACCAAGTTCTCCGCCGGGTTAGAGTAATGACCCGGCGGCGTAGGAAAAGAGGTCGGTGCAATCTGGTTTCGTCGGGGCGGGTTAACCTGCTGATGCTGAGCCGCCGCCCGGCTTCCAGGTACTTCCGCCGTCCGGGTTACGACCAAAGGCACGTTCTGTCCCGTTCCTGGCGTGTTGAAAAGATTCCTCGCTTCATACTGATCCGGCAAGCGGGATTGGTGCCTCATCCGCTGAACCGCCGCTGCTGATTGCTGCTCCAGCCCAAGACGGAAAGCATCCGCCCTAAGGCGCTCTGCCTCAGCGTCCATCTGAGTCTTCAGTTCATTGATCTCCTGCTGGACTTCAGTCATCTGATTCTTCAACCTCGCAATCTCCGTCTTACGGGCGGCTTGATTTTCAGCTGTGACCTCAGTTGCCATCAGGGTTGAAAGCTCACCCATTAAATCCAGAAGGACCTGAGCCGGCTGCCTGCCAGCCCCCGATCCGGTTGCCTCAGCAGCTGTGCTGTTATGAGCCGCCGTGGAACCCGCCATGAAGACGGCGGCGCAGTTCGGCGGCTCATATTCCTCCGGCTTATGAAAATCCGACTCGGGGTAAGGCTCAACGTAGCCCCCGAGTCCGCCATTATGGAGCTGGTAGATTGATTCCGTCTCTCCGCTCGAAGATCCGTTTTCAGAGCAGATGAGAGTTTCCTCCTGTGACATAGATCCTTCTAGATCCATGCCTTGAGTGAAGCCGACGAAGACGTGTTTCCGACCCGGTTTGGCACGGGCGGGTTGACCGCGTTGGGCGGGTTGCTTGCGCCGAGCCGGCTCGACGATGTCGGTGTAGACGTCCGGCCCGGGTTCAGATCCACCGATCTTGCCGATGAAGACGTGAATCCCGCCGAAGGGGACCCGGAAACCATACTCAACGGAGTCAGCCTCGGGGCCCCAGCCGGCGTCGTCGATGTAGAGCCGGCCACGGCGACTCTTGGTCATCCTGCCAACCGCGTACCCCTCGATCCCTGGTAGAGAGCCCTTTGAGAACTCAACACCACCGAGCGCTGGCCCCACGGTGGGCGCCAACTGTCGTGGTTTTGTCACGGCAGATGTCCGAAGACTTAGGTTCGAGGCCATCGCCATAGCAGTGGACTCAAAGGGGTTGATCGGGACGAAGGACACGAGTTTACCCAGGTTCGGCCCCTCAAGTAGAGGTAAAAGCCTACGTCCTGCTTGTGTTGTATTAGCTGGAGTATCGATTACAAGGGAGCGGATTGCTTGACCTAGCTCTCGATTACTTGGTTTCTTGTCTAAGCCGCCCCGGGGTCTAGCCTTTATATAAGAGGTCAAGGTCCCGGGTTACACGAGTCTCAAACCGACTCACACAGCGTGTCCTATTCTGTCTCTAAGCCGCCATACCATCTTGGGTAAGCCGCCACCGGGCGGCTTAGCCACCCGGGTCTTCACGCCATCTTCCGTCTCTGGGCCCCTGTCAACGGCCCATCTGGTAAGCCGCCCTGGCGGCCTTGCCTGCATCCTTAAGCCCACCTTACAAGTCTTGGGCTTACGAGCCGCCCGGTGTAACCCGGCCCCGCCTGGGCGGGTCTCACCACAGGTTATATCCCCAACACATATCATACTCAAAAGAGTCATGGAACACATGGTAGGAAGCTCACAACATGGCAATAAAATATAGCAGATTAGGACTTAGTGAAAATAACAGTTTTTAGCATAGCAGATTTTCACGAAGGCATATTGGCAGCAATAAAACTATATGCTACAAGGCATATTATGGCATGAAAATTAATAGCATGGTAGTAGACATGATGCACTACAATTCATACCATGGTGGCAAGGTCTAATTATGCATAGAATCATGGCTAGCATCAACACAACATGGCATTATGAAGAAAACAGATTCTCAGACTTGGTGAAAATTAGAGTAGACAAGTGCAGCAGTTTTTAACAGATTGACATATTGAACAACAGAATTAATTATGATGCTAAACCTATTCATGCAAACTACTGGCACAACATGCTTAACAAAAGACTCCTTGGTGGCAACCACAAAAGACTCCTAGATAAATAGCAAATCACATGGCAACACGGCAACAAAATAACAGTTTCAGACTTAGTGAAATTTAGCTATCTCCCAAAACTGCAGTATTGACTAGGCATGTTGACATGGCAAAAACAGTAGCATAGAAATCATTTATAGGCATGGCAAGGACTCTAACATCAAGTATACATGACACATTTCAAAACATACCATTGGCACATGTTCATACGGGTCATGGATTGCTTAATATGATGCTCACAAAACGGAACTCTTCATTAGCAGATTTCAGTTTTAACGCGATGGCTACTAGAGAGCAAGATATGCACATGATAATGAACTTCTACCTAGCAACCAGAGGCATGGCATCAAAGTAGACATATCCTAGGGCAATACTCATGAAGAAACCACATGCAAAAGGCCTACGGGTGAGATGCAACAATCCGCGCAACATTGAATAAAATAACAGATTTCGCAACTACGATGGGATGCACTTTTGCAACAGATATTTGGACCTCTAGATGATTCCTAGAATTCATGCAAGTGATGCTATCATGTAGAGCACGAAAAGTAGATTATTTTTCAGATATAATACTTCTCCATCGGATGCAAGGTTTAAAAACTACAAGCAGTTTAAAATGCAATCATATTGATAAAATAGACAAAAAAACGGGGACTTAGTGGAATTCAACCTCGTGGAAACGGGATGGGCTGGAGCGGATCCGCGTTTGGATGGACGGGCCGGGGTGGACGGCTGGATCGGGACCTCCCCATCCCGATCTGGAGGGAGAGGAGGCTGATGCCCATGGCGACTACTCCGGTGCCGGCGGGCGGTGCGGCGACCACCGGACGTGGGGACGAGACTGAGGGGCATGGGGCGGCGCGAAGATGGCCACCGGCGGCGGATCTGGCCGGCGGCGGGCCGACGGGCGCAGCCGAGCTTGGAGCAGCGACGAGCGGCGAGGTCGGCCGAGGAGATCTAGCTCCGGCGAGGCCGATGTGGGGCTCGGGTGGCTCGGGGCCTTGGCGATGTGGGCGGCAGGGATATTTACTTGGGGTGCCTTGGGCATCCCCAAGCTTGAACTCTTGTCTCTCCGTATTCTTCTTATATCAATACCTCCTCGATCTTCGAACACTTCATTCACACAAAACTTAACAAAACCCTCGTGAGATCCGTTAGTATAATGAAGCAAAATACTACTTTAAGTACTGTTGTGAACTCATTCCAAATTCATATTAGCATTATATCTACTGTAGTCCAACTTCACCATAGTTCATACCCCCCGGTACTACCCATAGATTCATCAAAATAAGAGCACAATGCATAGAAAACAGAATCTGTCAAAAACAAGACAGTCTGTAGCAATCAGGAAACTTCGTATACCTCTGTAACCGAAAACATTCTGCAAATTTAGGACAAATTAAACAATTTGTATAGCAGTACTGTGTAAAAATTTCATAAACTTTTGACATTCCAGTAAGAAATGTAAATTCATCCACTACAGTCAAAGTTTCTGTTTTTGCACCGCACAAAGCAAACAAGCAATCTAATCAACCTAAAACCAAATCTTGGCACATTATTTTTATAATACAATGGATATATACAGAGGATAATCATTTTTGAGAAGCTTCCATGAAAAATTCTACATTGTTTCCATGAGCATGAACACAAGTGTTCAAGGTCGACCCTCACTTCTCCAATGCACAACTTCCCAATCACTTCTCTTTTTGAAAAACTTCTTAGGCAAGAGGCAAGTAATTATTTTTGTATTTTTCATTATTTAATTTTTTTTTGTTTGTTTCACCCACAACTAAAGAAAGCAAAATGGGAAAACAAAATCTACTAAGTGAAGAAAGCAATGAAGCACACACGAGAATATCAACCCCACGCTATTGCTCCCCGGCAATGGCGCCAGAAAAGAGCTTGATAATCCCCAAGTGCAAGGAATCATCGTAGAAATTTCCAAAGGTGGAAGTGATAAGTATGGAGTGTCGAACCCACAAGGAGCTAAAGGTAAGATCAATATTCTCTCAAGTCCTATCTTCCACTGATACGACTCTACGTACACCAAACATTTGCTTCCAACTAGAAACGAGAAATAAAACTACGTTGTGGGTATGAAGAGGATAGCTTTGCATGAAATCGGAGAGCTAAAATATAAAAATAGGTGCTGTTATCATAAATCTAGAATATATTACAATGTATTACAAACAGCGAGGGTGGAATAATGATGGGTCGGTGTGCGGAATTGTCCTAGGCAATAGTTAACAAGATCGGTAATCATTATTGCAATTTTATATGAGGGAGAGGCATAAGCTAACATACTTTCTCTACTTGGATCATATGCACTTATGATTGGAACTCTAGCAAGCATCCGCAACTACTAAAGATCATTAAGGTAAAACCCAACCATAGCATTAAAGCATCAAGTCCCCTTTATCCCATACGCAACAACCCACCTACTCGGGTTTATGCTTCTGTCACTCAAGCAACCCACTATAAGCGAATCATGAATGTATTGCAACACCCTACAGCGGGAATCCTTCACGTGTGCGCGGCACGGAAGGCACAATAGGACAACACCAAAATAAACATACAACTCAAACCAATCTATATCATCAATCAACCCAAAGGACAAAAGTAATCTACTCAAAACATCATAGGATGGCAACACATCATTGGATCATAATATGTGGCATAAAGCACCATGTTCAAGTAGGGGATTACAGCGGGGTGCAGGAGAGTGGACCACTAAAAGGAGATGAGGATGGTGATGAAGAAGGTGATGTTGATGAAGACGATCACCGCGGCGATGGTTCCCCCAGTGGCACTCCGGCACCACCGGGAGAGAGGGGGAGAGGGTCTCCCCCTTGTGCTTCCTCCTCCATGGCCTCCCCCTGGTTCTGGAGACTTGCGGCAGCGGAACTTCCGATCTAGGTTTCTTTTCGGAGATTTCTATATTTATAAGAGTTTTTGGCGTTGGTCCCACGTCCAGAAGGTTCCCGAGGAGGTCACAAGCCAGGGGGGCGCGCCCTAGGGGGGGTCGCGCCCCTGTGGCTTGTGGATTCCTCGGCCTTCCCCTCCGATGACTCTTCGCTCCAGTATTTTTTATATTTTCCAAAAATATTCTCCGTAAATTTTCAGCTCATTCCGAGAACTTTTATTTCTGCACAAAAACAACACCACGGTAGTTCTGCTGAAAACAGCGTCAGTCCGGGTTAGTTCTAATAAAATCATACCAAAATCATATAGAATTATTGCAAACATGGCATGAATACTTCATAAATTATAGATACGTTGGAGACGTATCAGGATGCGCCGGGCGCGCCTTCCTATGCGAGAGGGAGAGGCGCCCCAGTAGCGGACGTCGGGCTAGTAGCGCCAGTGGTGGAGGTCCCAGCCTCCTAGCGGCTTTTGGGGAGGAGCTGCTTTTGCTTCTTGCGGTGTCCTCGGGAGGCTCGATGTCGCCCTTGTCATCAGAGTTTTCGGCCGCCGCGGCCTGGTAGGCGCGCTCGAGGGAGCAGACTGCATCCTTCTCGTCGCAGGCGACCGTGATAACGCCGCTGCACCCGGCATCTTGAGGATGTTGTAGCCATGGTGGACTGCCGCCATGAACTTGGCGAGGGCAGGGTACCCTAGGATGGCGTTATACGGGAGGCCGATGTGAGCGACGTCGAAGTCAATGAGCTCGGTGTGGTAATTGTCGCGCTTGCCAAAGGTGACTGGCAGGCGCACCTGCCCCAGTGGTATGGTGGAGCCGTCTGTCACTCCTGAGCATGAGCTGGTCGTAGGGCACCTAGAGCATCTCGAAAGTGTCGACAGAGTGAACATTGAGCCCAACGCCGCCGTCGATGACGGTCTTGGTGACGACGACATTGCTAATGGTGGGTGTGCAGAGCAAAGGGAGCGCGCCTGCGGCGGCTGAGCACTTGAGTTGGTCCATGGAGTCGAAGGTTATAGCCCACTTTGACCACTTGAGGGGATGCGTGGCCTTGAGCTTCGGGAGGGTGGCATTCACCTCGCGAAAGAACTGCTTGAAGATGCAGTGTGAGGCTGGTGCCTGAGCCCCGCCCAGGATGCAGGCGACCGCACGGGGCTCCTGGAAGCCCCCAGCCCCATCGTCCTGCCGGTCGTCTTCATTCCTCCTTGGTGGCGGCGGCAGCGGAGGGAGGCCGGCCCTGTCCCAAGGACGGGCCTCTCGAGGCTCGTCGCGCCAGGGTCCGTCACGAGGCTCACCACGCCAGCGGTCATCGCGAGGCTGGTCGCGCCAGTCCTGTTGTGAGTCGCGGTTGTCCCGACGGCCTACGATGCGGCCTCCTCCACGGCCGTAAGCATCGCCACCGCGCTCGGGGTGGCGACCGAGGCGCTCGTCACGGAGCTCCCTCAGCTCTTGGCAGTCGCTGGTGCTATGGGTGTTGGTGTAGTGGAAAATGTAGAACGGGCAGTTGCTCTTGAGGGGTTCTTCCTGGTCTTGACCGCGCTTGGCCTCGGGCTCAGCTGCCATTTGAACGTTGGGGTTCTTGCGTTTCACCTCCTTGGACTTGGCCTTCTTGTCTTCGTGGTCTGCTGCAGGAAGCTCACGGAGGGAAAGGCGGCCTGCCTTGGCCTTCGCGCACTTGTTCGCCAGGTTGAACTTCAGGGGAAGCGCGTGCGCTCCGCCCTGCGGCTGCGGTATCATCTGGCAGCTCATCTCGTCCCACGCGCGTGCCGGCGCCCCACGTGGCGGTTCATGGCGTCGCGCTTCATTCCCGAGCTTGTGGTTGGCCCTCCGCGGGGCAGGAGGAGGTGGTGCGCCGTGAGCCACTTCGCCCACCTAGAAGAGTGGGAGGTGGAGCGAGCGGGCAGGCGCCGGGGCTCGGCGACGCGGCTAAGCTAGTCTTCGGAGTGGTCGTCGTCGGGGTGGTAACACAGCAGCTCGCGCGTCATGGACAGCACAGCTGGTGCATTCGCCGGTCCGCGGCGGGCGTAGGAGGTCGACGCCGTGGTGGGAGCGGGGGACGATGTGGCGACGCGGCCGTTCCGCCGCTCGGAGGGTGGCTGCGGTAGGTCCTGCGGACCGTGAGCAGCCCACTCAGTAGTAGCGTTGGTCACGGAAGAGGCGGAGCGGCGTGGGACGCCGTGACACATGGGTGCCATTTGGGCAACGTGGGCTGCCCGGCACTCGGCGCGGACTCGGCGGGCGTCGGCCATAGGAGTAGCGGAGCCGAGACGAAGTGGAACCGAAGGGAGATCACGACACGCCCCTACCTGGCGCGCCAAATGTCGGAGTCAGGGCTCCGCAAGACCCGACAAGGTTCGAAATTGGGCGAGTGCGAAGATCTCAACCGGCTCGAAGTCTCAAACTTGTCACCTTACGGCCTAGCTACGTCGGATAAGTGTGAGCGGGGAAGGAGATGGACTCATAGATTTTCCTAGGTTCGGGCCACCTTGCGGTGTAAAACCCTACTCCTACTTTGTGGTGGATTGGCCTCAGGAGGAAGCTGTGTATGAACTAGTACAGTGGTTGGGTGGCCTCACGAGGGCTCTTGGTGGTGATGAACTTGACCCTATTCAACCTGCCTTCTACGATGGGAGCCCGTCCCTATTTATAGGGGCCACGGTCCTCTTCCCTCATCGCACAGACGGGAAGGGATCACACAACAGCCAAATTTGAAAGGGGACAAGTAGTACACCCTATCTTGTCTAAAGGTGGTCTTCGCCTGCAAAGCTTCCGGTTGTGACGCAGCGATGGGCTCGGCGATGACATCCGTCCTGTCGAGCTCGTGGTCTCGGTCCTCTTGCACCGGGAAAGAAACCTTTCGGGGGTTCCTTGGGAACCCGCGTACGTCCCTGTTTCCTTAGCACGAAAGAGGAAACTCTTCTCCCTCTGCGCCCGCTGGCGCCCGCCTGGCTTGGCCATCAGAACCCATGTCACCCCGGCCTCACGAGGCCGGGTTCTTGCATAGGAATCTCCGCTCCTCAGGAGGCGGCCTAAAGGGGTGCCACTCCTCCGGATGTCTTGGCGTTGTCCTCCTCGCGAGGCGGGGGCTCTCGCGAGGGCCTTGACTTGGGGGGCTTGTTGCAGGGCCGTATCGAGCCTTCATGGTGGGCCACGCACTGGGCCGCAGGCAGGCAGGTCTGGGTACCACCAATCCCAGGACACCGACACCACTGCTGCTGAGAAAACTGGAAAGTCCGACGGGCCATACTGCAAAATCCACCGCACCAAAGGCCATGATCTCCAGGAATGCCGCCAAGTTGAGCAGCTTGTTAAGAAGCAGAAGGCCGAGTACAAGAAGCGTGACAAAGAGAAGGGCCAGGACTCTGCTTCCATGAAGGGCCATGGCGGTAGAGGAGGCCACCGTGGCAAGGCTCCGCAGCAGAAGGAAAGGCCAGCCAGAGGCCGTGAGAAGAAAGAAGCAGAGGATATGAGTGACGATGAGGATGACGAGGAGGATTCCTGTGATCGAGAATTCCAGAAGGCAACCGAAGCCATGTGTGTTGACGGGGGTGCATCTTTGCATTCTTCTCACCAACGGCTCAAGCAATGGGCACGTGTGGTCAATACCGTGGAACCAACTGCAGAGTCCAAAAGGCCACTCACATGGTCCCGCACGCCTATTATCTTTGATGAAGAGGACCATCCTGGTCGCACCACTGCGGTCGGATGTTTGCCATTGTTGGTCTCCCCAACAAGACGCAACCTCAAGGTCACCAAGATGTTAGTTGACGGCGGGGCAGGATTGAACTTAATCTCCCCAAAAGTGGTTGAAAGGCTGCAGATCCCTGACGGAGAGCTCAAGGCTACGGGTACATTCCAAGGAGTCAACACCGGCAGAAGCGGACCTAAGGGAAAGATCACTTTTCCTGCGACGTTTGGCGGGGAGTTGAATTACCGGATTGAGAAGGTGGTGTTTGACGTGGTTGAGCTCCCCCTGCCTTACAATGGAATTCTTGGTCGCCCAGCCCTGGCTAAGTTCATGGCAGCATTCCACTATGCTTACAACACTTTGATGATGCTAGGGCCCATTGGAATCATCTCCATACCGTCCGACAAGAAGGATGCAGTCATATGCGTGGATAAGATGTATCAAGATGTGGTAGCAGCTGAGGTCGGCAAGGAATCATGGAATCAAGGAAAGAAAAGAAGTCTAGCAGAGACGCCGGCAAGGACTTCGGGAAGTGCGCCTCTTCGGAGTGCGCTGCGCCCGTCGAGGACCTGCCAGAGAGTTCCACTAGCAAGAAAGCCAAAGTCACCTATCCTGAGACGAAGAAAATCCCGGCAGGGTAGGATGTCGCTGGTGGCACGTTCACCATCAGCGCCACCCTTACTGACAAATAGGAAAATGCGCTCATCACCTTCCTGCGGGCGAACGTCGATGTCTTCGCTTGGCAACCATCTGACATCCTCGGTGTACCCAGGGAGGTGATTGAGCACCACCTTGCTGTCTGCCCGCATGCCAGGCCCGTCGAGCAAAAGGTTAGGAAGCAAGCCTTGGAGCGGCAGCAGTTTATTGCCGAAGAAATCAAGAAACTTGAAGCAGCTGGTTTGGTCAGAGGAATGTTACACCCAACTTGGCTAGCCAACCCGGTAGTGGTGCGCAAGACGAATGGGAAATGGAGGCTCAGCATAGATTTCACTGACTTGAACAAACCATGCCCGAAGGACCTTTTCCCCATGCCACGCATCGACCAGATTGTTGATTCCACTTTCGGGTGAGATTTTCTTTCCTTCTTGGACACATACTCCGGATACCACCAGATTTTCATGACTAAGGAAGATGAGGAAAAGACCGCGTTCATAACTCCGTGCGGCACGTACTGCTTTGTACGGATGCCCTTCGGGTTAAAAAGCACTGGTTCGCCCTTTGCCAGAGATGTGCAGATTGTGTTGGCGTCCTGGGAACGGGGGTACCCAGACCTGCCTGCCTGTGGCCCTGGGCGTGGCCCACTTCGATAGCCAGTACGGCCCGGCGCGGCATCACTCAAGACAAGGCCCTCGTGAGAGCCCCACCCTCGCGAGGAGGACGACGCCAAGACCCCCAGAGGAGGAGGCCTCCCCAGGTTGCCTCTCGAGGGGCCGAGATCTCTATGCAGCGCCCGGCCTCGCGAAGCCGGGGGTGACGCAAGCCGGACCAGGCGGGCGCCAGCGGGCACGGAAGAAGCAGTTTCCTCTTTGGTGCAAAGGAGGCAAGGACATACGCGGGTTCCCAAGGCATCCCCCCAAAGGTTTCCATTCCGGCGCAACAAGACCAAGACCATGAGCCCCGCAAGACGGACGTCATTGTCTAGCCCACCTCTGCATCACTACCAGCTACTTTGCAGGCGAAGACCACCTTTTGTCAGGATAAGGTGTACTCCTTGTCCCCCTTCGAAATTGGCGCCCGCCTATGCGATAAGGGGAGAGGACTCGGGCCGTAGAGAAGGAAGGATCCAAGACCACCCGAGTGCCCTCGCGAGGTTGCTCACCACTGTACCAGATCATCCACAAACCTCCTCATGAGGCAATCCACCAAAAGCAGGAGTAGGGTTTTATGCTTCGCAGCGGCCCGAACCTGGGTAAATCCGCGTGTTAGCCTTCTTCCCCGCCATTGAGTGAGTTTGATTCGGCCAGCCTGTGGAGCCGTGAGCTTGAAGCCGAAGCTGGTTGGAATCTTCGCACACGCCCCTGAGTTCGAACCTCTTTGGGTTTTGCGGAGCCCGAAATCCGACATTTGGCGCGCCACGTAGGCGGCGTGTTGGAATCCTTCCACAAGCTTCACTTCCTCTCCGCTCCGCCGCTTCGATGGCCGACGCCCGTCAAGTTTTCTTCAGCCCCAGCAGTTCCACCTTCACCAACCTCGCTGCCACCTCTCATGACACACACCTTGGCAGCTCGGTGCTGGGCGGTCGTTACAAGGCCACCAGCATCGTCGCCACCGTCGTCGCTGCTCGCGCCGGCCAGGCGTCTCCGGGCTCCGCACGACCATCACCGCGGCAGAGCGCTCGCCTCGTGGCACCGCCCACAAGACCGCCATCACCCTGCATCCACGTGGGAGATGTGAACGCACATGACGTACTGCTGATGGCAAGTGAGCTGCTTCGTCATCGCCCGACGGACGGGGGCTTCGACGCCTGGGCCGACCACATCGCTGAGCTGGTCACCGTCGCGAGGATGGCCTGGACCCCGTGCCTCCCCTTTCGACCCCCGACGCTGGGCGCAGGGGGCTTATCCACCGCACAGCTCCCTTCATCGACTGACAGCATGCCCGGCCCATGCCCGGGCGAGCCTGAGCAAGGCCCACCCCATGCAGTGCTTCTTCTCCTCCGGGTCCCGGTGACCGGCTTCGGGGCACCGCCCGGCCCCGTCGGTGGTACATATGAAGAAGGTGACGGGACACTCCGCATGCGCCTCAACGCGCGCGATCATGACCCGGCGGACCATTGGCAGCCTGGGTCGTCCCGGCGCGAGCTCGCCAACCAGCGCAGGGACCAGGCGGCTCAAGCCTCCGAGCAAACAGGTAACCAGAACGGAGGCGCGGTGGAAGACCACGGAGGCAACCCTCATCAAGACGCGCGCGCCCAACCTTGCGTCGACGGCAGAGGCAAGCAACTTCGGGCGGAGGCTCGGCGCAGGAGGGTCTGTGGACCGTGCGGCCCAGACGGCGTCGCCATGACACCCGGGGAGGCTGACCGCGGGGAACGCGGAGACGGCTCAGGAGGATGCCAAGGCATTTACTTGGAGGCCTATGTTCCGAGCAGCATCGTAGCTACGGATGGCACCGCGGGTCACACGCCCGTCGCGGGTGCCAGCATCCTCCCGGAGTAGGGGATGTCTCGGACGCCCTCTTCAAGCCGGGCCCAGGGGCTCCCACCGAGGGAGCACCGGGCCCGGTTGGTGCTAGAAACGGGGCGTCCCGAAATGCGCGGTGGTGCGGTGCGGGCACCGCCCTCGCGAGAAAGCAACGCGTAGCCCGGGACCCCTAGGCCACAGGAGCCACTGCCTAGGGGATCGGCAGGACACGAGCAACGCGGGCCACGCGCGGCTCCGGGGGTGCCGGCGTGGCCCTCAGGAGACAGGGCCTCGTGAGGCCTCCGAGTCGCGGCCTAGCCGACTCCTCGACGCCTCACGAGGTGGCTTCATCGACACAACACCCCTATGGTTACGCGGGGTGCATTGCGCTCATGTTTGGGCCGCGGGAGCACAATTCCGCGGCTACGCGGGGAGCAATGCACTCATGTTTGGGCCGTAGGGGCGCGCAACAGCGCAAAAATGCGCGGGATGGCTCGGGACCAAGTTGGGAGCACCTAGGCCTTGCACCTGGGGGTTCGGCCAGCTATCTCCGACCGTGACACACTCACGTAATAATGAGTGGACTGTATACGCCCGGAGCCCCCCGAGGACGCGGAGGGATTCCCACCCACGCCCAAGTGGAAGCCCCATGCTCCGCACTGGCGGACGACACTGTCCTCCAATGACTATACCCACGCCTAGTGGAAGCCCTACGCTCCGCGCTGGGGGGAAGACGAAGACGAAGATTAGCCTAGGTGCCGGACGCGGCTGTTCCTTGCTCCTTTTTGTATTCGAATTGCCACTTTTTGGAATGAAACTCGAAGTTTCGCAACCTTATTTGAAAAAGGGGTGGGAATTTTTTCTCCTTGCAATCTTTTTGGTCTTGATATCTCGTTTTCTGAATCGACACCTGTCAGTCTCCCCCTCACGCGCCCCGCGAGCGGGGGCGACACGGGCATGGTGTGCACACCTTGCCAAGGCCTTGGCATCCTGATCCTCGCACGGCGCTCTCGAGCGAGCCGACAAGCGCATGCTTCCTCAGAGGCACCCATCTCCTGGCCTTGCTGAGCATCGCGACTCACCATACCAGCGACGATCGATCCTCACTCGGGGGCTCCAGCCACGGCTTGGCGCACCATCATATACCCTCAGGAGGCTCGGGCACCTCTCGAGGTAGGAGCTGGCAAGGAAAGGTAAGGGAGCCACTTGAGCGTTAAGGGGGACTTCTGAGCAACGCGACTCAGGAGCCTCACTGGTCACGTAGCCCCTCGCCCCTTGGTCTCGTCCTGGTGATCCGGACTCCCCAACGGCGGTCGAGGTATGCACGGCATTGGGCCCTGCCGACGCAGAGCACCAAGAGGGC
Organism: Elymus sibiricus; assembly: GCA_039707655.1. Lineage (NCBI taxonomy): Eukaryota > Viridiplantae > Streptophyta > Magnoliopsida > Poales > Poaceae > Elymus > Elymus sibiricus. The sequence continues at coordinate 226,990,486 of CM077669.1, forward strand.
TCCCAAACCGCCTCGCTCGCAAGGAAGAACACCCCCCTGGCGAGATCCCCGAGCTACCCAGGCGCTTTAGATGCACCACACAACGCACGAGCTCGCCTCGGCCCGCCAAGCTAAGTACCCCAACCGTGACGAGCAGGAATTTTTTGATTTAATGACAACCCAAATATTGGGGTATGAGACGGGAACGCTAACGTGAAAGTGCAGGCGCTATGGTTTACTGCGTGCCCCCGTGGGGCCTCTTGTGGCTCCGGATATAGGAAGGACGACGCAAGGGAGGGAGGTCGGCTTCTCTAGGCATCGCCGCTAAAACCTCGGCCTTGGAGCGGCACGCGTTCCCTCAGGAGTGCCCACCTCGTGAGGTCCCAGTGCGCTGCTATCGCTGGACGCTGCAAGATACCCCCGCGGACCCCCCGAGGAGCGCCAGGCGCGGAGCAACGGCACAGCGAGGCAAGCGAAGGCGCGAAGGGGTGTGCGGAGGCACACCAAGAGATGAGGACGCGCCACACAAAACAAGCAATCGACGGTTTAAAAAAAACAAAGGTATAACACAAGAGTTTAACGCCCCCAGGGGCCAGGTGCTTCTTGATGCAACAGGAACCAAAAGGAAGATAACAGGGGAAGCTCAGGCGGACTAGGCGCTGTCCCCATTGTGACCCCGGCCAGCCACGGCCCCGGAGTCACCGCCTTCTTCGGAGGAAGGCGCCTGGACGAACCGCTCCACCAGGGACTCGACTTGCCTACGCACCTCGTCCCTGAGGGCCCTCTGGAGCTCCTCGGGCACTGGCTCCATCACGCGGGAGAGGTCAAGCTCTGGGACGTGGCGGCGCAAGTTGGAGAAGACGCGTATCAGCGCGATGTCCAGAAGGTTGCGCGCGCTCGACTCATTGTCTTCCTCCACCCGGGAGACGCCAGCCTCCAGCGCCTCCACCACCTTGCCGAAGAAGTTGAGATAACCCCCGTCGTTGTGTGCGCACGGCAGCGCAGGGGCTTCCCCGACGAACCGGCTAACTGCACCGACCGCGCGGCGGGCGATGTGCAGATACTGCTTGGCGCGCTGCGCCTCCAGCATCCTCGCGTGTGCCGCCTCGTCCTTGGCGGCCTGCACGACATTGCCTGCTCCCCCGATCTGGGCCTGGAGGGATGCCAGCTCTGCCTTGGCATCCTCCTCACCTCTGAGCGCGGCCTGGAGGATGGCCTCGGTGCCCGCTAGCTGGGCCTTGAGCACGTCCACCTCCTCCTGGGGATAGGTGAGCGTGAGCCATGGATATAGCACTCTAGGTGGAATAGAATATGGTGGAGATGGTGAGGAAAAAGGAGAAGATAGTCTCACATCAACTAGGCGTATCAACGGGCTATGGAGATGCCCATCAATAGATATCAATGTGAGTGAGTAGGGATTGCCATGCAACGGATGCACTAGAGCTATAAGTGTATGAAAGCTCAAAAAGAAACTAAGTGGGTGTGCATCCAACTCACTTGCTCACGAAGACCTAGGGCGCTTTGAGGAAGCCCATCATTGGAATATACTAGCCAAGTTATATAATGAAAAATTCCCACTAGTATATGAAAGTGACAAAATAGGAGACTCTCTATCATGAAGATCATGGTGCTATTTGAAGCACAAGTGTGGAAAAGGATAGTAACATTGTCCCTTCTCTCTTTTCTCTCATTTTTTTTCTTTTCTTTTCTCTTTTTTTTTTGATGGGCATCTTTGGCCTCTTTTTTTTATTTGGGCTTCATTGGCCTCTTTTATTATTTGTAAAGTCCGGAGACTCATCCCATCTATTGAGGGAATCATAGCTTCCATCATCCTTTCCTCTCATGGGACAATGCTCTAGTAATGGAAATCATCACACTTTTATTTACTTACAACTCAAAAACTTAGAGCAAAATATGACTCTATATGAATGCCTCCGGCAGTGTACCAGGATGTGCAATGATCTAGCGTAGCAAATGACATCAAAAAATGGACAAGCCATGAAAACATCATGCTAGCTGTCTTACGATCATGCAAAGCAATATGACAATGATGGTGCATGTCATAATAAACGGAACGGTGGAAGTTGCATGGCAATATATCTCGGAATGGCTATGGAAATGCCATAATAGGTAGGTATGGTGGCTGTTTTGAGGAAGGTATATGGTGGCTGTTTTGAGGAAGGTGAGTTTAATGCACCGGCGAAACTTGCGCGGTACTAGAGAGGCTAGCAAAGGTGGAAGGGTGAGAGTGCGTATAATCCATGGACTCACATTAGTCATAAAGAACTCACATACTTATTGCAAAAGTCTATTAGTCATCAAAGCAAAGTGTTAGACGCATGCCCCTAGGGGAGAGGTTGGTAGGAGTAAACCATCGCGCGCTCCCGACCCATCACACAAAGGATGACAATCATTAAACAAATCATGCTCCGACTTCATTACATAACGGTTCACCATACGTGCATGCTATGGGAATCACAAACCTTAACACAAGTATTTCTCCTAATCCACAATTACTCACTAGCATGACTCTAATATCACCATCTTTATATCGCAAAACTATTGCAAGGAATCAAACATATCATATTCAGTGATCTACAAGTTTTATGTAGGATTTTATGACTAACCATGTGAATGACCAACTCCTGTTAACTCTCTAAATAGATATAGGTGAAGCATGAGAGTTTAATTCTTTCTACAAAAGATATGCCCACGCTCTAACAAATATAAGTGAAGCAAAAGAGCATTCTACAAAGGGCGGTTTTCTATGTGTAGAGAAACAGGCAATCCAAACTTCAAATGATATAAGTGAAGCACATGAAGCATTCTATAAAGCCATACTTAAAAGATATAAGTGAGGTGCAAAGAGCCTTCTATAAATCAACCAAGGACTTTCTCATACCAGCATGATGCAATATTAAAAGAAAAATAAAAAGCACACGACGCTCCAAGATTTACGCATATCATGTGACGAATAAAAATATAGCTCCAAGTAAAATTACCGATGGTTGTTAGAAGAAAGAGGGGATGCCTTCCGGGGCATCCCCAAGCTTAGTTTCTTGGGAGTCCTTGAATATTACCTTGGGGTGCCTTGGGCATCCCCAAGCTTAGTCTCTTTCCACTCCTTATTCCTTCATCCATCGTGATCTCACCCAAATTGCCATGAAAAGCCTCTAACCCCTCCACATCCCAGCAAAACATTGTTTGGCTATGTTACCGCTTGCTCAGCCCTTCTTATAGCATTGCTAGTTGCAGGTGCAATGTTTCCATGTGCCAACATGGATATCCTTTTGTTATATCACAATATTATTGCTATTTAATTTAATGCACATATATACTTGGTAAAGGGTGGAAGGCTTGTCATTTTGCTCGGTGTTTTGTTCCGCTCTTGCCGCCCTAGTTACTTGTGAACCGGTGTTATGTTCCATAATTGAGCGCTCCTAACATGCTCGGGGTTGTTATGGGGACCCCCTTGATTTTCGTTTTAGGATAAAACTTGTCTGGCAAGGCCCAACATTGGTACTATATTTGCCCAACATAATAATACTGAACACCGTTACTAAAGCATAGGGCGTCATGAACCCGAGGAGTTAATTCAACATAGTACAGCGGGGCCAGTGCTGCTGGTGCTGGTCCAAAATAGAGCCACTTGCGGGTCCACCCGGGGCAACTCTGGGGATGTCTATCCGGCCACCGTACGTAGTGCTCATCCGGTTGTGCCCTGAGAACGAGATACGCGGCTCCTATCGGGATTGTCGGCACGTTGGGCGGCCTTGCTGGACTTGTTTTACCTTTCTCGAATGTCTTGTGCGAGGAATTCTGAGAATACTTCGGGCTATCTCGAGGTTGCGGTTTTCTAGTGGAATTGCCTAGGAAGATCACGAGATTCGTGGTCGATGTTATTCCCGCGGGGTGTGGTTAGTTTGTGATAGATGAGTTGGAGCACCCCTGCAGGGTTTAATCTTTCGAAAAGCCATGCCCGCGGTTAAGTGGCAACTTGGAAACTTTGTTTAACACCCGGTCATAGCAAACTTTAAGTAAACTCAAATAAAATACACCAACCGTGTGCGTAACCGTGACTGTCTCTTCTTGTGAGTCCTTATCCGAGAGAGAACGCGGTGGGGTTATGTTTGTACGTAAGTAGGTGTTCAGGATCTGTTAGAGAACATTACTAGTTCACGTCCGTTTATGCGACAATCATTCCCCTTATTCTTGTACTCGTAAGTTAGCCACTCAAATAAATGCTTAGTGCTTGCTGCGGCCTCACCACTTAACCATACCTCACGCATTAAGCTTTAATAGTCTTGATACCCTTGGAAATGAGATTGTTGAGTCCCTGTGGCTCACAGATTACTACAACAACTGTTGCAGGTACTGGTAATGCGATGCTTTGACGTGAGAGCGATGCTTTGTTTGATTTAGAGTTCTTCTTCTTCTTCATCGATCATAGGATGGGTTCCAGGCGGCAGCCTGGGATAGCAAGGATGGATGTCATTTTATCGTTTGTTTTCGTCCGTAGTCGGACCCTGCTCTTCTGTATGATGTTTGGATATGTTGTTGTATTGATGTGATATTGATGTAGCTTGTGGCGAGTGTAAGCCAATTCCATATACGCATCTCTTCTTTACATGTACTTGTAATGATATCCATTCTTGCGAAACGACGAGATGCGCTTCTATCCCTGTTGAGGCCCTCGTGCCAAAAATAAGGATAGGATCGCATCTTGGGCATTACAGCACGCCATCTTTGATTGGGAGGAGGGAGATTATGACTGTCAACATATCGTCAGGGAGGCTGCTGATAATGTCTAGGCCTGCCGGAGGCGCTTGTGGTTCTGGCTCGGCCTGCCTCCGCTTGTTGGCAACCTCGTCCTCCATCTCCGGAGTATCGGTGACGGCGACACTTTCTGGCATGAGTAGAGCAGTGGGTGGATAGTGATTATGTAGTTAGATCAGGGAAGAAAAGTAGTGCATTGGTAATTAGAAGTTACTATGTTGGAACAAATTTAACAGATTCAGAATATGAAATCCCAATTGGATGATGAAATTCTACACAATTACTTTGATATTGCTACACAAGTCAACATGCGGATACTAGAAAGAACACTTACTTCCAACAAAGTCTGGACGGATGACGTTGTTGGGGAAGTTAGCATTAATCGTATGACCATGCTCTTTTAGGTGCAGTGTAATTTTAGTGCCAGCTTTCAGTACATAAAACATAGAAATTTCTGCTCAAAGGCCCGCTTAAAAATAGGAGTGACAGTCTTCATCAAGTTTTACAGAAACAACAATTGTTAATCCATGGTTTGTGCTCAATATGAAATCCTTGGATTCTTCAGTTATCTAAAGGCCAGGATTTCGCACTACAACTATTGTTTCAAAGCAAGGCATTTACTGCAGGAATTGATAAGATTGTTAAAGAACTGGGTTACATGCTAATATGGGAGTACTTAAAAGAATAGCTTATCAGTTGATATGAAAGGAAAAATATAAATAAACAGATAATGTAACCATGATAATGTAACCATTAATTTGCCTAATATAGTAGTAGTAGTAGAAGAAGAACAAGAAGAAGAACAACAACAAGAAGAAAAAGAAAATCACCTTTGACGTATATGCTGCATGTGGCACCTTTTATCCTAATGTAGCAATATATAGTTTAGGTTCAGAAAAAGTATAGGCCATGCCAACCCAAGTAGTGTAAGATCAAACATACCGTGCGCTTCATGAAGTTGTCTGGTACGGTGAGATGGAACTCCTTGGCTGTCTGGCCGAGGCCACATAGCCCTGATGTGTCCTTGCACTGTACACTCTATTAATGAAAACCCTCGAATTATCCAGGAGGAATATTTTTTCGGAAAGGAGGATAACCCCCGGAGCTAGAAGGAACACGAATCCACAATGATTTTGGCCGGGTGATTAAAAGGGGCGGACAGAGTAGGATAAGAGATAAGCGGAAATATTTTAGTAGATTAGTTACCTGGTTCTCCATAGAAAAACAATTACTGAAGACTCCCCAATCAGGTGAGCTTGGTCGATGGCGAGCAGCATCGAGTAAGTCAGTGCCGATAGGCCACATCAAGTGGCAGTGGCGAAATGCGGTGGCATTTGGTGGCCGCCGCCGGTGACGACAGACGTCGAGCTAAGTGGTTGCCGCAGGGATAGGCGGTGACATGCAGAGTCATGGAGGAGTGTAGGTGCTACTGGAGACAAGGAGGGGGAGGGAGAGGGGCGGGTGAGGGTTTTTTGACGTGCGGGTGCTGAGGCTTTTCTGTCCTAGAATAATGTGCTTCCGAGGAAATGATTCGTAGACCTAATTGTCTATGATAAAGCGTAAATATCACCACAAAATAATGTGCTTCGGAGGCAATGGTTTACTAGACCCAACAGTGTGTGATAAATCGAAAATACCACTCTAAAAAAACTAGCCCTCCGGTGTGATCGAGATATGAACAACCGTTTGATCTATGTACATCCTGCGGTTCAGACGTGCGATCCATGGGGATGCGTTCTGGCCAATCAGAACACAAGTGACGCGGCACAATGAAACTCATCGCAAACAGTTCCAATCTCGGAAATAATTACCAACGCTAAACATTCATCCTAATATGCACCGTATGTGTTCAATTTTTTTTGCCAACTTCAACCCGAAGTTGTGCGTGTTGCGGGCAAACAATTTCTATTATACAACTGTGTGGAAAGACTAAAAGTAACACAAATTATTCATGCTAATAAGCTATGTGCGCTGTGGTCAATCATAGGTTGGTCCAAGAGAAACATAAAATCAAATAAAACGGAATGATTGCAGCTTAAGGCTGCAATTACAGTGGACTATTAGTTCATTACACATACTCTCACCAACATGTAGTTCAACCGATAAACATATATAGTCAAGCATAGATATAATACATACAAACTAGATACATTCAATCCATCAACTCATCTTCATGCTTGATCATTAAGATTCTCTAGGAACTCGGCGTACCTGGCGTGCGCCATGCTGCGGGAATACTTCTGCCTGAAGGAGCCAATAGCTCATCCTCTTGCATGCGCCAAAACACTAGGATACGCGTTGTTAACCCTATGCTTGCAAAACGGGCATCCATAGCCCCCATTCTTCCAGACACGCCTGTTATGTTTTCCAGCCTTAAGCTCCTTGAGGGTTTGCCTCTTGAACCTCTCCTGGACGTCTTCATCCTGGCTATCGACATCGTCACATAGCACCTTTACATATAGTAAGAAGTGTGACGTCAGTATATTTTATAATGTAAATTTAGCAAGGCAGAGTTTATGAAACATAATATATAATGTGACAACATGAACCATAAATCCTCAAGTGATATTGATGAAAGAAAAGCATAAATTGAGACCTGGCTACGAATGGATTGTAAGATGTGGCTACGAATGGATTGTAAATACTAGTACATGTCAAAAAAATGGCAGTCGTATATGTAGGACATTCAAGTGGATTGTAAGATCTGGCTACAAATTATTAGCACAATCACTTACCCTAGACGATTGGATCATTAGCAAAATAATTTGTATAGACAACCTGTAACCAGAGATAACCTAGCTACGATGTATTTACCAAAAATGGGTATAGATGATGAAGCGGTTCTCCGTCGGAGTCGTTGTCATCGCCGGAGTAGTTGTCGAAATCGCTGTGGACCACTGGCTCCGACTGGGGAAGCAAGACAGCGGCGACAACGTCAAGACCGCGCCTCTATCCGCGCAACACATCATCTGCGGCGACGAAAATATTTCTGCCCAGCTTCACGCTGTGCTTGGGTGCTTCCTCGGCCCCAACGTGGTCACTCCCTCCCATGGTGCACTTAGGGGAGACTGCTGATGACGACTAAGAACGGCGGCGTGGATGCAGGGGGAGAGAGGATTGTGTGTGTGTAGCGAGAGGGGGGAGTGCGGTCGCCTGTTAAAACGAGCATCTCAGGCGCCGTTAATAAAGAAGTTGGGAGGGAGGCGAGCGTCGGTTTAAAGGGGTGGCTCGCCTCCCGATGAACGTGCGCAGCGGACTGATCGCATGTGTACCTTCAATTCACACGCCTGACGGCACGTCTCCCTGTGAGACTGCACAGCGAACATGCCTCCCATCAATTCGCACACCTGCTCGCACGCCTCCTAGTCAGCTTGCGAGGTGGCCTCCTAGCATGCGTCCAGTCAAATCAGATCTGCTCGCACAGATCGCGGGGCGTGTATTGTTTTATTATTTGAGGATTAATTCTACTGCTTTATCATTGCTTAACCGAAGCTACGACACGTACATTGTTGTTGTAACGCCAACGGTTTGGATTAATAAACCGTTTGCGATGTTAACATCACAGTTATGTGTTGCATTTATTAATAAGCCCCCGTTTGCAAGAAGCTGATATGAAAACTTGTCTCGAATTGGACAATTTATTTACCACAAACTATTTGTTCCATATCATGAAATCATGTGAATGTTTCATGAATTCTAGCTTAGTTAGTGATTTGCTAGAAAATGTAGAACCAAGACACTCAATGTTTGCGGTCGAGCCACGATGCCGAGATGTTTGAAATTTATTGCCTTTCCTTGCATGGGGACTAAACATGCACCCAAGACACAAAAAGGGGTTTTCTAATCCATTTTAGCGCACAACCGCGTGTGCTTATAGTTCAAATTTGAAATTTACAAATTAAATCCCGAAGGAATCAATTTCATGTATAAAAATTTATTAATGTTTTCTCAAAAAATCAAATTTTACCATGGCACTCCTATTGTCACATCTTCACTACAGAAAAAGTTTGACATGCATGCCTAGAAGTGTCGGTGGTGTGGTGGGACGGGTTGGGGTGGGGGGTCTGGGACACTATGCTTCGTGAGCCATCATGTGGGGTTGTCCGGTTTGTGAGGCATGTGCCACATCAAAAGTTCTGCATTGGATATATAAAGCATCTCATGTCCTTTTTCATGCATATGTTTATGTCACGTGCATGCGGTGGTGGTCCTCATACACTCCCTCATGCGGTTACTAGCGACAGACCTATTCGCTGCCCCCGCATGGTCTATCCCTTTGAATGGCGCGGCATGGGTGCTTGGATCAAAGGTAGATTCATCCTGGATTGTGTTTTGGTGTAGATCATGGTGAGGTTCGAGACGAAAGTTTGAGCGCATGTGTACACATGCTCCCACCGGTTACAAGTAAGTGTACACAACGTGAACCACCCTGGGGGGTCCGGTTTGCGAAGGTACCACATCAAATGTCTGCATTGGGTATTCAAAACATCACACAATATCTCCGTACATATGTTAGGACAACATGGAGGCGGTGGTTGTCCTTAGACATCGGCCCCCTCGCGCAGTTATCAGCGTCGCTCCCATCCGTTGCCTCGTGTGTGGTCCATCACTTTGACCGCAACGAGAGAGGTTAATTACTATGGATTATTTTTTGGTTTGTGTTTGCGATAGGCCATGGTGTGAGATTACATGGTATAATTTGAGTGCATGTCTACCCATGAATGCCTCCCACTGGCTCTAATTGGGGGGCGCATATATATACTACATGTCGTGAACCTCCTCCGCGTGGGGACTTTACGGACACTCCTTCATGAGGTTGTCGATGGGAAGCCCATTCATGGGCCCGCGTGGATGTCCATCACATTGACTGACAACGAGAGAGAGGTTACCACGATGGATTCTTCTTGGTTTGTGTTATGGTATATATTATAGGTCAATGAGTTTCGTTACCAAAGTTTGAGCGCATGGCTACGTACGCGTGAATCATTCCCATAGGCGCTTGGCAGACTAGCTATACGCGCCATGAACCCTCGCTCTGGGGGGGGGGCTTTTTGGTTCCAAAGCATGTGCCACATCAAAGTTGCGTATCAGGTATATTAATTAATTCAAATGCAAAACAACACTTCCGTACATATGTTTGTGCCACATGCAGGTGATGGTTGTCTTCGGACACTCCACCGCGTGGTTATCGGCGTCATGCCCATTCATGGGCCTCAGTGAATGTCCATCACTTTGACCGACAGCGAGAGAGGTTTGACCAAGGTTGATTCTTTGGTCCGAGTTAGATAATGTCTTGGTGAGATACCCTCCAACTGACTCGAAGTGTGTGTGTGAGTGAGTGTGGGGGGACTATAATGCGTATGTCATGAACCATGATGGGGACGGGGATGTCCGTGTTGCAAGGCGCATGTGCCACCATCCACCTTCGACCAGAAGCGAGACTGGGGTGGTTTGACCATGCTAGATTCATGCAGGTTTTACTTTCGTGTTACGGCAGGGTGAGATGCGAGACCTAGTTTGGGGAATGTATCCGTAGCTATGATTCCCTCTCACCGACACGAAGTGACGGCGACGGCAGACGAGACACGTGCCACATCAAAGTTGCGCATTGGGTATTTGAACATATCAAACCACCCTTTGCATACATATTTTTGTTCCACATGCAGGTGTGTTTGTGTTCTGACCCATTTCCCACATTTTTTTGGCGAAATGCTCCTATATATTATTATTATAGGAGTAAATAACAGATGATTTGGACAAAACAACCGTTTGCGATTGTACACTCAATAGACACCATTCCGTCCGACTACCCGTGTGCCATGGCTATGCCCTGCCACATCAGCATGGTCACACGATTGGGCTCCACAAGACCTCCCTCGCAATCTCAAAAATATCTACCGCCTTGAGCGATTTGAAAAATGGTGGTTCCGCGGGTTTTTCCTATTTGATAGCACACATTTATTATGTTTGGGCAGTGTGCGATGTTTGTTGCTCCCACGCGGGCCATGCCGCTTCAATCACATAATCTAAATTTTCAGCAGCCCCGGCATCCCGGCATTACACTCCTGCCTAGTAAAATTTTCAGTAGTCGCGACATTTCCTCAAACACCACTATACCCCCCCCCCACACCACAAAACCTTTGCTCAGATTACGTTAAAAGCCAAGAGGAAAACCTCCGCTAACACACACACCACTCCTCCCTCGCTCGAATCCTAGATAACTTTCCGCCGCCGCCGCCCCTGACTCCACAATCAACCTCGGCCAGAGTACAATGCCTATCCATCACAAGGGGTTGGACTAGTTCGACAGTAGTGCTCCTCCATGTCGAATTCACGCACGACTCAAGTCCACCCCCTTGTGCCGGCCTGCGAAACACTCCCTTTCCCACAGATCCCCATCCCTAGTCCCACTCCAGAGCACTGCATCCGGCTATGACATTGATCTCGTCGACAGCGACGACTTGACTCGGGCTAAGCCACATGTTAAGTGGCGCAACCCCACCTGTCGGTGTCAAAACCGGCAGATCTCGGGTAGGGGGTCCCGAACTATGAATCTAGGTTCGATGGTTAACACGGGACGAAGGAGACGATGTTTACCCAGGTTCGGGCCCTCTTGAGGAGGTAAAACCCTACGTCCTACTTGATTGTATTGATGAGTATGATGGTTACAGAGTTGATCTACTTCGAGATCAAATGAGCTAAACCCTAGATGAGTTGACTTGTCCCTCTACGAACTAAGCCCCCTCGTTTATATAGACACCAGGGGTACCTAAGGTTACACATGGTACGTTTCCATCCGGGCATAGATACGCCCATTCCCTCTCTCTAGTATTGGAGGTCACGCCAAGTCTTCGAGGCCTGTCCTTCCGAACACGTGATTGTCCTGTAGTTCGTCCTTCTAGCAATTGCCACAGAGTGGCCCACCGTGTTGGCCCACCGGAAGTGAATCAACGTCCTGAGGACCCCTTAGTCCTGGCTCCCTCAGTAGCCCCTGAACTAACCTCCAACGCCGGGATTCATGGCACCCAATTGCTTCATATGTCTCGAGTGTCCGGCTTAAGGGGTGAGTTCCTCTCTTCCCTTCATACTCGGTTGATCCTAGTCCGGCCGCCGATGACTCCTCCGAACATACATTACTTAACCTCGAAGGCCAAAAGCTTGAGTATGAACAGTGCCGCCCTGACAACCTTTCTGACGAAAAGCCAGGATAGGTCGCGGCCACATAGCTAGTTACAAGAACTCGATTCGCGGTTCGAGCCCGCCTTTTTATTGGCATGTCTTATCGACAGAAAGATTGTGCCCCATTTTTTACGGGATACGATTAATGATTTGGGCTATCCCACGCGCGCATAACGGAACGGCTGCTTCGGGAAATGATGCAGCCCGCGGCACAGTAATAGGGCGCTTGGTATTACGACCTTCCATAAAAGGGAGCAAAGTCCCCAAAGCCTCCCCACGCTCCTCAGATTCGCTCTCTCAACCTCCTTTGCTCCAAGCGCACAGATCTAATCTTCTTCCAGCTCCCTCCAAGACAGCCTTCCCCCTTCCCCAAGCTCAGCTATGGTTGTCTCAGGTTCACAAGCCAAGTGGGAGGCCTCGTGTGTCATCGAGGATGACATCCAGGAGCTGAAGCGCGTCGGCTACCTACCAGTCGATGTCGTCCACCGCGTCCCCGAGGAGGGCCAGGTGGTACCCACGCCAAAGGCCGAAGAGCGGCTGGTGTTTATTTCCCATTTCATCAGGGGACCGAGCTTCCCGCTGCACCCCTTTGTAAGGGGCCTGATGTTTTTCTACGGGTTAGACTTCCACGATCTTCCCCCAAACTCCATCATGCACATATCGGCCTTCATCGTCGTCTGCGAGGCCTTTTTGCAGTTCCAGCTGCATTTCGGCTTATGGCTGAAGGTCTTCAATGTCAAGCTGAAGACCGTAAACAGCCAGCACGCGGATTGCAGAGGTGCGGTGATCAGCAAGCTCCCGCGGGTTCAGTGGCCGGAGGGCACCTTCATCGACACCGTCAAGGTCTGGCAGAAGGAGTGGTTCTACATCACTGAACCACGAGCCGCAGAATGGGCTGCACCTCCCGAATTCAGATCCGGACCCCCCACGAGGCTGACCTCGTGGATCAAGAAAGGCCTGGACTGGGGGTCGGCCACGAAAGTCTAGTCGCTGCAGAAACGCATCACACAGATGCTGGAGGCTAACGTCGAGCTGACCAATGTCGTCCAGGTCAGGCTCCGCCGCCGTCTCCTACCCTGTCAAAACCGAGCTACCCCGATGTGGGCCCACAAGCTTGATGATCCTCCAACCATGCACAAACTGTTCCGCACTACCAAGGAGAAGCTATGGAAGGCTCTGTTCAAGCCTCAGAAGGACTAGCCCACTGAGGAGGAAGACACTAGCCTGGACGCTAAAAACCCTCCGCTCAAGGTATAGCAAAGTCTACATTTTTATCCTGGATTCTACCTTTTAACAACGGATTAATCTTCTTCTCCTTCTCCTTCATAGAAATGGCTGGACAAGGCCATGAAGATCAATGGCCCCGGCCCGCTGCCCGAAGACCCCAGATCGGCCCTGTTGACGGCGATGCTGGTCGTGGCGCCGTATTCGGCGCCCAAGAAGAAAGAGAAGAAGAAGGGCGACAATAATGAGGCCCGACAGGGTCTCCTCCCAAGAGGTCCTCCGGACGCTAGGTCCGGGGAGACCCAGGCCTCCTCCGCTAACGAGGAGGAAAACCTAGAAGAAGGGGGTGAGGCCGACTCCCCCCCAGACAAGGAAAAGGGCAGTGTCTGTCGATGTTGAGAAGGATCCGGCTCCCCCCGTACCGAAGAGATCTTGCAGGGCCAAAGTGGTCCTACCTGATGATAGCCCGGATTCTGATGAGGAATCCGAGGTCTTCGAGAGAATCCCTCGGTGGACCCCCAGGGTCAAGCCCCCGGCCCAGAGGTACCGAATCCGAACACTTTATGTTGTACTTATGAAAAGTTTCTGTTACTAACCAGACAAACGTCCTTCGCATTGCAGCATGACCCGCGATCTCCCGACCGAACAGGTTTCAGAGCTGGCAGAGAGCAGAACTGCATCCCGCACCTCTCCGCCTCAGGCCGCTGAAGAGGACGTGGAGGTGATGTGCCGCCAGACCCCTCCCAGGGCGAACACTGGGGGTGAGGAGGTCATGACCGAGGCTCATACCTCGGTGATTGAAGACCAAGAGGTTGAGCCCCTCCTGGCGAGCAAAGAGGGAGGCCATGACTCATTGAAGCTCCCTCCGAAGACGGCTCCGGAGACCTCCAAGCCTCCGACGCTGGCGACTCAGCTTTCTCAAGAAGGGGGAGCAGAAGTGCCGCCACCGGTGCCGCCTGTGACGTGGCCGGCTGAAACCGGGTGGCCAGCTATGATGGAGGAGGCCTTCTGTAGCTCCTCCATCGCCGAAGATCACCGCACCCTTGTGGGTCCGGTTCTGCAAGGCATTCCGTCCGTTGATAGCGGACTGAAGGAGGCCTTCGGCGGTCTATTGGCGGGCTTCAAGGTAAGCCATGTAATGCTCTTTTCTCAAGGAGAAATTTATTTGTGAGGTTTATATATCCCGCATAGGTATAGTAGCCCCGAGCCGTGGGTGAGTTTGAAAAACTTATCCGGGGATCAGAGAAAGCAATTCGTGTCCCTTGAAAATTGATTGGTTCCAGAGATGATTTGGCGAAGGGGTCTAGGACTCACAGCTCGGAAGTGTGTTTAACACAAGTTTGATTTGCAGGCCTCATCTTCAGCGGCGGCTGCCAATGACATGGAACAGACCGAGCTGAACCGGAAGCTCAAAAGTTCCGACGAGGAGCTTGACTGTCTGAACAAACGGTTTGATGAAATGCAAAGTAAGTTTGAATTATATCGCGAACACCCTTTATCATCCTCATTAATTGAGGTTTTCGGGTTTTCATTACTGAGATCTGGCTTCCCATTGTGTATGAAGCCGTGAATTCTGAGGTCGAGAACCTCAAGGCTGAGTTGGAGAAGGGCCAAGCAGGAGGCCGCCGATCATAAGATGGAGGTCGAACGAGCGGCTGCCGAATTGAGCTCCTTGAAGTTTGCTAGTGGCAACCACGAAGCTCAGGTGGCCAAGGTGCAGCAGGTGCTCCAAGATGCAAGCACCAAGGTCGAGGCCCTCGAGCAAAAGACCAAGGACCAAGAGGCCGAGCTGTCCTTGCTGTCCTCCAAGCTTAAATCGGAGCGTGTAGATAGCCGGTCTTTTGAAGAAGAACTTCGCCAAGTCAGGATGATCGCGGAAGGCAAGCCATACTTACTGCAATGTGCCTTTGGTGGTAATAGCTTTGCTCGTCTCACACGGCTGTGGTGTTCCTCAGGCGCCATTAAGGATCTCGCGAGGAGTGCGGCGGACGCGGCCAATCACTTTGCGACTCGGGATGGGGATGCGGAACAGAGACTGTTCTGGGCGCAATTTCAGACCCCCGAGCCCCGTCCCCCTCTCAGCTATTAAATGAAGCAGCTAATGGAGCTGCATAGGATGGTGCCGCCAGCCCTGAAGGACCTTTGCATTCGGCTGTGGCCTATAGAGCCACTACCCAACAACTATTTTCGCCTGGTGGAGAAGCTTTGCGACGCCTTGTCCCGAATTGAGGTCCTGAAGCTCACCATATGGATTGAGGAGGATCGGAAGGCCTTTGCGAGGACCATGATGCATTGGCCAGGGATGATGCCGCTCGAGACGGCTACTGCGCCCCTGCCTCCTGGGAAGGAGAATAGGCGCCCCGAGCTGTACTTCGCCGCTACGATGGAGGGTGCTCGATCGGTAGAGACCCAGTTCCCCAAGGATGTGATTTACGAATGAACACATTATTGTATGGCCAATGAATATTTCGTTTTATAATGCGTTTGCATGGTTTATCATGCTTTTGAGATTTGGATTATTTTGACTCCTGTGTGGCCCTTTGAAACTGAAAGTTGCCAATCGTCGGCTTTAGCCCCCATGTAAATATTACAAGAGGTGTTCTGACCTCCGCGACATTACCCTTAGACGATATATCGGAGCCCGAAGGTGGTGGTGCGAGAGGGGGGAACAAGGCAATCAGACTATGTGACTAGAGGTAGGAGCTTGACTGCGGGGGCTGGTAACTAGCCCCCAGTGTTTTATGATATTCGGATATACCGAGGTTTAAAACCATTACCACACGGTTTGTGAATGTACAAACCCTTCGTATGACACGGATTAACCTCCATCGATTTTGAGTTTGACACTTGTACTCGGATCGCAGACCAGTTCTCGCTTATTATGACAGTCGGATTTCGGCTTTCTTCACTGAGGTACTTGACCACGCGAGCTGGAAATACAATCACAGTGGTTCTCCCTTTACCCTTTTAGCCAAACTAGCGGAACGTAAGAGGGTAAACACAGGAGCCGGGCAACCTAACCTTTGACCCAAGACATAATTCGGAACCGATTCATATAACGCAATATCCGAGACATCGAACATATGGGGAATAATGTCAGGATGATGCTTGGGGCGAGTTTTGTAGTCAATCCCCCGGTCTATTAGCCGATTGCATCTAACATGTACCGAACAGTTTTGTTTCCGGAGGCGAGGAGTGGGAAAACACTTTATAAAATGCCATGAACAGACCGTAAAAGATGATCTTTATATATGATGAATTTTTACAATTCATACGGCGGACGCAACTGTTACAGGTATTTTGTTTAGAAACAAACTTCTACAAAGGGAAGGTTCACTCGGGGTTCTTGATAGGTGGCTTGATGTCCCTGGCATGTCCCGATGCGCCTCTGCTCCTTTGCTCTTAAGGGGTTGTGTGCTTCCTTAAAGGTGGTTTCTATCGGCGAACAGACCTTTGAGAGAGGTGCATGAAAAATCGCCGCAACATATGTGAGCTTGACGCTTTCAAGTTCCTTGATGGAGCCTGCTGTGTTGAGAGTAGTTCGGTCGAGCCGCCCACTTGGTTTTGATAGTGTGTCCCCCCCAGCTGCCCATGGTATTTTAAGCACAAATTTTTTCCTTGTAGGTACATACCTGATGGGTAGCGGGGCCGTGCTGTGAGGGGCGCATCCCTATTTGTGTTTAGCAGGGGATTGCTCCGGGAGATCAAATCGAGCTCGGGCTCGCTTGTTCGCCTGTCGCAGCTTGACGTCAAGTTCTGGCCTCGGCGCCTCGATGCCGGACTGGAATTCGGCTGCTAATGCCGCTGTCTATTCCTCAGTCCGGAGGGAGCATTCCGTATTGCCGTCGACGGTGATGACCCCATTGGGTCCAGGCATTTTCAGCTTCAGGTATGCATAGTGGGGAATGGCGTTAAAGTGAGCGAACATTGTACGGCCGAGCAGTGCATGATAGCCGCTGCGGAAAGGGACAATATCGAAGATCAAGTCCTCGCTGCGAAAGTTGTCGGGCGAGCCGAACACTACTTCCAGCGTCGCGGTACCCGAGCAGCGTGCTTCGACTCCAGGGATGACTCCCTTGAAGGTAGTGTTGCTGGGTTTAATTCTTGAAGGGTCGATACCCATCTTTTTCACCGTGTCTGAGTAAATCAGGTTAAGGCTACTTCCTCCGTCCATAAGGACTCTAGTGAGGTGGTACCCATCGATGATGGGATCTAGTACAAGGGTGTCCAAGCCTCCATGACGGATACTGGTCGGGTGATCCCTACAATCGAAGGTGATCGGGCAAGCCGACCATGGGTTAAACTTCGGGGCTATGGGCTCTAAGGCGTAGACCTCCCGAAGGGCGCGTTTCCTCTCCTTTTTTGGTATATGTGTGACATATATCATGTTAAAAGTTTTTACCTCAGGAGGGAATTGCTTCTGCCCGCCATTGCTCAGGATGCGATGCTCTTCATCATCCTTGCTGCGCGGGCCCTTGCTCTGCTCCTCGACTGCGAGCTTGCTAGCTTGTTTGAATACCCAACAATTTTTGTTGGTGTGGGTGGCCGGCTTGTCTTGTGTGCCGTGGATCTGGCAGGGCCTATCCATGATTTTGTCCAAAGCGGTAGGTCCATCCCTGTTCCCTTTGGAGAGCTTCTTCCGTTGTCCGGATTTGGAACTGCGGAAACCGGCGTTTACGGTCGTGTCTTCTGAGTCGCCGTTGGTATTGCGCCTTTGCTTCCCTTTACCATCCCGAACCTCAGAGGTGCCGGGGTCTTCGGGATTGCGGCTTCGACGAGCTAGCCAATTGTCTTCGCTCGCGCAAAAGCGGGTCATAAGTGAGGTGAGGGAAGACATTGTCCTCAACTTATCCTGGCCAAGCTGGCGAGCTCAACATTCATCCCGGATGTTGTGTCTGAACGAGGCTATTGCCTCGTCCCGAATCTGATTCTTCTTACTCAGGAACCGATTCCAGAATTGCCTGGCTGATTCGCCAGTTTTCTGGATGACGTTGCTTAAGTCAGAAGAGTCTGGGGGCCAGACATAAGTGCCTTGGAAGTTAGATCGGAAGGCGTCCTCGAGCTCCTCCCAACTCCCAATGGAGTTTTCAGGGAGACTGTTTAACCAGTGCCGAGCTGGTCCTTTCAGTTTGAGTGGTAGGTATTTCATAGCATGGAGATCGTCTCCTCTGGCCATATGAATGTGAAGGAGGAAGTCCTCGATCCACATGGCCGGGTCCGTCGTTCCATCATATGGCTCTATGTTTATGGGTTTAAACCCTTCGGGGAACTAGTGCGGCATGACCTCGTCTGTGAAACACACTGGGTGTGCGGAGCCTCTGATCCGGTCTATGTGCCGCCGGAAGTCAGCTGTTGTCTGGGCTCGGTATTGTTCCTTGTTTCTGTGGTTGTGGTCGAACCACGATTGGTAGCCATCCCGTCTAGCGGGAGAGTATCCCCTAGATCCGTAAATGGATCTAGTGTGACCTGCTCTATAGTCCAGGTCCTGTCGTAGATCATATCGATCCTCAGGTTGTGCTGGCCCCTTTCCTCTCCTGCGAGGCAACGTGGGCCAGTATTCGGCGTCTCCAGCCGCCCTGTCCTGTCCTCAAGGGGGCGGTCCAGCTGGTCGTACTGAGCACGCCTGGGAAATTCGGGCTCGAAGGCCTCGTCGTTGAATTGCGGCAGCAGGCGCCGACGCGGGTAACTCTTGTTTTGATCTGGACACTCAATGCCGAACCCTTCTTCGGCTACATGGACTTTCGTCCATCTGTTGTTGATGGTGTCTTGTTCGGCTTTGAGCTGCTGCCGCTTTGCCTTTAGGCTCCGAGCAGTGGCTATGAGCTGTCGCCTGAATCGTTCTTGGTCCTCAGGGTTTTCGGAGACGGTGAAGTCTTCGGCTTCGAGGCTTTCCTCCTCCTCAGCGGGGGGGGGGGGAAGGTAATTGTCGTCCTTGGAATCATTGAGGTCCTCGGCGTCCTGTTGATCCTCGAGCCTCTCCGGGTCCTCTAGGGGCTCCTCGAGGGCTTCGAGGTCACCGAGGTCCTCCGAGGTGTCAATTTCCCCGGTGCCTACGATGGCTTCCCTTCCATTGTTTGTCTTGGATCATTTGCGTTGTTTCCGGTGTTTTGACGCTTTGCCGGATTTGTCGCCATTCTTCTTGGGGGTGTGGTTGTCCCTATCATCAGTGGTGTCCACCATATAGACGTCGTAGGTGCAGGTGGCTGTCCACCGCCTAGTAGTCACAGGGGCGGGGGCGCCGATCTCTTCATCCATGTCTTCTGCCTCCTTAGAGGCGTAGTCCAACATGTCGGTTAAATCTTCGACACTGGCTACTAAGTGGGCGGCTGGTGGGCCGTAAAATTCCTCGTAACTGGCCTCTAAATCAACCAGAAAGTGGGTCGAGGTCGGATCGTCCTCGATAGTCATTGACTGGATCCTGTCTAGAGCCTCGTTCAACCACGAGAGGTCGACCGGATCAGTTTCCCGGGGGCCCTTGGAGCTAAACTCTAGGGCGTCTTCACGATGGGCCTGTTCGGCAAGGACCAGACCCTGGTACTCAGGTACTATGAGCGGATCCGAATTCAAGGCTGGTCCTCCAGCGGGGATAGATCTGAGGGTTGAGCTGGATAGAGGACCCGAAGTTAATGCTCCGGGACTTTCGGGCCCGTCGGACGAAACCGAGGGCCCATTAAGAAACGTATCGCCACGGGAGTCGGCGGTGAACTCTAGGCATCTCCTACATCGCCGGTCGAGTCAGCACGCAGTAAAATGTTGCCGAATGCAAAGATCTATCCGAGGACAAAGATGTCCTCGTTATAGACCTGTTCGCTGATGATTAGACGATCCATCGAAACACTAGTGATCTCATAGCGGAACTCTCAATGAAGGCACCAATGTCGGTGTCAAAACCGGCAGATCTCGGGTAGGGGATCCCGAACTATGAATCTTGGATCGATGGTTAACAGGGGACGAAGGAGACGATGTTTACCCAGGTTCGGGCCCTCGTGAGGAGGTAAAACACTATGTCCTGCTTGATTGTATTGATGAGTATGATGGTTACAGAGTTGATCTACCTCGAGATCAAATGAGCTAAATCCTAGATGATTTGACTTGTCCCCCTATGAACTAAGCCCCTGATATGTCTCCAATGTATCTATAATTTATGAAGTATTCATGCCATGTTTACAATAATTTTATATGATTTTGGTATGATTTTATTAGAACTAACCCGGACTGACGCTGTTTTCAGCAGAACTACCATGGTGTCATTTTTTGTGCAGAAACAAAAGTTCTCGGAATGGGCTGAAAATTTACGGCGAATATTTTTTGAAAATATAAAAAATACTGGAGCAAAAAGATACCGGAGAAGAGTCCCGAGGTATCCACAAGCCTAGGGGGCGCCCCCCTCCCCTAGGGCGCGCCCCCTGGCTTGTGGGCCCCTCGGGAGTCCCCCTGACTTGATTCCAACGCCAAGCACTCCTATAAATCCCGTAACCCCCAGAAAGAAACCTAGATCGGGAGTTCCGCCGCCGCAAGCCTCTGTAGCCACGAAAAACCAATCGGGAGCCCGTTCCGGCACCCTGCCGGAGGGGGAAACCATCACCGGAGGCCATCTTCATCATCCCGGCGGTCTCCATGACGAGGAGGGAGTAGTTCACCCTCGGGGCTGAGGGTATGTACCAGTAGCTATGTGTTTGATCTCTCTCTCTCGTGTTCTTGAGATGACACGATCTTGATGTACCGCGAGCTTTATTAATATAGATGAATCATATGGAGTTTTCCCCTCTCTATCTTCTTGTGATGAATTGAGTTTTCCCTTTGAAGTTTTCTTATCGGATTGAGTCTTTAAGGATTTGAGAACACTTGATGTATGCCTTGCGATGGGATATCCGTGGTGACAATGGGATGTTCTATTGATCCACTTGATGTATGTTTTGGTGATCAACTTGCGGGTTCCGTGACCTTGGGAATCTATGCGTAGGGTTTGGCACATGTTTTCGTCTTGACTCTCCGGTAGAAACTTTGGGGCGCTCTTTGAAGTTCTTTGTGTCAGATTGAACTTGATGAATCTGAAATTGTGTGATGCATATCGTATAATCAAGCCCATGGGTACTCATGGTGACATTGGAGTATCTAGGTGACATTAGGGTTTTGGTTGATGTGTATCTTAAGGTGTTATTTTAGTACGAACTCTAGGGCTGTTCGTGACACTTATAGGGATAGCTCATAAGATTGATCGGAAAAGATAACTTTGAGGTGGTTTCGTACCCTACAATAATTTCTTCATTTGTTCTCCACTATTTTTGACTTTGGAGTGAACTCTTTGTCGCACGTGAGGGACTTACATATGATTCAACTATGTCAGTATTGTTGAGAGAACTTGCACTAGTGAAAGTATGAACCCTAGGCCTTGTTTCTAAGCATTGCAATACCGTTTGTGCTCACTTTTATCATTAGTTACCTTGCTGCTTTTATATTTTCAGATTACAAAAACCTATATCTACCATCCATATTACACTTGTATCACCATCTCTTCGCCAAACTAGTGCACTTATACAATTTGCCATTGTATTGGGTGTGTTGGGGACACAAGAGACTCTTTGTTATTTGGTTGCAGGGTTGTTTGAGAGAGACCATCTTCATCCTACGCCTCCCACGGACTGATAAACCTTAGGTCATCCACTTGATGGAAATTTGCTACTGTCCTACAAAACGCTGCGGTTGGAGGCCCCACACGAGTCTACAAGAAGAAGGTTGCGTAGTAGACATCAAGCTCTTTTCTTGCGCCGTTGCCGGGGAGGTGAGTGCTTGAAGGTATATCTTTAGATCTTGCAATTAAATCTTTTAGTTTCTTGTTTTTCACTAGTTTGGTTTCATAAAAGAAAACTAAAAAAATATGGAATTGAGGTTGCCTCATATGCTTCATCTTTTTAATGTCTTTCATGAAAATGATGGAAAGGAAAATTGTGCTCAAGTGTTAGAAGAAGAAGTTATTAAAATGTTTGGCACTAAATCTTTGAGTGATGAGCATGATTGCAATGTTGTTAGTATGAATTCTTTGAATATCCATAGTACTAATGATGATTGCACTAGTCATGATAAAAAGATTTCTTATAAGCATGTCAATTTTTGTGGAGTGCATAGAGTTTGTGAAGACTTGCCTAAAAGGGAAGATAGATTTTGTAAGAGGCATAAGTATTTAGAAACTAAATGGTTGCAAGAGAGGCTATATGTTTGTGCTGAAAGACTTAATATTTTTCGCCATCCTTGTGAACTTTGCAATGAAAGTGGTCATTTTAATTTCCAATGTGAATTATTTGATGATCGAATTTTGTCCAAAAATTGTGATAACCTCATTACCCTTGAGCATCATAATGAACTTAGTCTATTTTTGGGGTATGAAGAAATGAAACATAAAACTAAGGATGTTCCAACTTGGGTTCTCATGAAAATGATTGATTTTGATCTAAATGAAATCTATATGTATTGCGTGGTAAATTGCATTGAGAATCCTTATATTGCCAATTACTTAAAGACAAGAAAACAAATAGAAGATGAAGAGAATATGAATGAAGGGGAAGAGGTTTCCCAATATCCTCCTATTTTTTCTTATGATGAATCAGGTAACGAGGAGGAGCATTTTATTCAACCAACCTCTTCAAAAAGAAGCTTGGAGGAATTAAATAAACCCACACATAATGTGGTGAAGAAGAAGAAAAGAAGGAAAAGTAAATGAAAAGAGGTATCTCTCCCAAATAATGTTGCTCCCATTATTGATAGGCCTCATGAGAATGAATCAAAAATAGTTGTGGAAGATGATACACTTGAGGATGATTTTGTTATGTCAATTGCTTGTTGTGATAATTATGATTGGGAAGATAATGATACTTCTTATAATCTTGAAAATATTTATGGCACCAACTTGGAGGATGATGATAATAATTGCTATACTATTGGTGCTATTCATACTATTAATGATGACAGTGATTATGTTTATGATATACAAAGCCACAAGCTTGGGGATGCTATGTTTGATGAAAATGACATGTTTGAGAATTTATTTGCTGCAATTAATGTTTGTCCCAAGCTTGGGGATGCTATGCTTAATGAAGATGATCTTTTTATTCCCCCTACGTTGAATGATCAAATTTGTTATAATGATTGCATGCCTCCTACTTATGATGATTATTGTGATGATACTTATGCGATGAAAAGGAGTGATTATTACTATTATGATACTTGTCATAATTATGAATATCCTTTTACTGAATATTACTCTTTTAATGTGGAACCAATTTGTAGTACTCAATTCTTTTATGATACTCCCACTATTAGTCATGAGAAGATATTTTCTTGTGTGGAGAGTAGTAAAATTTCTATGCTTATGAATCATGAAAAAAATGCTTTATGTTCTGGTTATATTGTTGAATTCGTTCATGATGCTACTGAAAATTATTATGAGGGAGGAACATATGCTTGTAGGAATTGCAATAATATCAAGTTTCCTCTCTATGTGTTCAAGATTTTGAAGTTATGCTTGTTTTGCCTTCCTATGCTAGATGATTCTTGTTACCATACATTGTTTGCTCACAAAATCCCTATGCATAGGAAGTGGGTTAGACTTAAATATGCTTGTCATGAGATTCATGATGCTCTCTTACATGTTTCAATTACTATTCCTATGTGAGCATCATTGAAATCATCTTGCCTAGCTAAAAGGCATTAAAGAAAAGCGCTTGTTGGGAGACAACCCAATATTTATACTTTCTATTTTTGTGTGTTCACATGATTAAACTACTGTATTAATCATGTTTTGTGTCTTTTATTTCAATAAAGTGCCAAGTAAAGCCTTTGGGATGACTCACAAGATGAGTAGAATTGATGCTGAACCAAAACAGAAACTTTTGACTCCAGTACAAGAATTTTAATTTTTTACTGGAGCGTGATAATGATCTGAAATTTTTACAAAGTCTTTATATACAAATTCTTCAGGTTGTCCTAATTTTTCAGAATTGTTACAGACAGGGAAGTATGGTGATACTACAGATCTTCACAGACTATTCTGTTTTTGACAGATTCTGTTTTGCATGCATAGTTTACTTGTTTTAGTGTTTCTATAGCTTATATTGAGTGATATAAATTATGGGAATGATAGAATACAGTAGGTATGATGTGGGAACAATTATGAATCTTGTCTTGACAGTACCTAAGTGAATGATTTATCTTTATTACACTAACCCTTCTCACGAAGTTCCGTTAAGTTTTGTGTGATTGAAGTTTTCAAGTTTTGGGTGAGACACCGATATGAGGAGAATAAGGAGTGAAAAGAACCTAAGATTTTGGATGCCCAAGGCACCCCCAAGGTAATATCCAAGTAATACTCAAGCGCCTAAGCTTGGGGATGCCCCGGAAGGCATCCCCTCTTGCGTCTTCAACACTATCGGTATATCTTACTTAGAGCTATATTTTTATTCGTCACATAATATGAGTTTTGCTTCGAGTGTAATTTTATTTTGTTATTTTCTGTTAGGTGTTATTTATAATCTTGTTTTTCAATAAAAAGTTCCATGAATTGCCTTTAGGATGCTTGAATTGCATGTTTGATGTGTGCTGTGTAAAAACAGAAACTTTTGCTGTAGTGTTTGAATTTTCATATTTTACTGGAACGTGGTAAGTTTCTGAAATTTTTACACAGTATTGTCATATAAATTATTTAGCATTTCCTAAATTTTCATAATTTTTTGAGTTACAGAAGTACACTGTTTTCATAAATTGCTACAGACTGTTCTGTTTGGACAGATTACTGTCATAGTTTCGTTATTTACTTATCCTATAGTTTCCATAGCCTATATTGGTAGATATAAATTTTGGAAATGATAGTAAACAGTAGATGATGTTTAGAAATTATTGTGCAACTTGTCTTGGCAGTACATAAAGTGTTGATTTATTCTTATGTGTACTAACCTATCTCACGAGTTCTTGTTGAGTTTTGTGTGGATGAAGTTTATAAGAATTAGGGAAACCATGATATGAGAGGAATTAAGGAGAAACAAGAGCTCAAGCTTGGGGATGCCCAAGGCACTCCAAGTAAATATTTCAAGAAGTCTCAAGAATCTAAGCTTGGGGATGCTACGCATCCCACCTCTCTTCATCAACAATTATCGGTTAGCCTATGTTGAGCCTAAATTTTTATTCGTTCACATGATATGTGCTATCCTTGGAATATCATTTTATTTTGTTTTGCTATTTGAATAAAAGCATTGGATCTGAAATTTTGAATAAGAGAGAGAGTCCTCACATGGCTATTTAACTAATTGACTACGCATTGATCTTCACTTATATCTTTTTGGAGTAGTTTGTCATTCACTCTCGTGCTTCACTTATATCCTATGAGTAAATGGTTGAATAAATTTATATCATAAATCTGAAATTAAATATGCTTCATATACTTATCCCATGGGGAGTAATGACTTCACACATAATAAGTATAGTTGGTAAAATTTATTGAAAGTTAGCAAACACCGCATTGGTCACTTGAACAATTCATGAAAGAATATTGAAGGAAGAGAGATTCCACATATAAATATACTATCTTGGACATCTTCTATGATTGTGATCTCATTAATTATTTTCAAAATCGAGCATATTAGTTAAAATTGGACAAGGAAGACAACTTAATGAGTTATGTTTGGGTATATTTGTATAGAAGTTATATTGTTATGGATCCTCCAACATGTGGTGCTTGCTTCCACCTCATACTAGCCAAAACTTCCGCACCAAGTAGAAATACTACTTGTGCATCCAAACACCCTTAAACTAGTTTTGCCATGAGAGTCCACTATACCTACCTATGGATTGAGTAAGATCCTTCAAGTAAGTTGTCATCGGTGCAAAAAGCAATAAAAATTGCTCCTAAATATGTATGATCTTTTATTGTAAGGGAAAATAAGCGTTGTACGAACTTGTGATGGTGAAGAAATAAAAGCGACGGACTACATAATAAAGGTTGCTATCACAAAGGGCAATACAACGTGACGTTCCTTTGCATTAAGGGTTTGCACATCCAAAAAACAAAAAGCGCATGACAACCTCTGCTTCCCTCTGCGAAGGGCCTATCTTTTACTTTCTAGTACTTACCTTTATGCAAGAGTCATGGTGATCTTCACCACTTTCTATATTTTGCCTTTTTCTCTTGGAAAGCGTCATGTGTTGGGGAATGATCTAGACATATATATCCAAACAAATATATTTGATCATGAATTATTATTGTTGACAATTATCTATATGATAAATAAGTTGGGAGGCGAAACATTAAGCCCCTATCTTTCTCTGTGTTCGGTGGATGCTATTTGTTCTAAAAATATGCTTTGAGTATCAATAATCATGGAAGCCTATATGATAGTTGAGTATGTGTAATTTGCTAAATCAAAGCTCTTACATAGACCCTTCCTGAAAATAAGATGAATTGCAATTGTTCGATGACTAGGAATATGGTTTGTTAGTTTTCAAGAAACTTTCTGGTCTATTCTTTAACATGTGAATAGCTTGTTACTTGATCATGAGAACTTTTATGAGATGAGCTACTGTTTATGGTTTATATTGATGCTAGAAAAAGTGATTGGAATTATCATTAATCAAACTTGTGCACTTGCTAGCATTCACATTT
Source organism: Elymus sibiricus (assembly GCA_039707655.1). Taxonomy (NCBI): domain Eukaryota; kingdom Viridiplantae; phylum Streptophyta; class Magnoliopsida; order Poales; family Poaceae; genus Elymus; species Elymus sibiricus. The sequence goes on from CM077669.1 coordinate 227,017,292, forward strand.
CATAAATTATGTCTTTTATCATTTACCTACTTGAGGACGAGCAGGAATTAAGCTTGGGGATGCTGATACGTCTCCAACGTATCTATAATTTATGAAGTATTCATGCCATGTTTACAATAATTTTATATGATTTTGGTATGATTTTATTAGAACTAACCCGGACTGACGTTGTTACTACCATGGTGTCATTTTTTGTGCAGAAATAAATGTTCTCGGAATGGGCTGAAAAATTATGGAGAATATTTTTGGAAAATATAAAAAATACTGGAGCAAAAAGATACCGGAGAAGAGTCCCGAGGCAGCCACAAGCCTAGGGGGCACACCCCCTTGGGCGCGCCCCCCTGGCTTGTGGGCCCCTCGGGAGTCCCCCTGACTTGATTCCAACGCCAAGCACTCCTATAAATCCCGTAACCCCCAGAAAGAAACCTAGATCAGGGGTTCCACCACCGCAAGCCTCTGTAGCCACGAAAAACCAATCGGGAGCCCATTCCGGCACCCTGCCGGAGGGGGAAACCATCACCGGAGGCCATCTTCATCATCCCGGCGGTCTCCATGATGAGGAGGGAGTAGTTCACCCTCGGGGCTGAGGGTATGTACCAGTAGCTATGTGTTTGATCTCAATCTCTCTCATGTTCTTGAGATGACACGATCTTGATGTACCGCGAGCTTTATTAATATAGATGAATCATATGGAGTTTTCCCCTCTCTATCTTCTTGTAATGAATTGAGTTTTCCCTTTGAAGTTTTCTTCTCGGATTGAGTCTTTAAGGATTTGAGAACACTTGATGTATGTCTTGCGATGGGATATCCGTGGTGACAATGGGATGTTCTATTGATCCACTTGATGTATCTTTTGGTGATCAACTTGCGGGTTCCGTGACCTTGGGAATCTATGCGTAGAGTTTGGCACATGTTTTCGTCTTAACTCTCCGGTAGAAACTTTGGGGCACTCTTTGAAGTTCTTTGTGTCGGATTGAACTTGATGAATCTGAAATTGTGTGATGCATATCGTATAATCAAGCCCATGGGTACTCGTGGTGAAATTGGAGTATCTAGGTGACATTAGGGTTTTGGTTGATGTGTATCTTAAGGTGTTATTTTAGTATGAACTCTAGGGCTGTTCGTGACACTTATAGGGATAGCTCATAAGATTGATCGGAAAAGATAACTTTGAGGTGGTTTTGTACCCTACAATAATTTCTTCATTTGTTCTCCGCTATTTGTGACTTTGGAGTGAACACTTTGTCGCACATGACGGATTTACATATGATTCAACTATGTCAGTATTGTTGAGAGAACTTGCACTAGTGAGAGTATGAACCCTAGACCTTGTTTCTAAGCATTGCAATACCGTTTGTGCTCACTTTTATCATTAGTTACCTTGCTGTTTTTATATTTTCAGATTACAAAAACCTATATCTACCATCCATATTACACTTGTATCACCATCTCTTCGCCGAACTAGTGCACCTATACAATTTGCCATTGTATTGGGTGTGTTGGGGACACAAGAGACTCTTTGTTATTTGGTTGCAGGGTTGTTTGAGAGAGACCATCTTCATCCTACGCCTCCCACGGATTGATAAACCTTAGGTCATCCACTTGAGGGAAATTTGCTATTGTCCTACAAAACTCTGCGCTTGGAGGCCCAACACGAGTCTACAAGAAGGAGGTTGCATAGTAGACATTAGACCCCTGGTTTATATAGACACCAGGGGTACCTAGGGTTACACATGGTAGGTTTCCATCCGGGCATAGATACGCCCATTCCCTCTCTCTAGTCTTGGAGGTCATGCCAAGTCTTCGGGGCCTCTCCTTCCGAACACGTGATTGTCCTGTAGTTCGCCCTTCTAGCAATTGCCACAGAGTGGCCCACCATGTTGGCCGACCGGAGGTGAACCAACGGCCCGAGGACCCCTTAGTCCCGGACTCCCTCACCACCCCCTCGTGTTCAACCCCCGTGGATCTCCTCCACGGCCACGCCGCTGATCTACTCTGCTTCATTGTCAGGAATTGGCCTTCATCGCCATCGAGACCCTTTTTTCATTTCTGAAGGTCTCGTTCCATGGCGGTGTCTCGGCATTGTCAGCTACCAAGTCAGGCCTCATTGACGATGACAACGTTGATAAGGGAACCCTATCCATCTCTTCCAAGGACAAATGGCCCATCCACGACATGAGGGAGGGCACCCTGCAGCCATGTTGTTCCAAAGGGAAGGAGCCAAGCTGGGGACAACGGGGAGCGCATGGTGCAAACCCACAGTCTGGGCTCTTCCAAGGGGAATAAGCCCACATGTGACAATTGAGGAAACCCATGATTTGTTTTGTTGTGCCTCCTCAAGGGGGAAAACTTTATATGATCGTGCTTGTAGCTTTTGCCATGCTAGGTTTTAACCATGCCGTGTTAAAAAAATTCAGTCTTGCAACATGTAATGTTCAAAAGTGCAATTTGATATGCTGGAGTATGAATTGTTTAGTTCAATTTCATGAATCCCTATATTTGATTGCGTGTAGTGAGCATTTACATTGTTTAGCTGTTTTTGGTTGTTTGTAGTGAACATATGTCCAGTTTCAATTGGTAGATTTGGTTGTTCAATCATACAATTGGTTCCTATTAAAGCTGGTGTAGTTAACACGACCCTGTTAATTTCAGTTTTCTAACAATGTGATGTTCAATCATACAGTTTGATGTTTAAGCACATGGTACATTCTATGCACTTTCAACAATACCGATATGAATGACTATTTGGTTGATGTTAAGTCTGTTGTAGTGAGCATATGCCTCCTTTAAAGGTTTTTGGTTGTTTGTGGTAAGCATTTGTCCAGTTTCAATTGCTATATTTGGTTGTTTGTAGTATGCCTTGTTTATTTAGTTATTAACAATGTGTAGTACAATTTGATCAATACCAGTTCAATGGCCAAATTTGTTTCCTGTTAAGCCTGGTGGGGGTACTGCATCCCTTGTTTTTTTCACACTATGATGTTCAACTATACAATTTGATGTTTAAGTACAAGCTTAGTTCTATGCAATTTCAACAATACCATTATGAATGACTATATTTTTGTTGGAAATATTCCCTAGAGTTAATAAAAAATTGTTTATTATCATATTTCCTTGTTCATGATAATCATTTATTATCCATCACTACTGGAATCAGGAGATTTGCCGTCTGCCATGTCTTTGCCGTCTGCTGGCAGATGGCAAAGAAGGTCTTTGCCGTCAGCTGGGTGAAAGCAGACGGCAAAGGACTGGCAGATGGCACAGAGGATCTTTGCCATTAGTCAGCTCTTTGCCGTCTGCCAGCAGATGGCAAAGATTGCCAAAGCAGACGGCAAAGAGCCCACCTGGGCCCCACTGGCCCGTGGGGTTTGGTTAGGTCAACTGGGCCGTCCGCCGGCTCTTTGCCGTCTACTTTCCGGCTCTTTGCCGTCCGCCAGCAGACGGCAAAGAGGATGCCATAATAACGTCCGTCAACCACTCCACGCCTCTCACTCTCTCTCTCACTCACTCTCTCTCTTGCCCGCCGCCCCTATCCCCCGCGCGTCGCCCCCAGCACCGGCCCCCTCCCTGCGCCGCCCCCACCACCGCGCCGCCCCCCAGCACCGTGCCGCCGCCCTCCCTGCGACGCCCCCACCACCGCAACCCCTCCCCACGCCGCCCCCTTGCCCTCGGCGGCTCCCCGCGCCGCCCCTCCCCGAGCCGCCCCCCACCACCGCGCTGCCGCCCTCCCTGCGCCGCCCCCCACCACCGCAACCCCTCCCCGCGCCGCCCTCCCTGCGCCGCCCTCCCCGCGCCGCCCCGCACCACCGCAACCCCTCCCCTGCGCCACCCTCCCTGCGCCGCCCCCACCACCGCAACCCCTCCTGAGCCGCCCCCTCCCGTCGCCGGCTCCCGGCGCCGCCCCCCTCCCCGCGGCACCCCGTCCCCGCGGCTTCCCCCCTCCCACCGCCGCCCCGGCCGCCCCCACCGCCCCGGCCCTCCCCGGTGAGTTAGTTTAGTTATTTAGATATATAGTTTATTTTCTTTTAGTTTAGTTTATTTAGATATATAGTTTATTTTCTGGTAGTTTAGTTTAATTAGATAGTTTATTTTCTGTTAGTTTAGTTTATTAGGTAGGAAAAACTTAGATAGACAAGAAAAAACTTAGAAGAATAGAAGAAAAGAAAAAAAACTAGAAGAAAAAAAGTACGCGTGACCAGTATGCGTCTCCCGTTCGAAAGGGAGGCATCTATAAATATGCATGTCTTTGCATATTTATAACCGCCATCCTTTCGAATTGTCCAACGTCATCCATGGACAACCCGAGTATGTGTAGATTGGGTTCATTTTCCCGTATGCTCTGCTCCGGATCCGATGCGGAATTTCGTCAGTGCCTTCCTATTGTTCTCCGGGTACACATCCTCTCTGCTTATTGCCGAGACGTGTATCAGGAGAACAGCGGGGAGGTGCTGCCAAAATTCTGCGTCGCATCCGGAGTAGAGCATGGGAAAACGAACCCAATCTACACATACTCGGGTGGGATTAGGACCTATCTCTACCTATTAGCGTGTAGGTTGCATGGACGTAATAAAACTGACAAACTTGATTAACGGATGAATATTGATGATGAATTATATATATATTTCTTGTGTGTTTAGTAGGTAGGCAAGATGAGCGATTGTGCTTGGATGTACACCGGTCACCCTAGTTAGAAAGAAATGACCATTGAATGGTTAACAAAAACCAAGGGGTTTCTGAGCGCCGCATTTGCAAATGGCCAGGAAATAACCTGGTACCCCTGTGTCCGGAGCGACAACCATAAAAAGTGGACACGGGATGAAATGGGTAAACACTTGCAGAAGTGGGGTTTTATGACTGATTATACGGTGTGGAGATTTCATGGTGAGTCTGCCCAACGTGCCAGAGCTGAGGTGGTTCGTCGTCGCACCGACGAGCATGGTACCGGGATCGAAGACATGGTGCAAGACTTTGATGATGCTCGGGATTCGGACGATGAGATGGAGGAATCAGCAAAGGCCTTCTATGAAATGTTGGAGTCCTCAAAACGTCCTCTCCACGAGCACACTGAGCTTTGTCAGCTGGATGCCATCGCGCAAGTAATGGCTCTGAAGGCTCAGTTCAACCTGGGTAGAGAATGCTACGACGCGATGATGACGATATTTGGACGCTTTCTACCAGAAGGCCATGTATTGCCAGCAAACCTGTACCAGTCGGACAAAATCCTACGTGCGCTGAAGATGCCCTATGAGAAGATAGATGCCTGTGAGAATGGATGTGCCTTATTTAGGCTTGAGTATGCGAGCTTCAACTATTGTCCCATTTGCAAGTCTTCCAGGTATGTTGTGGTAGACAACGGTATGGGTGAGAAGAGTCAGACCAAAATCCTAGTTAATGTTCTTCGGTATATGCCAATCATACCAAGACTTCAACGTCTTTTCATGGTCGAAGAGACGGCCAGACAGATGACATGGCATAAATTGGGCAAAAGAACCGAACTAGATGCAGATGGGAATCTGATGTTGGGACACACTTCGGACGCTTTTGCGTGGAAGCACTTCGATGCATTACATAAGGATAAAGTGGCAGATCCAAGGCATCCTCGAGTCGCCATCAGCACGGATGGGTTCAATGTGTTTGGTATGACGGCAACCCAATACAGTTACTGGCATGTATTTGTCATTCCACTCAATCTTCCCCCCGGAGAGATTACGAAAAGAAAGAACATTTTCTTGACGTTGATAATTCCAGGGCCCAACTATCCGGGGAAGAATATGAATGTGTACATGCAGCCACTTAAGGATGAATTGCAAGAAGCTTGGGATAATGGGATCAAGTCATATGACGCCGCTACAAAAAAAACTTCAAAATGCATGTGTGGTACATGTACTCGTCGCATGACTTGCCGGCGTATGCGCTATTCATTGGCTGGTGTGTGCATGGAAGGTTCCCGTGCCCCACATGCAAGGCAGCTCTTGAGTTCCGTTGGCTGCAGGCGGGTCGCATGTATTCTTGCTTCGACTTGCATAGACAGTTCCTGGATCCTCGCCATAAGTTCAGAAAAGACAAGAAGAATTTCATGAAAGATAGAGTTGTCAAAAACTCTGCACCACCTGCATTGACAGGCCAACAGACCCTGGATCAGGTAAACGCTCTCGAGCCAGATCCAAATCGTCCAGGGTATTTCAAAGGGTATAATTCAAAACACGCCTGGACTCACAAGATATGCTTGTGGGATCTGCCTTACTTTAAAGACCTCCTTTGCCCACACAACATCGACGTGATGCACACTGAAAAGAATATCACCGAGGCCCTTTTAGGTACATTGTTCGGCATAGAGGGGAAGTCGAAGGATAATCCTAAGGCTAGAGTCGATCAGGAGGCTCTATGTGATAGACCGTTACAATCATGCGACAACCGAAAGGAAAGAAGAACTGGAGGAAGCCAAAGGCATGGTTCAATCTTGGAAGGCCAGCTATGAGGGAAATGATCTTGTGGGTGAAAATGCAGTTGATGTTCCCCGATGGGTATGCAACGAATCTAAAGAGGGGAGCGAGTCTTGACAAATTGAAAATATTTGGTCTCAAGAGTCATGATTGGCACATATGGCTTGAGTGGGTAATGCCGGTGATGTTGCGTGGCTTTATCCCTGAGAATGAATGGCTAGTACTGGCAGAGCTGAGCTATTTCTTCCATGCTCTTTGTGCGAAAGAACTATCGCTTGACGTGCTAGACGAACTAGAAGAGTTGGCGCCGGAGTTGATCTGCAAGTTAGAAAAGATCTTTCCATCGGGATTCTTTAATCCAATGCAGCATTTGATTTTGCATCTCTCGACTGAGGCAAGATTGGGGGGGCCCATGCAAAATTGTTGGTGCTTCGCAACTGAGAGGATGCATAAGTCGCTTCGAGCAAAATATAAAAATAAACGTAGAATTGAAGCATCGATGGCCGAGGCATTCATTACTGAGGAGGCGGCAAACTTCGTGAAAGCACACTACAAAGCCAAGAATCGTCATTTGCAAAATCCGAAGCCTCGGTACAATGATGGCGACTGTGAAAAAGGTCGATCCAACCTCCGCCTATTCAAAGGGAAGCTCGCACCAGCCGGTGCTTCGAAAGCAATAGCGTTGGATGTCGAAGAATGGCGGACCATTTCATTGTATATCTTCAACAACCTAACAGAAGTGCGGCCGTACATCGAGTAAGTTCTCGGTACATTGTTTCGCAACTTCTAATTCCTTTGAAATGCTCTTATTCCCGGATATGTGATACAGTCGATACGTCGCCAAATTCTCGGATGGAGTGGTGATCCAAAAGGATTCCATCGAAGAGTATGAGCTTCTGGCAAAGCATGGAGGCGGCTATCCCGGTTTCATCTCTTGGTTCAAACAAACGGTAATTTCCATTAGACCATTTCATTTCTTCGTCTAGTTTGCGGCTAGTGCAACAATCCTTTCGTATTAAACTTGTAGGCTAATGCAGAGTCTATGGACTCCGAATTGAGACAAGTCGCTAATGGTTTTGACTATAAGGTCCGTTCATTTGACAAATACGACATCAACGGGTATCGCTTTCGTACTTTTGGCAAAGAGCTATCTATGGCCGACCGAAAGTCTACAAATTGTTGTGTCTCCGCTGTCGGCGAAGGAGGTGTCGAGTATTATGGAAGAGTTGAAGCAATTTATGAACTTAGATTCTTTGGTGAAAACCCACCAAACGTCGTAGTCTTCAAATGTTATTGGTTCCAGCCGAAGGAGACTAGAAGGACTCATGAACATATAGGGCTAGTCGAAATCAAACAAAGCACCCATTTAGATGTTCCCGATGTCTATATTACGGCTCAACAGGCGACCCAAGTTTTCTATCAACCGTGGGCCTGCCAAACTGATCCAAATCTGAATGGTTGGGATGTCGTTTATGATGTGCCGCCACATTTTAGACCACCTCCCCTCAATGAAGATGATTATGAACCTCACATTAACCCGGACACATATGAAGGAGAATTCTTCCAAGAAACACGTCTTTCCAAAAAACGTTTCAAGAACCGCTCTACTTCACCCCAGAACATTGAGGTAGACAGCGACAGGGAATCCGACTTCACCCCTGAGCCGGAACAAGAAGAGACGGAAGAAGAAGAGGTTACTGCTGCGGATGACCTATCAATGCTTGACTAATTACATAATGGAGGCCTTCCACATGTTGCTCCCGATAGTGATGATGATGCATTTATTAATGATAGTGATGATGATGATGCATGTATTGATTCCGGAGCATATATAGACGATGAAGATTATTATTAGTTCATGTCAGGTATACATGATGATGATACACTCAAATTATACATATACATATTATTATTCATGTCGGTATTCATTTTTTTATGTTGTACTAATTTCGTTTACTCTTTGTCATGGCAGGTGTTGAAATATGGTGGGTGCGGGTCGAGAGCGATCCGAGGATCCTTCGTCGGCGCATGGTGGGAGGGGTACTTCGATTCCACCCCAAACTCTCCGGAGAGCGTTGTACGACAGTATTGGGACACCCGAGGGCGCTTCTTCATCGGCGAAGTTGCCGACCGGGAGAGGAGGTTGGGGGAGAGGTAGGAAGGCTCCTAAAGTTACACGTGGTGGCCGCAGGAGAGGTAGGAAGGCTGCTACACCTTCCTCGCCGCCACCCCCAGCTGATTCACCCGAGCACAGGACTGCTACGGTGGACCCGTCTGAGGTGGAGGCTACAAGGACTCCTGTCCACGAGCCTCGGGTCGACGATCCTTCTGTCTCAGACGCGGCCACCCGCGAGACTCCTATGCCAGACGCTTCATCCCGCGAGACTCCTGTGCTAGACGCTTCGTCCTATGAGACTCCACAGGCTTCCACCGGATGGGATACCTGGCCGGATGTGCATCAGCCGGAGCCGAGTGGCCATGCTGATGGTGGCGGGGATCGGCTTTCTGATAGCGGGGAGGAGGTGGTTGAGGGCACCGTCTACCAGCGTGGGTGTACACGGCTCCCGCCCGTGCCGGCGACGCGCGAGCAGAGGTGGCTGATTAAGCCTGAGTCGCTAAAGTAAGTGCATTTACTCTTTTTAAACCTTTTGCCTTCATGTTTCTTCACACATCTAATGCGTTGGCTATGTCATACTGCAGGGGTTGGATTCACGCCAAGGATGTCCGCAGGCCCAACTCCATCCTTGGTGTGATTTTACGGCATAACTTCCTGGGGTTTGTCACGTTGCCCGGCGAGGGTCAGCAAGAAGAGGTAGGATTGAAATGGGAGCACTACTTGGCTGCCCCTGCACCGCCGGGGGAGATGATCGACGGTGTGTTGTGCCACACGAGGGCCGACATGGTCATCAAGAAGTTCTGGGTAATTTCTCCTTTACACAATTAAAAATCAATAATAGCTAGTTATTGTACTAATCAGTGTTGTCTCTTTTGATTGCAGACCTTCTACAGGTGTGAGGAGGGATACGAGGAGGCCACGGCAAAGCTTATCGATTACGAGTGCAGGCGCCTACTACAGAACTTACGGCACGAGGCTCGGGTACAGGCTGTTCGAGACTACTACGCCTCGCAGCGTATTAAGAAGGCCAAGTCATCGTCCCGCCGAAAGTTTTTGGACAAGGAGCAGTACATGAAGGTAATTATCTATTCTTAAGGCCTTGTACTTAGTTTCCTTTGCTTTGATTCGTAGGCGTAGCTCTCAAATTTCTCTTTATTAACTTAGGTGCCCCCTAGATGGTGTGCGGATAAGATGGGTTGTTGGGAGGCGTTGGTGAATGAATGGTGCTCTGACCAATGGCGAGGTGTCCACGACGATGCCAAGGCACGGCGTGCCCAAATGGAAGGTGTGCCACACCATCAAGGTAGCGCCAACATTTATCAGTCCGGGCGGAACTGGGTATGTGGTTTGCTTCATGATTCCTGCAATTCATTCTTGTAGTGCTAGGTTTACCCATTATTAATACTTTGTTCCTCTCTTGTAGGCTCATCACAATAAGACGGAGGTGCCAGCGGTGTACGACCTCTATGCCATGGCCCATACTGCCTCATACAAGAAGGTCAAGGCATTCTCTGAGTCTGACCTCGATGATCCCGAGAACTTCAGCAATATCTCCTCCCACCACAAGCTCGTGAGGTACAGAGATGTGGGGAAGGCGGTGAATGGGGAGGACTTCAACCCGAGCCAGCATCCACTTGATCCAGACCTGGTGATGATAGCTGGCCACGGGAGGCCCCATGGCTCGATAGCCATTGGAGATGGACATATACGGTCTTCGAGCACTCTCCGGCAGATCAAGGCGTGCCAAACGAGCTCCTGTCTTGAGATGCCGCCTCGTCCACGGCCAGTCTAGCTCGCCATCGAGGTTAGTCATACGGACTCAGATAGGTTTCCTCCATTACATTGTGTGTGCGAACAAAGATGATTACAATGCTAACGAGGAGTTGTGTTGCAGGCTGCTCTGCAGAAAGAGAGAGAGACAACCCAGGCGCTTCTGGCGGAATAGGCCCGGCAGGCGGCGGAGGAGAAGAGGGATCTGGAGGAGAGGACGGCTAGGTTGTTGGAGGAGGAGAGGACACGGAACGATGCGTCTAACCGGGCCATGTACGAGCTCATTGTGGTAAGTTTCTTCTTCATATTAGCCAAATCATGCACTACATGTTCTTTTCATTAATAACCAATATGATTGACTTGGCAAAACCAAATGTTCAGACTTTGTGCGAGAAGAACGGCTAGACCCCTCCACCAATGCCATTCATTACCACGGCTGGAACGGTGAGTTCCATTTCAATGTTCATTAGTTACTAGTCTTAACATTTCAGCGTCATCATGCTAACGCAAATGATCTTTGGTACAGCATAACTCCCGAGCCGCATCGCACGACCCAAGCAACCCCAGTGCTTCACCTCCTTGATGACGAGGACGGTAAGCCCTAATATGCCACTTACTTGGCTCATTTTCTCAAACAAATACAAACATAGCACTTAGACAAACTTAGCACTTAGACAAATGTCATATTTTACCTAAGTTAGCTTTGTTTCCTATAAAATGACATAGTAAGCTTACTTACCTCCAAAATGACATATTGTACCTAAGTTAGCTCTAAAATGACCTATACTTAGCATTGTTTCCTCCACACTGACATAATAAGCTTAGTTAACTCAAAAATGACATAATAGACTTGGTAACCTCATAGATGCCATAGACTTTGCTTATTTTCTTGCAAAATGACACAATAAGCTTAGTTAGGTAAATAATGTGATAATTACCTAGGTTAGCTCTAAAATGACACAAATAAGCAATAAGAAGAAGAAAAACAAGAGGAGACAGAGAAAGAATCTTGCCACACTTTGGCTTGCCACACTTTGGCTTTAGGTGCTCAAATAGTTAGCCACAATTTGGCTTGCCGCAATTTTACCACACTTTCGCTTGCCACAATTTTACCACACTTGCCTTACTTGAGGTGCTCAAATAGTTACCACACTTTGGCTTGCCTAAGGGAATCTTGCCACACTTTTTCTATCTATGACATGTGGGTCTTACTGCTAATAAAAAAAAATCTTGCCTTAGTTGTGGCAAGAACCAAACACACACCTAACATGGTCAAACTTGCCTAAGTTGAGTTCTGGCAAAGTGTGGCTAGTTGTGTCTTGAAACCAAACATCCCCTTCATCTTCTTCTAATTCTAGATCTTCTTCTACTTCTTAATTCTAGTATTATTTTTCTAACTTTCTTATTTCCAATTTTGCAGATTTGAGACGAGTTCACGGCAGCTTGCTTTCATGTAGTGCTAGGTTTACTTTCTGTTTTCATGTATTGAGTCATTTGTATCGATGAGACTATATGTATGTATGGATGAACCTATTGTAATATGGCGAACAATGTGGCATTTGATACTTTTAATTTGGTATAATTGTTGGTTGATCATATATGGCTGTTGCACATTGTTTCTGTGAATTATTTATGTATATATCATATATTGTTTGTTTGAAAATTGTTGAATGTAACAAAAACAAAAAAAAGAGGCAATACAACCTCTTTGCCGTCTGCCCCGGACGGCAAAGGCAGCTATACCGACGGCCGCCGTCGGCAAAGCTGCCACGTGGCGGCCGCCTGTGAAACCTGGGAAAACAAGGCTGGCCCATTTTTCCTCTTTGCCGTCCGTGGCAGACGGCAAAGGGGGAGGAGGCAGACGGCAAAGGGGGGGCGGGAGGCAGACGGCAAAGGGGGGGCGGGAGGCAGACGGCAAAGGGGGGCTGGAGGCAGACGGCAAAGAGAGGCGCTATGCCGACGGCCGCCATCGGCAAAGCTGCCACGTGGCAGACGGCAAAGGGGGGCGCGAGGCAGACGGCAAAGAGAGGCGCTATGCCGACGGCCGCCGTCGGCAAAGCTGCCACGTGGCAGACGGCAAAGGGGGGCGCGAGGCAGACGGCAACGGGGAGCGGGAGGCAGACGGCAACGGGGGCCGGGAGGCAGACGGCAAAGGGTGGGGGTCTGTTAGCCGCCTGACGGTGGCGCTGTCAGTACTATGCCGTCCAGGTCCTTTGCCATCTGCAAGCTGACGGCAAAGAATCTTTGTCGTCCGCTGGGCCGAAGCTGACGGCAAAGAACCCCTTTGCCGGAGCTCGTTGGGCCCGAAATTGTGCCGTTCGCTAGCGGCCGGCAAAGGCCTTTGTCGTCCGCCTTTTGCCCTTTGCTGTCTGCCATGGCAGACGGCAAATCTCCTGATTCCAGTAGTGCATGCTAGAATTGTATTGATCGGAAGCTGAGATACATGTGTGGATACATAGACAACACCGTGTCCCTAGTGAGCCTCTACTAGACTAGCTCGTTGATCAAGGATGGTTACGGTTTCCAAACCATAGACATGAATTGTCATTTGATAACGGGGTCACATCATTAGGAGCATGACGTGATGGACATGACCCAACCGTAAGCATAGCATTTGATCGTATCACTAAGTTTATTGCTACTGCTTTCTTCATGTCAAGTATTGTTCCTAAGACCATGAGATCATGCAACTCCCTAACACCGGAGGAATGCCTTGTGTGTATAAAATGTCACTCCATAACTAGGTGATCATAATGGTACTCTACACGTATCTCCGAGGGTGTCTGTTGGGTTTGCATGCATCGAGACCGGGATTTGTCACTTCGTTTGACGGAGAGGTATCTCTGGGCCCTCTCGGTAATACAACATCACAAGAAGCTTCCAAGAAATGTGACTAAGGGGTTAGTCACAGGATATTGTATTACGGAACGAGTAAAGAGACTTGCCAGTATCGAGATTCAACTAGGTATGGCGATACTGACGATCGAATCTCGGCCAAGTAACATACCGATGGACAAAGGGAACTACATACGAGATTAACTGAATCATTGACATCGTGGTTCGACCGATGAAGATCTTCATGGAATATGTAGGAGCCACTCTGGGCATCCAAGTCCCGCTATTGGTTATTGGACAGAGAGGTGTCTCGGTCATGTCTACATGATTCTCGAACCCGTAGGGTCCGCACGCTCAACGTTTGGTGACGCTACAGTTGTATTGGGTTATGTGCATTGGTGACTGAATGTTGTTCGGAGTATTGGATGAGATCCCGAACGTCACGAGGAGTTCCGGAATGGTCCTGAGGTAAAGATTTAGATATGGGAAATCCTGTTTTGGCTACTGGAAAGGTTTCGAGCATTACCGGTAGTGTACCGGGGTGTCGAAAGGGTTCCGGGGGGTGTCTACTGATAACCCACAAGTGTAGGGGATCGCAACAGTCTTCACGGGTAGTATTTCACCCTAACTTATTGATTCGAAACAAGGGGAGCCAAAGAATATTTATTGGCCTTGACAGTGGAGTTGTCAATTCAACCGCACCGAGGATATCTCTCTCCAGCAAAGATTTAGTAGCACGACAAATAGTAGTAGCAAAAGTAACAGTAATAGTGACAGTAGCAGTTTTGTAGCAAGTGTGACCATAACAATAGCAATAGTAACTTGGCAAGATTCTGTATATGTAACGCATAGGCACGTGGATCGGTGATGGATAATGATTTAGATGACATTGATCATATAACAGTTACACACTAGGGCGACACAAAACTAACTCCAATTCATCAATGTAATGTAGGCATGTATTCCATATATAGTCATATGTGCTTGCGATAAGAACTTGCATGACATCTTTTGTCCTACCCTCCTATGGCAGCGGGGTCCTATTGGAAACTAAGGGATATTAAGGCCTCCTTTTAATAGAGAACCGGAACAAAGCATTAACACATGGTGAATACATGAACTCCTCAAACTACGGCAATCACCGAAAAGAATCCCAATTATTGTCACCTTGGGGTATGCAGATCATGACACGTAATTGGTACATATAACTTGCAAGATAGGATCCAAATCACTCTTATATTCATGAAAACATAATAGGTTCAGATCTGAAATCATGGCACTTGGGCCCTAGTGACAAGCATTAAGCATAGCAAAGTCATAGTAACATCAATCTCAGAACATAGTGGATACTAGGGATCAAGCACTATCAAACTTAACTCGATTACATGATCAATTCCATCCAATTCCACCACCGTCCATCAAGCCTACAAAGGAATTACTTACTCCCGGTGGTGAGCATCATGGCAGTGTTGATGGAGAAGGGTTGGTGATGACGACGGCGATGATTTCCCCCTCTTCGGAGCCCAAAACAGGCTCCAGATCAGCCCTCCGGATGAAGAACAGGAGTCGGCGGCGGCTCCATCTCGTGAAACGCGATGAAATCTTCTCTCCGATTTTTTTCTCCGCGGATGTGAATTTATGGAGTTGGAATTAGGGTCGGAGGGGCCATGAGGGCCCCACAAGCCATCTGGCCGCGCCCCTAGGGGGTGCGTCCGGTTGCGTTGTCACCTTCTGGTCCACCTCCTCCGGTAGTTCTTCTCTCCAAAATTCCGTATATATTTTAAAAAATGCACAAAAAGTTTCGTCCAATTCCGAGAACTTTTATTTCTGCACAAAAATAACACCAAGGTAGTTCTACTGAAAACAGCGTCAGTCCGGGTTAGTTTCATTCAAATCATGCAAGTTAGAGGACAAAACCAGAGCAAAAGTGTTTGGAAAAGTAGATACGTTTGAGACGTATCAACTCACCCAAGCTTAACTCATTGCTTGTCCTCAAGATATTCAGTTGATAAACTGAAAGTGATAAAGAAACTTTTACAAACTCTTTTGTTCTCGTTATTATACACATGCTTAGCTAGTGCTCAAGTTTTCAGCATAAATCATAGATAGACATGTCCATGACAACAAATAGATATTATATTAACTCATGGAAAAACATAACCAGCTAGAAAGCAATAATAAAACATCTCCTATTACAACAATTTGTCAAAACCCTCATAATACAATATGGTGACATGGTATTTCGCTAGCCCTTTCTCAGACCGCAAAACATAAATGCAGAGCACCTCTGAGATCCAAGCAGCGACTAAACATTATAATTCAGGGTAGAAAAGATCCAATCATGGTCATATCCAACATTAACTAACCTAAATGCATAAGAATGACAATAGTTCTCTCGGGTCTGGTGCTTTTAGTAAGAGGATGATTCGCAGAGGGAAGCATTGATTTGCAGAGGTGCCAGAGATCGAAGCTTAAAACAAGAGTGAAAGTATAATTTTTGAGCGGTGCACTTTTCTTGTCAACGTTACGACAAAGGTTGTCAAACATTTTCCATGCTAAACTCATCATTGGTGGTTCCCAAACAGAATAGTAGAGTTTACTCCTATCCACCATCCAAACACATTCCATGGCTAGCCGAATCCATGGTTGCCCTCCAAACAATCAACTGTCCCAAGGAGTTGGTGTAATTTATTTCAATTATGTGGGACTGGGCATCCCTCTTACCATCCTCTCTCGTCCAATGACGGCGAATAAACAACTGTCCTGAGAATAACTTGCTTAGCATGGAAAATATTGACCGTCTTGTCGCTGCGATGTGTTTAGCTGCTGGAATGTCTTTGGTAACAGGAGTCTCTGTTATAGCAGACTCGTGTAGGATCACTTGCCTCTCTTGGTTCTCAGAGGCAGGAGGAGCCATGGAGATAGGCGTCACTTGCAGTGGCTCCTGTTGAGTAGTAGGTGTGGATGATGGAGCAGGTGGGGGTTGAGGTACTTGAGTGGACACAAAGGGTATCAGCTTCTTTGTCTTCTGCCTCTTTGGTTGTTGGGCTTCAGATGAAGCAGTCTTGTGCTTCTTGGCTTCAGCTTCGGCTTTCTTTGTCTTCATGCTAGAGACAACAGAAGAAGGCGGAGGTGCTCAAGAGCCAGAGAAGCCAGTTGGAAACTCAATGCCTCGTGGTTAAGATCTTGATGGAGCGGTATGGTTCAAAGACATTGAAGCCTGTCGGGATCTTTCAATGATCCGTGGATCAAGAGTAGGTTGCCAAGAACCTTGTGCTTCAGCATTTCATTGTGAGCTTGAATCATGGTGTTGGCCTTTTTCTTGAGACGCACAAGAGCGCCTTTGACAGCTTCACATCTCTTCTCAAATACTGCCTTGAGGTCTTTCATCATAAGCTGATAGCCTTGGATCTGTTCAGCCTTGAGCTTGTGGACATTGGCATTCGAGAGTGCCCTCTCCTCGCTAATCTTTGCCTTGAGTTAAACGGCCTATTGTGCCACAGAGAGCTCCTCATTCACGAGTCCTTGGAAGGTTATGCTGAGCCCAATGGGTAGCTGTAGGGCGTCGATGGTGAGGGATGGATCAGCAAACCACTCGTCAATGAAGTGCTCGAGTATTGTTGGGTCGAAGAGAGGTAAGTCTTCAAGATGTTTAGCTTCCTCTTCATTTTGCTGGATCAGTCTTGCCAGCGCTTCATCATCAAACTCATCATTGGAGAGCTCGACCATATTTGCAGTGTCCATCAGTGAGATAGATGGCTTCGGTCCTCTGGAAGCAGTAGCCTTCCTTTTCATTCGCCTAAGAAGGAGAGACTCATCTTCTGTATCTTTAGATTCAATAGAAGGTGACCTTGAAGCCTGTGATGTTGTCCCAACAGACTTGGGCTTTGAAGCCTTGGTCCTTGAAGCCTTTGCCTTCATCTTAGGCTTCAGATTGGTGACAGGGGTGGAACATAGTGTTCAACGTCTCCAGAAACAACAATGCCTTGAACACTAGTTGGATGTGGATTCTCAGGCATTGGTGGCCTGAACATGCATGGGTAGAAACCAATCTTTATCGCATCGGACTTTGCCTTTGGAAGAAGATTCTCGTAGACAATGTCTGTCCATGGAGCTTGCTCATAGTGTTTCTCAGCATATTCTTCAGTGACATAGAGGTAGTTGTACCACTCAACATCCCAATATCTTCGGATCCATTGTATCCGATTCTTTCTCTAACCATAGGTTTCCTCATCATCTGACTTATACTTTGCATAGAGTTTGGGAGGAAGATCTTTAGCAGTGTTCAGTCTTCTCTGCCTTTCGCCTTTCTTTGGAGGATCGTGTTTGGCCATTGTTTTCAAAGGCTTCGAGGTGAGCAAAGGCTTCGAAGATAGATTCAAGTGAGAGCTTGCCCCTGGTGAGTGCAAATGAGGCTTCAAGTAGTCTGCAAATGAATTCAGACTATGAGATCCAAGCGATTCTGCTGCAGACATGTACCTGTGACAGAGTTAAAGATGCGAGGGAGTGGAAGAGGTCATATGCATTCTCAGAAGATTTTTTTAAAACAAGATATCGTGGTATGAAGACATTGACCTTATCCACCGAAGACTTTCACTTTTGCTCATAGATTGGGTGGTTTCAGATTTGTGCAAGTTCGAGAATTCGCACAAGCAAGAAATCAACCCAGATTTGCAACATAAGTAAAAGAATTTAGCAAATAGAGGTACATGTGTGAGATCTATTGGAATGATAGTAAACGAGGATATTTGGTAATTTTTAAAGATCAAACGCGTGGTAAAAATTCAGTTTTTATTACCACGGTGAAGAACATGACGAACTAGTCGACGAGGCGGAGAGGCCGAGTAGTTCAATCTACCACACCCTAGCTTGGTAGTGACAGATACTTACGGCGGCGGCGGACGAAGATTGTCGCGGCCGGCGTGAGTACGTCGACGGAGGAGTCACGACAGCTAAGCGCTCCTTCTCCGGCGGCGATGAGATCAAGCGACGGCACTAGGGTTTGGAGCTTGGAGGTGGCGGAGGAAGTGGAAGGTAATTATTGAGCTGGGGTACTTGTATTTATAAGGGTGGAGACATCTGAACAGTTTGGACAATTATGCCCCGGACTCTTCGGCTCTAGTGGGACACGTGGCGTGCATGCAACACGTCTGACAGCCCACTACACGACCAGAAGTGACGGCGTGGGAAGTTTGTTGCGATAAGTGTGGTAACGACAAAAAATTGGAATTTTAAACGATCGGTTAGATTAGTATTTGACTGACAAGGACACAATGAAGACAATCAACACGTGTCAAGTAGAATGCATATGAATGGAGTTGAATAGAGTAAGACGAGATTAGAACAGACAAGAATAGTGGGTGCGATCACATTGGCCTAGGTAAATTTGAAGATATAGCTATAGGCCCAATGCTGTAGAGGACAAACTCCAAGTAGCATACTAAATATATTCAATCTTTAAGTGATATGCAAGTTTAAATCAATTCGAAGACAAACACAATTTTTGAAGACATAGAGAAATGCGAAGATAAAAGCAATGTCTTCAAATTTGGCGGTGGCGTTACCGACCATATAAGAATGTTTGACTCAGACACGACACACAATTATCGTGGCGCTCTGTAGTCATATTCTTTTTTAATGTAATCACACTTAGTGTGTAAGTCTTCATGAGATTGAAGACAAACGTTACTTCGTGTGTTGTGCATCAAAGTCATCAATCATACATAAGCGTTAGGATGTATTCCCATTCAAAGGACATTTGAGGATTCTAAGATATTTAGCTCACACCGCAACTTGCAAAATCTCTTCTCATCCAAAGGCTTCGTGAAGATATGCGCCAATTGATCTTCAGTGTCAGCATGCTTGATGTCGATGTCGCCTTTCATCACGTGATCCCGAAGAAAATGATGTCGAATCTGAATATGCTTCGTCTTCGAATGATATACTGGGTTGTAGGAGATCTTGATTGCACTCTAATTGTCGCAGTAGAGAGGTACATGCTTCAGGTTGATGCCGTAGTCCTTGAGAGTCTGCTTCATCTAGAGAAGCTGAGTGTAGCAAGCGCCAGCAGCAATGTATTCGGCTTCGGCAGTGGAGAGTGATACACAGTTCTGCTTCTTCGACGATCAACATACAAGATATCATCCCAGAAAGTGAAAAGTGCCAGATGTGGACTTGCGGTCAACTCTGTCACCAGCGAAATCAGAATCCGAATAGCCAATGAGCTCAAACTTCGAACCCTTTGGATACCATAATCCTAATGTTGGGGTGTGAGCCAGATATCTAAGTATTCTCTTCACCGCTAGGTGATGCGACTCCTTTGGTGCCGCTTGAAATCGGGCGCACATGCAAACGCTAAGCATTAATCATGGAGCGATATACCCTCGAAATCTATACCCTTTTCGTCAGTGCAGAGGTGACCATTGGTTGGCATTGGTGTCTTGTTACCCTTGGCTTCATTCATGCCAAATTTCTTGAGGCAGTCCTTAAGGTACTTCTCCTGAGATATAAAGATGCCATTGGGTTGTTGTCGAATCTGAATCCCTAGGAAGAATTTCAGTTCTCCCATCATCGACATTTGGTGGTTCTCTTGCATCATAAAGGCAAACTCATCACTGTATCGATTGTTAGTACATCAGAAGATAATGTCATCCACATAGATTTGACATACAAACAGTTCACCATCATAGGATTTAGTAAATAGAGTGGGATCGAGTGAACCAGGTTTGAAGCCTTTCTTCTTGAGGAACTGCTTGAGAGTGTCATACCAAGCTCTTGGTGCTTGCTTGAGGCCATATAGTGCCTTGTTGAGCTTGTAGACTTTGTCAGGATGCTTTGTGTCTTCAAACCCTAGTGGTTGAGCAACATATAGTTCTTCTTCAATCTTACCATTGAGGAATGCACTTTTGACATCCATTTGATATAAGCATATGTCATGATGGTTAGCATAAGCAAGCAGTATACAAATAGCTTCGAGTCTAGCAACAGGAGCAAATGTTTCACCGAAATCAATACCCTCGACCTGTGTGTAACCTTGGGCCACAAGTCGAGCCTTGTTTCGGATGACTTGGCCAGACTCATCTTGCTTGTTGTGGAAGACCCACTTCGTGCCAATGATGTTGTGCTTCCTTGGATCAGGGCGCTTCACGAGCTCCCACACATTGTTCAGATCGAACTGGTGAAGCTCTTCTTGCATGGCTTGAATCCATTCTGATTCATTGAAAGCTTCATCTACTTTGGTGGGCTCTAAGATAGATACAAAAGCAAAGTGCCCACAAAAGTTAGCTATTTGAGTAGCTCTTGAGCGAGTGAGTGGACCTAGTGCATTTACGCAGTCTAGCATTCTCTCAATTTGGACTTCATTAGACATGCGTGGATGAGCAGGACGAAGACTTTGTTCTTGCTACTGAGCACTATCTTCGTCAGCAGCAATGTCTTCAATTTCAGCATTTTCTTCGCTCTGGGTGGATGGAGGTATGATGACTTCTTCAACCTCAGGTTCTTCAGGCACGATTTCTCCAGTTCCCATCGATGTGATAGCTTCGTCAGGTGGTAGTTCATCTAGCACAGGAGGTAGGTGCTCTCTTTGTGAGCCATTAGTTTCATCGAATAGCACATCTACAGTTTCAACAACTTTGTCGTGGAAAGTGTTGAAGACTCTATAGGTGTGCGAATCCTTTCCATAACCAAGCATGAAACCCTCGTGTGCTTTCGGTGCAAATTTTGATGTGTGGTGTGGATCCCTTATCCAGCATCTTGCACCGAAGACTTTGAAATAACTTACATTCGGTTTCTTACCGGCGAGAAGCTTATATGATGTTTTCTTGAAGAACTTGTGAAGATATACTCTTTTGATGATGTGGCATGCAGTATCAATGGCTTCAGGCCATAGGTTCCGTGGTGTCTTGTATTCGTCAAGTATGGTGCGAGCCATCTCAATAAGAGTCATGTTCTTGCGCTCCACGACGCCATTCTGCTGAGGAGTGTATGGAGCAGAGAACTCATGAGTGATGCCAAGAGTATCAAGGTAGGTATCCAAGCCTGTGCTCTTGAATTCTGTGCCATTGTCACTCCTGATGTGCTTGATCTTGATGTTGTAGTTGTTCATACACCTATTTGCGAAACGCCTGAAGACATCCTGCACTTCTGTTTTATAGAGTATGATATGCACCCAAGTGAATCGAGAATAGTCATCAACAATTACGAAGCCATATAGATTTGCAGTGGTAGAGAAGGTGGAATAGTGAGTACGGCCAAATAAGTCCATATGTAGCAGCTCGAAGGGACGTGTGGTCGTCATGATTGTCTTCGAGGGATGTTTGGCCCTGGTCATCTTCCTAGCTTCACAGGCACCACAAAGGTGGTCCTTCTTGAATTTGACGCTTTCGACGCTAATGATAAGCTTCTTCTTGGCGTGTGTGTGTGTAAGTTCCTCATCCCAGCATGTCCTAGCCTTCTGGGTCATAACCAGCATTCTGAAGCCTTTCCTAGAAGACATGAGGCAACATGTGGTCCTGCAGAGAAGTCTACCATATACAAATCACCTCTTTGAAAACCTTCGAAGACTTTGGTTTTGTCAGAGTCCATTAGCACAACACATCAAAATTTGCCAAATATGACAAGCATATCTAAGTCAGAGAGCATTGAGACAAACATCAAGTTGTAACCAAGGGATTCGGCAAGCATGACATTTTCCATGTGTCGGTCCCTTGAGATAGCAACTCTACCTAGCCCCAATACTTTGGTGCTTCTCTTGTCAGCAAAGACGATGTGGTCTTTTTGGAGGTCGAAGAGTTTGCTCCATCAATAGGCTTCGATCACCAGTCATGTGACTGGTGCATCCACTATCCATAATCCATTCAGTGGCATTGGATTTGTCTTCCAGCATTGAGAATTAGTCTAGTTCACCAAGGCATGCAACTGTAACATGCATTGATGAAGATATTGCAGTGCACAATTGTTTGAAGACACTGGACGATATGAACGATAACACCATTCTCATTAGTTATCTTGCGTCCAAACAAGATCGTTTCCGGGTCTCCAGAGATTATCTTCAAGATAGGCTTCATCCCATCTAGAGACCCGATGCTGCATGAAGATATTAGTTCTTCTTGACCACCCACATGCGCAGGGGTGGCTTAGAAGCAATGAGACATAAGGCAGCATCAGAGAATTTGGGCAAGGATGCCCTAATGGTACGTTTCACAGGGGGGTTAGAATACTCAAATGAATATGCAGAGAAATTCTTAGTGGGATGAACATAACGGTTCATGCCATAGTGCACATATTCTTGAGCCCTTTCAGTTCTTCCCTACGAAACATAGGTGTTAG
This sequence comes from Elymus sibiricus, assembly GCA_039707655.1. Taxonomy (NCBI): domain Eukaryota; kingdom Viridiplantae; phylum Streptophyta; class Magnoliopsida; order Poales; family Poaceae; genus Elymus; species Elymus sibiricus. The sequence goes on from CM077669.1 coordinate 227,039,786, forward strand.
AATGATCATATGAAGACTTTGGTCCATATGAAGACTTTGGTCTGGGGTTTGTCTTCTTCCTCGATGCTGTCATGACATTGACAGGAAGCTTCTCAAGAAGACATTTGGGAACCCAGTTCTTCTTCATAGGTGAACCATTCCTGCAGTTAGTTCCAATATACCTGGAAAACCCTTAACCATATATAGATTTGAACAACTTATAATTAGAGTCAAATGACTCGTCAATGATGACAGGGTCAGCACAGTTAAAGCCAGACAATGTGGATGGATCCACTGAAGGTTCTTTTGCAGCAACCCATGTGGTTTTGGGATACTGCTCAGGCGTCCAGTAAGAACCATCAACATTGATGTTTCTTTCAAAACCCAAACCCTCTTTCCTAGGGTTTTCGTTCAAGATTATCTTCTTCAGGACATCACAGAGAATCTGATGTCCCTTAAGACTCTTGTGCATGCGAGTTTCAAGCAATGTCTTCAACATGTCATTGTCGTCAGTGATGGCAGTGGTTTCCTCAGATGAGGGGTTAGTCACGACGGATAAAATTGAAGATAATGCATATTCAGAAGCATTTGAACATTTAGCAGTTGAATCATTAGCTTCACGAGCAAGGCATTTTAAGCATGGAGCATCAAATTCATCCTGAGCGGTATTGATCTGTTCTGCTAGGAGTGAGTCGTTTTCCTTCCGTAGGTCATCATGAGCTTCTCTCAACTTCACAAGATCAATCTTTTTCTGAAGATATTCGAGAGAAAGCTTCTCATGTTCAGTTGAGAGGGCATCATGACAACTTTGGAGATCCTCAAACCTTGAACGAAGACTACGCATGTCTTCAGTCATAGTCTCATTCAGACTCATTTCTTCGCGTAATAGGTCATCGCTTTTCTCTAGAGTAGTTTGTATTTTCTCCATGGCACTTTGTTGCTTGGTGGCAATTATTACAAGTTTAGCATAGCTAGGTTTCATGTCATCATCAGATTCAGAGTCATGACATGAGGGTTTTGAGGATACCTTGGAGGCTTTCGCCATGAAGCAGTAGGCAGGAGTAGTATCATCATCACTGGCTTCAGTGTTGAAGAAGGAGCCATTGTCTTCGGGTTCGAAGACAGAAGTGGAGAGATATGCCGAAGACATTGCTAGTCCATCTACTTCAGCGTCAAATTCCTCCTCAGATGCTTCCTCAGCTTCAGAACCAGATTCAGACTGTGAATCCATCTCCTTTCCGACAAAAGCATGTGCCTTGCCAGATGAACTTGTCTTGTGTGATGAAGACTTTGCATACTTTTTCTTCTTCTTCTCATCTGAGTCATAGTCCTTGCTCTTCTTCTTGGATTTTATTTCCCAACGAGGACAATCAGCAATGAAGTGGCCAACTTTCTTGCACTTGTGACAGGTTTGCTTCTTGCTGTCTCTTGAAGACATTTCACCAGACCTCTTGTAATCATGCTTTGAAGACTTCGCATAGCGTTTTGACTTGGCAAACTTCCTAAACTTCCTGACAAGCAGAGCGTGTTCTTTTCCAAAGTCTTCAGCACCATCAGAACTGCATTCAGAGCCGTCTTCAGATGAGGACACAGCCTTGGCCTTCAGGGCACGAGAGCGACTGTAACTGGGACCGTAGATATCCCTCTTCTCAGCTTGTTGGAATTCATGTGTGTTCAACCTCTCGAGGATATCGGAAGGATCCAAACTCTTGAAGTCAGGGCGCTCTTGGATCATGAGAGCGAGAGTGTCAAAGGAATTGTCCAGTGATCTGAGTAGCTTCTTCACGACTTCATGTTTGGTGATATCACTGGCACCAAGTGCATTCAGCTCGTTTGAGATGTCAGTGAGACGATCAAACGTGAGCTAGTCATTTTCGTTGTCGAGTCTCTTGAAGCGGTTGAACAGGTTGCGAAGCACATCGACACGAGAGTCTCTTTGAGATGAGACACCTTCATTCACTTTGGACATCCATTCCCAAATTTGCTTTGTGGTGTTCAGTGCACTCACACGGCCATACTGTCCTTTGGTCAGGTGACCACAGATAATGTTCTTGGCGATGGAGTCCAGTTGTGCGAACCTCTTCACATCAACAGCAGTAACACCTTCGCCAACCTCAGGAATGCCCGCCATGACGACATACCATAGGTCATTGTCAATGGCTTCGAGATGCATGCGCATCTTGTTATTCCAGTAGGGGTAGTCGGTGCCATCGAAGGCTGGGCACGTAGCGGAGACCTTGATAATCCCTGCTGTCGACATAGCTAAAACTCAAGGTGGTTAAACCGAAACACAGAACAAGGGAGTACCTTGCTCTGATACCAATTGAAAGTGGTAGTTATCGACTAGAGGGGGGGTGAATAGGCGATTTTTATGAAACCTTAGAAACAATGTATGTATTCAAAATATGCGGAAGCGGAACAAGATCAAGTAGGGATAATATCAAGGATCTAGGCAGGGCATGCAACACAATGAAAACATTCAAGCAAGTCAAGCACTATCATTTTACAAGCTAAGATGAGTCGAAGACAAACTTAGACAGTATGAAGATAAACAGCAGATATGAATGTCTTCGGGACATGTCTTCAGTCAGAAGTATTCAAGCAATGGCTTCACAGTTCAGTACAGAATGTAAAAGAGTGAATGATAGAACCAGTAGTTTGATTAAGACACAGTATTTGTTGGACCAGTTCCAGTTGCTGTGACAACTGTATGTATGGTTAGGGAGGCTGAGATTGAACTCAGAAGACCTCGTCTTAACCTTATTCCCCTTGAGCCGGAGTCACTTAGACAACGCCCAATCACTCAGGTAAGTCTTCAGGGGAGACTTCCGAAACCCGTACAAACTTGGTCACCCAGCGATGCACAATGACTCTTGGATTGCTCTAGACCCAGATGCCTAACCATGTGGAAGATCATAGTCTTCAAGTGTAATAAGTCTTCAGTTCTGTCAGAACAGAACGACTTCAGTCATGCTCAAACACTCTAGCTCTGGGTGTTTAGGTTTATCCTCGCAGGATGTTTCTCTCTCTCTCAATGTCTTTGAGGTGGGTTGCTCCAAATCGACAACAGCCATATCTATCTCTGAGCAGCCGCCTTCTCATGGTGGAGGGGGTGGGCTATTTATAGCCAGCATGCAACCCGACCTGATATAACCAAAATGACCCTAGGTCAATGGCCAACCGACACATGTCACAACGGTCGGATTTCAAACACACGCGGCAGCTTTACTTGGGCTGCAAGTAAAGCTGAGTCAACCAACTCTGGAAGAGATTTCCTCTCATTGTCTTCACTCAAAGACATTGGTTTGGGTTGAGCATCACGTCAGCATCTGACTTCGATCACATCGACCCCACTTAACAGTACGGTGGTTCCTATGACTAAGGAAATAAGAAACAAAACTACCAAAAGACTTCGTCTTCGCGTTTCATTATCTTCAGGCGATTATCTTCGCATACCACCAATGGCTTCGGCCATCATTAATGTCTTCGGACATTTTTAGGGGTCGTCTTCGTCGGTTAAACCGAATCTCTAGGGACTTATATCTGTGTTATCCTGTGAACTCTCACAAACACATTAGTCCCTCAACCACGTTTGTCTTCAATACTCCAAATCCAAACTAGGGTGGAACTAGATGCACTTACAGTTTGATTTGAAGTTCTTCTTCTTCTTCATCGATCATAGGATGGGTTCTAGGCCAGCAGCCTGGGATTAACAAGGATGTATATCGCTTTTATCATTTGATTTCATCCGTAGTCGGACCCTGCTCTTCTAAATGGTGATTGAATGTATTGTTCTATTTGAGATGATCATAATTTAGCTTGTGGCGAGTGTAAGCCAATTCCATATACTCATCTCCTCTTTACATGTACTTGTAATGATATCCATTCTTGTGAAACGGTGAGATGCGCTTCTATCCCTTTCAAGGCCCTCGAGCCAAAATAAGGATAGGATCGCATCTTGTGTGTTACAAGTTGGTATCAGAGCAATACCAACCTAGGACCCCCCTTGATTGATCGAACTTGGCCGAGTCGAGTCTTGTAAAAAATAATTGTGAGTCTAGTTATATATCGGAGAGTAGGAATTCTTTTTACTCCTCTTCCCTAATCTGGCGAGGAATCGTGACATAGGAATTTTAATTCTACTCCTCTTCTCACTAAAAAAAATTTAGGATCACGGGGGTATTTTGGAACCTCAATGATGTCGATGTGACCGGAATTTTGTTCCTGGTGCCTCCTATTTCCAGGGAGTAGAGCTCTAGGTGATTCTTGTCACATGCTATCATTCAGTTTCCTTAGTATCTCCGGACGAGGATGTTTGAAATTGCTTCAATACTATTTGTGTTGAGAGGAGTTTGGTGTCACCCAGTACTGGGGAGAGCGTCCAGATGTACTGCCATGTTTAGTATCGTTGTGATTACGAGGGTGTGAGGTAGATGAATTTCCGAGGCCTCTCGTTATGTGTTGACGAATGTGAAACATTGGAGAGTAGTATTACTGCTAGGAGTTGAGTGATTGATTTTACTCCTTGTATCCGTGGACCCGATTGCATAACCAGATGAATTCGAGAGTTCTTAGGTGGGAATTCAAGTAGTTACCTAGGTTTATCTTTCAACAAATGCGTGATGTGAGGTTGGGGTTTGACATCTAGTGGTTCGTTTGTTCATGGTCTTTCTTACAGAGGACAGATTCAGTATGCTTCATCAAGCCTTGTATTCTCTACGCCTAGGGAGCATATTCGAGCATAATTTCAATATGACAATCCAGTGTACGATCGTGCCCGTGCGAATCTTACCATGAAAATACCGGACGAAATCTCAGTCATGAATTTGTTTCTGGCTTAATCCGCAAGCCTCATCCTTGTTTTGTTGGAGTATGGTAATTCGAGTTGCTTCGATGTCAAGTGTTGATTTCATTTCTTTCCTTAGTATTGTTCTCATATTTCTATGGGAATGTTAATCCTTTTGTTCAACCGTAGTAGTCATGAAATTCTTTTCTACCTGTGTGCTTCTCTTCAAGATAATTCAACCATCTCCAATAATTGCAAGATCTATCCTCATCTTTCCTTTCCCGGAGTTCGGTTCATCCGTCCCAAGTTTTCTTTGTTTTTCCCCACCCTCCTGCCCTTTTCCTTCAATGATGAAATTATCATTCAAGTGTCTTTCTTTTCATCAATGCTTCCGCTATCTTTTCTTCCATATTGTATCCGGTGATTCATTGTGAAGATGCTCAAGTGCTAAGTTCATCATCCTTCATTCTTGCTTTCTTCCCCGGTGGTTTCAATTCAACCTTCTTCATGTTCAACATATCTTTTTCATTCACCAAATGCTTTTCCGTGTTAGAATTTATTAGCCAAGCCTCTCTTGTTTATTCGTCTCTCTCTATTCTTCTCTGGAGTTTTCAGCATATCTCAAAAGATTCGTGTTTCCATTCAATCCTTTCAAATTATTTCGAGGGTCTCGCCTCATCAAGTTCTTAATTCGTGCCGGTCAATTCTCTCTTCTAAGCAATCGTTTCAGCGGTGTTTTCTTTGAGTGGGCCCATAACCCACGGGTTTTTCCCATGAGTTTACCTGGCTCTTCTAATCATATTCGGAGATATCAAATTCTTTGCAAATATGATGTAAGAATGAATTGCATCAATCATATTCCTCATCTAATATAGTTTTCAAATTAACTAGCAAGGCGGCCCTATCAAATGCGAGGGCATCATCTTTATTGTGTTATAAGTGATTGAAATAATCTAATAGTTTCTTATAAGTTCTTAATCTGTGATTTTAAATAATATTTTCATTTTATATCCACAACAAATATTATGCTAAAAAAGATCACATATGGCAAAATCAATTTAAGTCATCTTTAACATTTTGGAGTAACACATGTACATATTACAAAGCGATTTGAAAAAAATTGAAATTAGTTATCAACTTAGTAGTTTCCGTCTTTCTAAATAAGCATATGCATTCTAATTTATTGCCCAAACTATGTGGTACTTTGTATATGAGATACGAAATTTAATGAACTATATTATTCGTAATTGGATCTATTTCTTATTGTTCATTGTTTATAATGTCACAATTGTGAACTAATTTCATCGGTGTATTTGTTTTACTGTAGCATTGTGCACTTCTACCATCTCATGTTCTTTTTTACGTATATACTTCCCTAATTCCTAATGAGATCTCCATTAAACAAATTTGGCCACTGATTTTTGTAGGGACATGCTTATAAAAGCAAGAAATATTTTCCAAGTATCTGATCTAGATATTAAAATATTAATTATAAAAATTTCAAAATTTAGACTTACCTAACTACGTAAAAAAAACAGAGGTTTCAACAAATCCGGAGGGAGCAAGAACAATAAATATTCTGTCATGAAGGTCTAACTTCTGGTGTTAGTTGAGGCCAAAGGAAAGAAAACACATGAGGAATTTGTACAACCATATCAACATAAAAAGGATAGAACATCAGCACTGAAACACTCAATACTTCTATACCATTTAAACTTGTAGATTTTCATTTGAATTAAAATAAATAAATAAATTTTCTCAATCAAGTCACAAATAATGTATCCATATCAATAGGAAAGCTACCAATTAAATTAATTCCTTTATAAGCATTTCCAACTATTCTTTTTCTAACTTCCTCTTTTTCCTTTCTAACCTCTTCCATGTTTTCCTTTTCTAGTACAATTGTGTACCCAAATATAAATCAAAGATTGATGAGTAAAAAAAGATGTGTCCCTTTCATCCACCCGTGCCATCGTTTCCCATATTGTTGTTGTATTTCTTCTTGATTAATGCAATACCATGCACTTGCATTTTTTATAATAAAATCTTAATAAACAATACAAATCGTCTATATTTAATATAAAATCACAACACACTAATGAAAGTATTTCAATGTATACGAAAAGACGTGATAGCTTCTTTCCAACTACCTTTGTACGTAAATATATGACATTTTACGCATTGCCACAGTCTACAACTACATTTCAGCTTCTTTGAACATTAATTTGTGTAGGCATGGGCTTATCATTTTTTTTAAATTTTACATTAGAAAAAATTCATGAGAAATCTAATGATACTATTTTCACCTTGCCCGTCCAATCTTTTTTATATTATATATACAGCAATCAAAGTCAGAAAAGTTTGAATGCATGCTCCTAGAATGTCATCTACTCCCTCCGTTCCTAAATATAAGACCTTCTAGAGATTCCACTATGAACTACATACAGATGTATATAGACATATTTTAGAGTGTAGATTCACTCATTTTGCTCCGTATGTAGTCCATAGTGAAATCTCTAAAATGTCTTATATTTAGGAACGGAGGGAGTATATGATTGCCGAATTGAGGGAGTACTAATACAATAGATATATGGATTGATAAATTGAACAAAGTCTTAGACGTATTCCATTCTTGTGAATATTTTATTTTAACTTGCTAAAGCACACCATGCTGGATGTCGTTTCTATTAGTTAGTGTCACCGGCGAGTTTGATTTTCCTAATTCATATTCTTCGAATGACTACCTAATCTTCTTTATTTAGAGTTAATGTTTGTTATGCATGGCGTAACTATATATCTACAGCCTCTTCAATTTACTTGTATACGTGGATCAATTACCCATGCTAGTTGAAGGCGAGGAACTAACCCATTTGAATTGACTTCGGGTGTTGGGGCAGGTGTTGGAGATAAGCTCAAGTAGCACAAGCGATTGAATTAAAGATAACCCAACTGATGCAAGATGCAGTCGGTATACTGTCACTGCATCCTGTTGTTTCCAGTATTCTACTTCGTTTTTCCTATGTAACCAAAACCTAGCTTCGACGTCGATGCACAAAGCAAAATACTAATTTTTATGGGTAATTGGAGTGCAAAACTGCTAGCGTGTCGTGAGATGGCTCCATGATTTTTGCCGATGTCTAATGTAGTACTCCGTCCCTCAATACAGGATGTTTTTTTTGGGACCAAGGTAGGACTCTTGAAGGCAGTTTTGGTTCATATGTCTATCTTCGATCTACTTCTTGAGCTAATATCCCTCGTTATGGATGATGCACCCGTTCAATCCATGCACGTTGTACTCTCTCAATCTCCATTGCGTGCTGTGTGTGTGTGTGTGTGTGCTCTGTTTCTCTCTTTCAGCCGCCACTCTATCTCCATTGGTGATGCAAAATATCCTAGAATCGTGATGCTAGATTAAAGCTCGTAAACGGGTAGCAATATTCACACCAAGGAAGAAACCAAAATATTAGAGCAGCCATGACTCAGTTAGAACGTGCATGCGCAGCCATGACTCAGTTAGAACGTGCATGCGTGTATTCTCAGCTGCCGGCCACCTGTACGTTCTCCTCTTAACAGAAAACTGATAGCTGTTGTGTTTGCCTAGCTTAGCGGGACAGGGGCAGGGGCAGGGGCACCAGCCGGGACATGAGGACACAACCACTTGTTGATCGGATAGATCGGTCTGTCTTGCCTGGCGAGCGGTCGCCCGCAGCACTTGATGTTGGTCGTCGTCAATCTCGTTAGATGTGCATCATGCATCGCTTGGTGAAGGTCTGACACACAGCGACCAGAGTACTCGAGGGCATGGCTTGGCCGCCAATCGATCTGGAGGGTGGACTATATGACTATATAGCTAGGTCGCATAGGGGATGGTTGCTGTTTTTTTTCTCTTGCCCATGTTTCGTGCAGCCTTTGGGCCACATGACGCGAGGACAAAATATTATGTGAATATTTAGTTTGCTAACCACATGTTAAAAAAAAGATGTGTTACGTAATGGTATGGTGGGTAATTTTCTTCAACTTTAGTTGTAAAGATATGCTTTGAAGATCTATTGGTTGAGATTAATTCATAAACTAAATCAACGTACCGATATTTCTGATTAACGTGGGATTTTCTAGCTAATTCTTTATTATTGCCCCGTATTTTCCTTTTAGTAGATAACAGATAGATTTATATCATTGACTCAACCTTTTTATTATTCATTGTTCCGGGGTTCTCAGTAATTCTTGGTGTTGTTTCTCGTCATCATATTCAACTTGCAGACCGAAGAGGAGTTTCTCTTAAATCTTTGCCCGTTCTTCTAAAGATTCATCATGTCAGCTTGTTGTGTTCCTCTCAAATTGTTGTCAATCACGGGTAATTCCTCCCATATCTATCCGGAGCATTCCAATTTTGTGTTCTTTTCTCGATCCTCCAAAGGTCATCATTTCAGAAGATTTCTTCATTCTCAACTTTCAGCTTTCGTGCTCAAATTCTTCTCAATTGATGTCTCTTCGTTCATTCGAGGTGTTCGTCGTTCGTCTCAGTATTCTTATCGGTGTTTCATTGAAGACTTTGTCAAATTTGTGCTATTATCTCTCGTCAATCTTTTTCAAGAAGAATAAGTCATATGCCAAATCCGTTGCTTGTCATCAATTGAACTTGATGAAGCATAAGCATAACATAATTCTTATCATTGTTTCATCAATATGATTTCAATCTTTCTTCCGGAGTTGTTCATGATATCAAATTCTCGGTTCTAGTAGCTTATCGTTTCTTTTCTGAAGTTCCAAGTTTTCTCAAGTATCTCGTCGCGAAGCATCATATAAATCATGGCAAGGCCTCAATCTTGTTATTTTTGCAAGCTACTATTCTTTTCTATTATCCTTCCATTCCGAAGTTATTCCAAAGGTTCTTCATGGTGCTTATCAAGATCCAAGTTCTCTATGTATCTTCTTGGTGAAAGAAGTTTGCATATCTTGTTTCTCCCAAGCAATCTTTGTTTCTGTTAGTGGTCGGTTGTCACCTTATGACTTTGAGATGGTTTCCATAAGCCCACAACAAGCCTTTTCTTTTCATTGTTGATTTGCCAACAACTCCGTTCAATCCTTCCTTATAATAACGCTTTTCTAATTCAATTGTGGAGTTGTCATTTTCTTCTCCATTCTTTTCTTTCCAATGATCTAGCTTCTATTCTTTTGTTCTAGAGGCATTGTGTTGTTGCTCTCTTCGACGCATCATCTCGTTTTATTAAGATCATGTTCTTTCCTTGCTTATACAATTAACTGGAGTGTAGTGTCCTCTTTTCAAGCTCTTTCCATCTTATCGAGTTTTGCCTCTCTTTCCTGCCGAAGGGCCGCCCAAATTTCTTTTGAATTCTTGTTTGTTTCTCGTGGCATTCTTCATCTCCTTGCAACCTCCAAGATTCGTCGGTTTCACTCGGTTGTCAAAGAAGAAACTAATTTTTACCTCTCCCTTTCCTCTTCCTCTTCCTCTTTCTCATTCTAAGATCTCGGGTCGAGATCTCTTGTTAGTGATGGAGAGTTGTAACAGCCTGAGACCGACGCTACAGATGCCTTCCATTTATTTCCAGTGTCGCTCTCTGATTCATTTGGTTGTCGCCGTCATCATCGCATCATTCACATCATCTGCATAGCATCGGCACTCTGTCGACATCATTTTTCAAAACTTGCATCCGTTCGTAGTTGCCGGTTCTTCCCATTCTCATCGTTGACAGTTTCGAGACCAAACACATACGCCCGCACCCGCGCCATCCTTACAATATTGTTTTTAAAAGTGCATATAAAACTTTCTTGGAATGGGTCTAAACTTGGCGTACGGTCGTAATATACTATAGGTAGACTGCTGATACGTCTCCAACGTATCTATAATTTTTGATTGTTCCATGGTATTATATTATCTGTTTTGGATGTTTTAGATGCATTAATATGATATTTTATATTATTTTTGGGACTAACCTATTAACCTAGTTCCCAGTGCCAGTTTCTGTTTTTTCCTTGTTTTTGAGTATTGCAGATAAGGAATATCAAACGGAGTCCAAATGGAATAAAATTCTACGATGATTTTTCTTGGACCAGAAGGAACCCAAGAGACTTGAAGAAGAGGCCAGAAGACCCACGGGTGGGCCACAAGCCACCTGGGCGCGCCCCTGGGGGGGCGCCCCCTCGCTTGTGGGTCCCCCGTGGCTCCTCCAACCCTAATTCTTCACCTATAAATTCAGGAATATTCCCCCAATACCAAAAAGAGCCACGATAATAATTTTCCGCCGCCGCAAGCCTCTCTTCCCGTGAGATCCCATCTTGGGGCCTTTTCCGGTAATCTGCCGGAGGGGGATTCGATCACGGAGGGCATCTACATCAACTCCATTGCCCCTCCGATGATGCGTGAGTAGTTCACCTCAGACCTTCGGGTCCATAGCTAGTAGCTAGATGACTTCTTCTCTCTCTATGTTCTTCAATACCATGTTCTTCATGATCTTCATGGAGATCTATCCGATGTAATACTCTTTTGCGGTGTGTTTGTCGAGATCCGATGAATTGTGGGTTTATGATCAGATTATCTATGAATATTATTTGAATCTTCTCTGAATTCTTATATGAATGATTTCATATCTTTGCAAGTCTCTTCGAGTTATTGGTTTGGTTTGGCCAACTAGATTGGTAATTCTTGCAATGGGAGAAGTGCTTAGTTTTGGGTTCAATCTTGCGGTGTCCTCACCCAGTGACAAAGTAGGGGTAGCGAGGCACGTATTTGTATTATTTCCATCAAGGATAAAAAGATGGGGTTTTCATCATATTGCTTGAGTTTATCCCTCTACATCATGTCATCTTACTTAATGCGTTACTTTGTTCTTCATGAACTTAATACTTTAGATGCAGGCAGGAGTCGGTCGATGTGTGGAGTAATAGTAGTAGATGCAGAATCGTTTCAGTCTACTTGATACGGACGTGATGCCTATATGCATAATCATTGCCTTGGATATCGTCATAACTATGCGCTTTTCTATCAATTGCTTGACAGTAATTTGTTCACCCACCGTATTATTTTCCTTCAAGAGAGAAGCCTCTAGTGAAACCTATGGCCCCCGGGTCTAATTTCCATATTATATTTTCAGATCTATAAACCAAAAATACTCTGCTGCAATCTATTTACTTTGATTTTATTTCTACTTTTAGCAATCTTTTATATCTATATCTATCAGATCTCATCCTTGCAAGTAACCGTGAAGGGATTGACAACCCCTTGATAGAGTTGGGTGCAAGTGTTTGATTCTTTGTGCAGGTGCAAAGATTGGGGCCTTGCTTGTACCTCCTACTGGATTGATACCTTGGTTCTCAACAACTGAGGGAAATACTTATCTACTTTGCTGCATCACCCTTTCCTCTTCAAGGGAAAACCAACGCAAGCTCAAGAAGTAGCAAGAAGGATTTCTGGCGCCGTTGCCGGGAATGATACATAGCAAGTCAAGACATCAAGCCTACCAAGTACCTATCACAAACTCATCTCTTGCATTTACATTATTTGCCATTTGCCTCTCGTTTTCCTCTCCCCCACTTCTAAAACGATTTTTAGAAAAAACCAAAAAGATTTTCCTTTTTATTCGCCCTTCTTCCGTTCGTCTTTTCGTTTGCTTTTTGTTTGCTTGTGTGCTAGATCGATTCGTTGCCACCATGTCTGAGTCTGGGAAGGTTATCATTGAAAATTTTGAGGGTATTGCTAGTAAAAATCTTGAGGAAAAATTTGGATCTTGCTCTCTAGATCATGAAACTGAACCTCCTCCAAATTATAAAGCTAAAACTTTTCAAGTGGGAGACGGTAATATTATTGGGAAGAATGTTATTCAAGAGTTGTTTGATTGTACGGGAGTAATGCCTATGAATAAGAAATCTATTCTTCTTAGCACAAATTGTTATGCGGATGGTATTGTCATGCTCATTGAAAAATTGGAAAGAAAATTTGTGCACGTTCATCCCGCTTTGCAAAAGGTGTTCTATGAACTTCCCAAAATTAATCATCCTAAGGCTAAAAAGATTGCTACTATCATCCTTATGCGTGAATTTGATTTTATCATACATGAAGGTAGGAATTTTTTTGCTTTCTATACAAATGATATTGAACACCCTCTGATTGAAGAAATCCTACACGATAAAGAAACCTTGCGTAGCTTTGAGTCTAGGGATTATCAATCTTACCGTGATAATCTTAGAAGAAGAGTTCCCTATTCCGAAATTACCCAAACTATTTACCTTGAAACCTATGATGAATTTGATTGGATCTCTAGGGGCATTTATGTAGGATTCAATGATGATTGGTTAGAAGAAAAAAACAGGGAACCCATTAAAAATGAGATACGCGTTTTATATGATGATATTTATGGTGATGATACAGATTATGAGTTTATGAATGTCAAAGTTACTAATCAAAGTCCTTTTCATGAACTAAGTTGTCCTATTAGAAAGGAAAGAAAATAAATAAAGGATTTGCTAAAAAGGGTTTTGGAAGATATGGTTGAGTATGGATTGCAGACCAAAGATGACAATACCTAGATCTATTGCGTTATGCCTAGCTAGGGGCGTTAAACAATAGCGCTTGTTGGGAGGCAACCCAATTTTATTTCTGTTTTTGTTTCTGTTTTTGAGTGTTTTACTTAGTGTTTGAGCCAAGTAAGACCTTTGGGATGGTCTACGGTGATTGTTGATTTGATTCTGCTGGAAAACAGAAACTTTTGCGCTCAGTCCAGGAATTTTATAAATTCACCAGAGCGTCGAATGATACGGACGTGATGCCTATATGCATAATCATTGCCTTGGATATCGTCATAACTATGCGCTTTTCTATCAATTGCTCGACAGTAATTTGTTCACCCACCGTATTATTTTCCTTCAAGAGAGAAGCCTCTAGTGAAACCTATGGCCCCCGGGTCTATTTTCCATATTATATTTTCAGATCTATAAACCAAAAATACCAAAAATACCAAAAATACTTTGCTGCAATCAATTTACTTTTATTTTAGTTTTACTTTTAGCAATCTTTTATATCTATCTCTATCAGATCTCATCCTTGCAAGTAACCGTGAAGGGATTGACAATCCCTTTATAGCGTTGGGTGCAAGTGTTTGATTGTTTGTGCAGGTGCAAAGATTGGGGCCTTGGTTGTACCTTCTACTGGATTGATACCTTGGTTCTCATCAACTGAGGGAAATACTTATCTAGTTTGCTGCATCACCCTTTCCTCTTCAAGGGAAAACCAACGCAAGCTCAAGAAGTAGCAACTGCTTGCCAAATTTCTTCGCATTCAGAGGTCGTTTGATACCCAAACCATTAAACATATAGCGATATGATAGACGGTTTAATTGTTAGACGTTTTCGTTTTATAAAAACTGATTCTGGGCCACAAACCTCCCTCTCTTCTCTCAACCCAACCCATCTACACAGCCCACATAGCCCACCTAGTCTAACCCCGCGACCGGAGCCGTCGGATCGTGATCGCAGGACTCCAAAATGCCCCAAAACCCTCAAACCCTAGCTAAACTGCTATATATAGACATCCATCCCTTCCTATTTGGGCAAACCCTAGCCCTAGCCCTCCTTCCTCCTACAGCCGCCGCCCGCCCACCACAATTTCCGCGCCGGCCAGCCCGTCTCCGCCACTTGGCATCGCCGCAGCGCACCACATCGCCCTGAGCCACCTCTCTAGCCAACTTGCAGGTACCACCTCGCCTTCCTTAGCTCCCACCACCCGAGGCCCGCTTGGTCCCGAAGCCTGGATCCATGTCGCCGCCCCTGCGCCTGGCTACCTGACGCTCGAGCTCCCTCTCCTCCCAAGCTCCTCGTTCGTCGCGCCAGACTTCGCCAGGCCTCCCCGCCGCCTTGTTGCAGCCAGGCCGGACCTCACCACCCCTTCTCCTCCCGCTTCTCTCTCTTCCCCGCACTCATCTCTCTCCCTCTCTCTCTGCAGGAGCAAGGAGGCTGCCTCCATGGACGACCTCAACCTTGAGCTCCGCCCGAGACCCGCCTCCCGCCAGATCCCACCGTCCCGCGCCCGGATCTCACCAGATCCAGCCGTGACGGACCAGATCCCCATCCTTGGTGCCCCTCCTGCCCTCGAGTCCGTCGTCGGTGTCGTTGACCTGCGCCCGCTATCGCTGCTTCCTTACGAGAGGAGCTCGAGCAACCGCTCGCTCGCCCGTGCGTGGACCACCGGGAGCGCAAGACCCAACACCGGCCTTCCTCGAAATGTCGCAAGCCAGCACACAGCCCAGTTATCTCCTGGCCCAAGCTGCGCCTTCACCAAGGCCCAGCGCCAAGCTCCGTGCGCCCAGGCCACTTTTGGCCCAAAGTGAGCACCCCGCCTATGCTTCGCCTCTTTTGATGTTTGCTATCTGACGCCCATTGTGTTTGGCCCAGTCTGTAATAGATTTAGCCCATTACAATTTTTTTCACGTTGTGCGATTTTAACAATTATCCAGAGTTTGACAGTTTTGCAGAAAACCCCCTATTGATCATGCATTTAATAACTCACAAACCATGCATCGGATGTAAAAACTTTATATATGAAAAATGCTCATAATTTTGTGTAGATTAATAATATCCAACTTTCATGCATGATAAAAATGTTTAAAATTGATATTTCCGTTAATTTGCGTAAATGCAATGTTAAAATGATTTATTTCATAACTAAATAACCGTAGCCCCGTTTTAAATGTTCCATATATGCAACTTGACTAGAAAAACGTGTAGAATCATATCGTTCACTTTATTATAATGTTTAATAAATGTAAAATTGTGTTATGACAGATCTGGACCAAATTCATAATTTGCATATGAGGTCATTTCGGAAATGCTATATGTTGCTTACGGCCTCATTTAAAATGTCTAGATGATGTAGTTGTGTATGCTTGACCTCTTGCCATGATGAACAAGATTTAAAATGATTGTTTAGTTAAACAACATTAACCACATTTCTTGTAATATGGAGATTTATTATTTTTTTACATGTATGTTCTCCTTATCCATTTAAAATTGCTTAATTCCTTCTTCACCTTTGCCATGTTCAAAAACATTTAAACTTGCCGTGTAAATAAACGAGTGAACTAAATGATTTGAACGTGGAGTTTCGTCAATATGCAATTTATTGCATATTGAACTTCACTTAATGTGTAGTATTGGACTGTTGCATCTTGCCATGCCATCCCTATTTAAACCGGGCATGCATCATACTTGTTTGCATCATGCCATGAGTACGTTGTGGTGTTTACCGTGTCATTTGTTTTTTTCCGGAGTTGCTTCTCTTCGCTAGGGTTCCAAAAGCATTTCGGAGTGTGACGATTTGTTCGACTACGTTGGTTTGTCTACTTCTCGGATTCGTTCTTCTTCCATGCGGGATCTCAGCCAAGATGATCATTTTCTTGGATACCACTACTATCAGGGCCATGCTAGATGTCTCGTTTTTATCGCTATGTCTTGCTACCTACCACTTGTTTGTCAAGCCTCCCAAAATGCCATGATAATCCTCTAACCCTCCACATTCCAGAAAACCATTGTTTGGCTACGTTACCTCTTGCTCAGCCCCCCTCCTATAGCTTTACTAGTTGCAGGTGCAGGTTGTTTCCATGTGGCAACATGGATATCTTGGGATATCACAATATTATTTATATTTAATTTAATGCATCTATAAACTTGGTAAAGGGTGGAAGGCTCAAGCTTTTGCCTGGTGTTGTGGGACAATAGAAAGAGGTAGTGTAAAGGAGCATGATCTATCGAGATGCAAATAGGTGACACGAGTGTTTTGGCGAGTTCGGGCCTCTCACGATGGAGATAACAGCCCTACATCTCGTGCTCCGGAGATGCTTTGCTTATCTATCATGAACACGGAGTTACATGGTGTACTTGAGAAGAGAGAGAGAGAGAGAGGACCGGATCCCCATGCCTGAGATAAGTCCTGAGACTAATGGCGAGAGAGCCAAGTAAGAAGAAAGAGCTAGCCCTGAGCTATGTGGTGGGGGTGGCTTATATAGACTGCGCCACCCCCTCACCTCTCATGTTACAAGGTGGGGCATTGATGCCATAACGTTAACCCACTACAAAACCTCCACTACGAGTAAGATGCTTCGACTGCCTTGTAGGTTGCTGGTCATCGCCTATCCGAGTGAGTCAGTATGGCCTAGGGGTTGACTATCTTCCGAGTGGATGGAGTGTAGCTGTCCGAGCGGATAGTATCTATGTATTTATCTGGACCCACGTGATGTGTGGACCCCATGCTATTATGATATTTTGACCCTTCGTGGGCCTACCTATTATGTGTATCCCCAACAGTAGCCCCTGAAACTCTGACTAATTGCTGGTAGTCGGTTGGAGTCTGTAGAGTTTGTTGAACTTGAATGTTGTTGCCGGACTTGACCGAGCAGAATGTTTCTTTTTGTATTTCTCTTCTAGTGGGGGCACGCTGAGTGCACCCACTGGGTGTAGTTCCCGAGCCTCTGTTGGACTAGATGAGTCTGGCAGAGGGTTTAAATTTTCTAGTGTGGAACTGAACTAAACATGTGAACTCTCATGCGCTTGGCATAGTGGATTTATGCAATCTGGAGCTGAATCAGTCGGCCTGATCTTCGTGCGCTGGGCACGGTAAATAAATTTAGCATGGAACTAGGTCAGTTTGGTAAATCTTCGTGTGCTCGGCATGCTGAATGCTTGTTGAGTCTGCCTCATATGATTTCTGGATCAAGGCTGAGTCCCCGATTGGATGATGTCCTCACTCGGATTAGTTTTTAACTTAAGCGATACAGGGTCGCAGCTAAGCCCCCGAGTGTGGATTATGTACTCACTCGGAGTAGTTTTTAACTTAGGCGATGCGGGGTCACAGCTAAGCCCCTGAGTGTGGATGATGTCCTCACTCGGAGTGGTTTTTAACTTAGGCGATACGGGGTCGCAGCTAAGCTCTGAGTGTGGATGATCTCCGCACTCGGGTTTTTAACTTAGGCGATACGGGGTCGCAGCTAAGCCCCCGAGTGTGGACGATGTCCATACTTGGAGTAAGTTTTGACTTTGGCAAAGTCAGGTTCGTAGCTAAGTCCCCGAGTGTGGATGATGTCCTCACTCGGAGTGGTTCTTAACTTAGGCGATACGGGGTCGCAGATAATCCCCCGAGTGGGGATGATGTCCTCACTCGGAGCGATTTTTAACTTAGCTGATACGGGGTCGCAGGGCACCAACTGTCGTGGGTCAATAGAAAGGGGTACTGTAAACGAGCATGATCTATCGATATGCAAATCGGTGACACGGGTGTTTTAGCAAGTTTGGGCCTCTCACGGTGGAGATAACAGCCCTACGTCTCGTGCTCCGGAGAGGCTTTGCTTATCTATCATGAACACGGAGTTACATGGTGTATTTGAGAAGAGAGAGAGAGAGGAACGGATCCCCATGCCTGAGCTAAGTCCTGAGACTAATGGCGAGAGAGCCAAGGAAGAAGAAAGAGCTAGCCTTGAGCTATGTGGCCGGGGTGGCTTATATAGAGTACGCCACCCCCTCACCTCTTATGTTACAAGGTGGGGCATTGATGCCATAACGTCAACCCACTATGAAACCTCCACTATGAGGAAGATGCTTCGACTGCCTTGTAGGTTGCTGGTCATTGCATATCCGAGTGAGTCGGGATGGCCGAGTGGTTGACTGTCATCTGGTGTTTTGTTCCACTCTTGATGCCTTAGTTTCCGAGTACCGGTGTTATGTTCCATATTGAGCGCTCCTAACATGCTTGGGGTTGTTATGTGGACCCCCTTGATTATTCGTTTTGGGATAAAACTCTTCTGGCAAGGCCCAACATTGGTACTATATTTGCTCAATATAATAATACTGAACACCGTTAGTAATGCATAGGGAGTTAGCGCTACCCGTAGATTAATTCAACATAATACAGGTGGGGGCCAGTGCTGATGGTTTTGGTCCCAAACTGGCAGACTGCGGGGCCACCGCGGGGAAACTCGTGGTTTGGTTTTACTCGTAGGCTTTCCCATCCGGTCGTGTCCTAAGAACGAGATACGCAGCTCCTATCGGGTTTGTCGACACTTCGGATGGCCTTGCTGGATTTGTTTTACCTTTCTCAAATGTCTTTTGCACCGGCTCAAAGGATACCTTGGGCTATCTCGAGGTTGAGGATTTCCAGCGTAGCTTGTGGTTAGTTCGTGCTGGATGATTTGGAGCACCGCTGCAGGGTTAAATCTTTCAGAGAGCCGTACCCGCGGTTATGTGACAACTTGGAAAACTGTTTAACATCCGGTAATACAAAACTTGAAGTAAACGCAATTAAAATACACCAACCGTGTGCGTAACCGTAACCATCTCTTTTCGAGGGAGTTCAGAAAGAGAACACGGTGGGGGTATGTTTGACTCGTAAGTAGGAGTTCAGGATCACTTCTTGATCATTACTAGTTCACGTCCGTTTATGCGTAGATCACT
Source organism: Elymus sibiricus (assembly GCA_039707655.1). Lineage (NCBI taxonomy): Eukaryota > Viridiplantae > Streptophyta > Magnoliopsida > Poales > Poaceae > Elymus > Elymus sibiricus. The sequence continues at coordinate 227,059,002 of CM077669.1, forward strand.
CTTCTTATTCTTGTACTCGTAAGTTAGCCACTCAAATAAATGCTTAGTGCTTGTTGCAGCCTCATCACTTAACCATTCCACACCCATTAATCTTTGCTAGTCTTGATACCCTTGGATATGAGATTGCTAAGTCCCCGTGGCTCACAGATTACTACAACAACAGTTGTAGGTACAAGTAATGCAACGATTTGACGTGAGAGCGATGCTTGTTTGATTTGGAGTTCTTCTTCTTCATCGATCATAGAATGGGTTCCAGGTCGACAGCCTGGGATTAGCAAGGATGGATGTCGCTTTTATCGTTTGATTTCGTTCATAGTCGGACTGTCACGCCCAAGATGCGGTCCTATAATTATTTTGGCTTGAGGGCCTCGATAGTGATTGAAGCACATCTCATCGTTTCGCAAGAATGGATATCGTTACAAGTACATGCAAAGAGGAGATGAGTATATGGAATTGGCTTACACTCGCCGCAAGCTAAATCATGATCATCTCAAATACAAACATTAATTGCAATCATCATACATAAAAGTAGGGTCTGGCTACGTACGAAATCAAACAATAAAAGCGACATCCACCCTTTCTATCCCAGTCTGCCGGCCTAGAACCCATCCTAGATTGATGAAGAAGAAGAAGAAGAACTCCAAATCAAACAAGCATCGCTCTCTCATCAAATCATCGCATTACATGTAACTGCAACTGTTGTTGTAGTAATCTGTTAGCCACGGGGACTCAGCAAATTTCCAAGGGTATCAAGACTAGCAAAGCTTAATGGTCGAGATATGGTTAAGTGGTGAGGCTGCAGCAAGCACTATGCATTTTTTTGAGTGGCTAACTTACGAGTACCAGAATAAGAAGGGTGATCTACGCATAAACGGACGTGAACTAGTAATGATCACTAAGTTATCCTGAACACCTACTTATGATTCAAACATAACCACACCATGTTCTCTCTCGGTTCAGAACTCATGAGTAGAGACATTCACGGTTACGCACACGGTTGGTGTATTTTATTTGAGTTTACATAAGTTCTCTATGCTCGGATGTTAAACAAATTTCCATGTTGCCACATAACCGCGGGCACGGCTTTCCGAAAGATTTAACCTTGCAGGGGTGCTCCAACTCATCCATCACAAACTAGCCACAAGATGCATCAGAAAACCTCAACCGCGGGATAACCCCGTAGTATCCTCAGAATTCCGGTGGAAAACCTCAACCTCGAGATAGCCCAAACTATCCTCGGAATAACGTGCACAAGACATTCAAGAAAGGTAAAACAAATCCAGCAAGACCGCCTGGCGTGTCGACAAACCCGATAGGAGCCACGTATCTTGTTCTCAGGACACGACCAGATGAGCTAGTTTATAGTGTCCTGATAGAAATCACCCGAGTTGCCCCGGGGTGGCTTTGGACCAACACTCATGAGGAGCACTGGCCCTGGGGGTTGATTAATTATCCACGGGGTGATCATGCCCTATGCATATTTTATTAGTTGTTATTAAGCAAATAGTACCAATGTGGGGTCTTGCCAGAGGAGTTTTATCCCGAAACGAAATTGAAGGGGGACTCCATAACAACCCCAAGCATATTAGGAGCGCTCAATATGGAACATAACATCGGTACACAAGTAACTAGGGCGGCAAAGGTGGAACAAAACACCGAGAAAAAGGCCAAGCCTTCCACCTATTACCAAGTATATATGTGCACTTAAATAGCAAGAATATTGTGATATCTCAAAAGATCCATGTTGTCACATGGAAACAACTTGCACCTGCAACTAGCAACGCTATAAGAAGGGTTGAGCAAGCGGTAACATAGCCAAACAATGGTTTGCTGGGATGTGGAGGGTTAGAGGCTTATCATGGCATTTTGGGAGGATTAACAAACAAGTGATAGGTAGCGAGACATAGTGATAGAAATGAGACAACTAGCATGGCAATGATAGTAATGGTATCTAGGGAAATGTTCATCTTGCCTGAAATCCCGCTTCGAAGACGATCCAACGTAGTTGAAGGAATCCTCACACACCGAATACTTTCGGTACTCTATCGAGAAGAAGCAATTCCAGAAACAAACAAATGACATGGTAAACATCACAACATATGCATGACATGATGGATGTCAAGTTTAAATATACAAGGCATGGCAAGATGCAACAATCGAACACTACAAATTAAGTGAAGTTCAATATGCAACGAGTTGCATATTGACGAATCTCCACGTTTGAATCATTTAGTTCACTCTCGTTTATTTATACGACAAGTTTAAATGTTGTTTATTATGGCAAGAGGTGAAGCATAATTAAACTATCTATGTAGGCACTATAAATGAGGTCGGAAACAACTCATAGTACTTCCGAAATGACCCCATATGTTAATTTCGAAATCAGTCCAGATCTGAACTAACCATATTTTATATTTATTAAACATGAAAATAAAGTGCACAATGTGATTCTACACATTTTTATATTCAAGTTTCATATGTGGAACATTTTGAACGGAGCTACGATTATTTAGTTATGAAAAAAAACATTTTAGCATGGCAATAATGCAAATTTAAACAAACAACAAGTTTAAACATTTTTATGATGCATGAAAGTTGTATAATTTGAAACTAGACAAAATTCTACACATTTTCCATATATAATTTATTTTAATCTGATGCACGATTTGTGAGATATTAGATGCTTGAACTTGAGGGTCTTTTCTGCAAATCTGTAATTCTATGGAAACTGATAAATTCGCAGAACTGAAAAAAATATATGGGCCAAAACTGGACGAAACTAGGCTACACAGCAGAGTGCGTAGAATTACAATAAAGTGCATGGGTGAGGGACAACGGCTCGCGGTCACCTTGGGGCCTGGAGGCCTAGCTGGGCCGGCGCGTGGGGTGTCTCGGCCTGGCGGGGCCTTGGCTGGCGCTGGAGGTCGCTTGGGCCGGGGTCGAGAGGGCGGCTGATACATCTCCAACGTATCTATAATTTTTTACTGTTCCATGCTGATATATTATCACTCTAGGATACTTTTTGGGTCATTATTTACCAATTTATAATATTTTTGAGCACTAACCTATTGACCCAGTGCCCAGTGCAAGTTGCTGTTTTCTGCATGTTTTTTCCTTTTCAGGTTTAGAGTACCAAACGAAGTCCAGTTGCCATGAAACTTTTTGATGATTTTTTCTGGACTATATGAAGACCTAGAAACTTTGGAAGGAGTCCAGGAGGTGCACGAGGGCCCCACCACACATCAGGGCGCACCCTGGGGGTGCCTTGATATGTGGTGGCCCCCTCAGCCGCCTCCCGACGTCCCTCTTCGGCCTATAAATTCTATAATATCCTAAAAACCCTGAAAGCAGTCCCGAAACCCTTTTTTCGCTGCCACAAGTCTCTGTTTCGTCGCGAGGCCATCTGGAGCTCCGTTCCGGCACCCTACCACAGGGGGATCGACCACGGAGGGCCTCTTCATCAACCTTCACTAGTGCAGGCGCTTGCTATGCAAACGGTTTTTAACCCCTTTCCGTGTCGTAGTTTCAAACCGTTGCCTTGCATGTGTGGGCGATAGGAGGGTCTATCGCACACGACATGAAAACCCCGTTGGCGATGCCTGCTCCCGGTCACACACGATAGGTAAAATTATGTCGTGTGCGATTGGAAGGACTATCACAACCAGGTATTTAGGAGAAATCGAGTGAGATGTGCATACCATCCCACATAGTGAATCCCAAACATGCGTTTCCATTCGTATTGTACATCACACACAATTTTCTACTTAACACCGTCTGTGTTAGGGGTGGCCATCACGCACAGTGCCTAGAAGAAACTGTTTGGCATAGGGCTGTCCATCACACACACGTTTTATGTGAAAATGTTTGCGAATGGGTTTTCTAACACACACAGTTTGTGCCCGGAAATCATATGTGATTGTTCACTGATCCAACACGCCAATTTTCCAGCAAGCATGTGGGTTTGTTGAGGTCATCGCTGACGGTGTTCTATGACAAACCGTCTGCAATATGAAACCCCAATAATCAGGTTAATTGCTCTATTATTTATAATCTAGCTAGTAAACAAATTGATACTTCAGATCAAGAACACAATATCTTTTATTTCGTATTACGGCAACCAGGATTTCATAATTGAAATACATCAGAGTACAACATCATATAGGCATATACTACCAACCTACCCAATTACACGACAAGACCGAGTTTCACATGCAACATCTAAAACCTTTGGAAAATAGCATCATATACGGTAAATAGACAGATGAATCTCGTCTAGAAAATTGTTGAAGCGGAAGGCAAATGTTGAGCCTTCACTGATATCGAAGGTTCTTGCAACTTTATGCCAGTGCCTGTGGATGGTTGCCCGCCCATCCTTCATCCTCTTGAGGAAGACTTCAAGATAATACCGTGGGTGCTGTATGAATACCATCCTTGCCTCTTGACCATACAGGTGGTTTGAGACGTAGTCATCGATGAACTGCTTTGGAAAGGGCTGGAAACAAAGATATGCGTAAATTTCGTTTCTAAAAATTGAAATGTCACAAAGGGAAAAAAGACAAGGTAAAAGAGATAGTACCATCCTATAGTTCACTGATGTCTTCTTCATTGTGCAGACAAACAACTTGTTGTTTTTCGTCGCAAGTTTCTTTATCTTAACAATCTTTCTGAGTTTCTTAATTTGACTCATATTCATGAACACATCATTTTCCCACATGCAAAATGGGTCGAACAATGGGTCTAAACATCTTACGGCAGGACCTACATGTGCAAGACCAAATTATTGTTAGAAACCTAAATATTAGAATGGTTCCTACAATTGCACAATAATGTGCTATTAGCCAAAGGATCATGAAAGTGCAAACCTTGATGGTAAACCTCGGTGTCTCCCATTGTCCCCCCTGTAACGTGTTTAAGAATAGATATTGATCAGTAAAATCTGTTAATGAAAGATAAACGCGTTGCATATCCAACATATGAATTCAAGCCACATGGAAAAGACAAGCGTGCTAAGAACTATGAAATATAGCAATTGTAGGTTTCACGTGCATAACAAAACAAAATTGTACCAACAATAATTGAACATGACAGTGCAGATGATCACCAAAAAAACCGAACCAAACAGTTACTGAGCATCACATTGCACAATACAACATACTAGTAGAAGGTCAGATTGCGTAGTAGCATTACATTGCATATTTCACTATAGTTTCTTAAGGAAAGTCAGGAGCAGCACATGCAGCAGGTAAAACAAACGTGCATAACAGGCGTAGCTATCTGAACAGAGGTCATTAGTAATTAAGCTTAAAAAACAAGATATTCCTCGTCGTTGGAGATATCGATAACGATGGGCTTGGATGTGGGCGAGGCCTCCACATCGTGGGTGCCCTTCTCGTAGTGGTGAGTTGCCTCAGCCTGTCCGAGCTCCAACTTGCCTGCTATGGACTTGAGGAAAGCACGGGCATGCTGAGAAAAGAACACGGAGTCATTGTCGAAGGCAACAGTGGAGCCTTGGAGAAAATGCAACGAGCTGTTGTTCAAAGCAGCCAAACGCGTGGCGGCGTCCGCGCGCGAGGCGTCCACTGTGGCCTCGACGTCTAGATGCTGCTCCAAGATATGGGGGTCAGCACGCATGGCAGCCATCGGGGACTCATCCGCGTGTGCGGTCGCGATTTGCTTCTCCGCTGCCAGGTGCTCCTTGAGATCCTGGCTATACTACGTGCACCATGTCTTTCGGCGGCGATTATGTGGGGGGTGGGCCGGTGATTTTGGTGGAATGTGTCGCGCTGGCCGTCGGGCCATGTGGAATGGAGGAGGGGGTGGAGGGGGGAGGGGGTATGGGGAAGGTTTGGATTACCTGACTATGACTAGATGGATGAGGCCGAGCAGCAGGAAGGATAGTCACCGGCGAGGAGGCGATGCTGCAAGAAAGAAGTGAAGGTTTGAACTTAGGAAATGCAGGGGGGAGCAGGGGGAATGGGAAATGTGGCTTTTGGTTGGTACGAGGGGCGGGGGAGGTAGATATTTGCGCGGCAGCCCAAAATTCCATTCGGTGCGGTGAAAAAGTAGCGCGCACAGTCACATCAGACACAATACCTTCACCATAACTGTGTGCGATATTCAACAACACAAACGTATGCTATAGTTTATCCCGTGTGTGATGAGACTGAACGTGTAAATTTTGTTCTCCAATCTTCCAGCGTAAGATATCGGATAGTACATTGCACACGGTACTTGCATTTCATGTTCATTTGGAAGAGAAAATGGGGATACGGCGGCAAATTTTGGTCCGAATTTCCCTCGTTACATTGGTCATTGCTTAGTTTAACAAAACTTGCAAATTTGAGTAGTACTACACAAAAGAGCCTACAACACTGCCCGCACTTACTTAATCGAGCAACTAACAAGCATTAGTTAATTGACTTAAACATTACTCTAACAAAACACCATCGCCCTAAACAGAGACTAATATTCCGGCTGGCATTAGTCAATCTCTGCCGCCTCCTCGATGACCAGCTCCCGCTCGACGAACTCTAGGGAAAGCAGATCCATCGCCACATACTCCAGGATCTTGCAGTCTTCGTCCATCATCTCTTTGGATAAGGCCGCCAGGAGCCGGGCATGGGCGGCCTTGCTCCGGGCATGGACGGCCACAATCTTGGCTAGGGAGGCCACCGACGAACGGACGCCTGCCTGAGCACACTCAGCGATTACCAACTCAATGGAGGTGGGTTGTCGACCGGTGTCGGAGAAGGCAGATGTGATTTGTGCAGCAACCGACACGAGATGGGCATGGGCGGCCTCGAGATGGGACTGGGCGTCTGCCATCAGGGCTACGGTGACAGCCGAGGAACTGACAGCTGATGTGCCATTCTTGCCATTTGCTATCCCCGTCGTGGTTGTTGCTGCCGCCCTGTCAGCTGCAGCAGCTGCCCTTTCGGTTGCTGCAGCCGCTCTGTCGGAGGTAGTGGCCGCGTTCAAGCATGTTGAGAGCACGCTCATGGCTGATGCGGCCGCGCTCAGGCCGGAGTCGGTTGCCGCAGTTGTCCTCACGACGGGGATCCACGTCCCCATGTTTCACCAGCGACGATTGAAAAGTAAAATGGTTTGAGGAGTTAGTGCGGTAAACTGGCCGGCGGTGTACTGCAGCCGACGAAGCTTCCGGCCTAAGCCATGCATTACGAGGATTGGCCCAAGATATTTTGTACTGCATCACACACGATTCATGAACGTCAACTGTTTTTGAAATACTTAATTTTCAAAATGTTTTTAAAACAAAAAATGAGGTTAATTCGACAAACGATGGTGTTTGGATTGAAATAAGATTTATGTGCAGTGAACATTGTCCAATAGCTGTGTCGTGCTAAAATATGGAATTATTCAGGGTCTGTTTCTCATTTTTATAAATTAATTGAGTTTTCTAGAAATTTAATGTGTATAATTCAAATTTGAACTATCGTTCCAATGTCCGTAAATCAAAATGGGATGAAAAGTCATATTAGTATCCATGGCTTCATCTTTAGGTCACGGGCAATAAATGGGAATGAACTTCAAACATCTCGGCATCTTGGCTCGGTCACAAACGTTGAGAAACTTGGTTTTTAAATTACTGTAAATCCAAAATGCGTCATAAATTCTAAAAACTTGGCATGTTGTCATGACATGGCACATATGTGCCATGGTAAAAAAATTGTACAACATGGGACAATTTTAGCCACAAGTCCCTTACACAGCAGAGCTTCTCACTTCAATCATTGAGGTCCCGATAAGGAAAACGTCACCTTACGTAGGCAAAACGACATCCGCTCATCTTCTCGCCATGAACTTTTGTTAGAGGCAACTCGCACCAGTAAGAGTAACTTGCTAAAATATGGAATTATTCAGTATTCTTTGATCATTTTCATACGTTAATTGAGTTCTCTAGGCATACAATGTGGATAATTAAAATTTGAACTAAAATCACCAGGTCCGGTGCATCACAATGGGTTGAAAAATCATATAAGTGTCCATGGCTACTTTGGGCCCCATGCAAGATATGGGAATGGATTTCAAACATCTTGGGGTCTTGGCTCGGCCACATACATTGAGAAACTTGGTTTGACATTCATGTATAAATCAAAAACTCGTCAGAAATTCAGGGAACTTGGCATGGTGTCATGGCATGGCTCATATTTGTCCTGATGATAAATTGTCCGATTTGGGACAAGTTTTGGCACAAGCCCTTACAAACCTCAGCTACTCACGGGAAGCTAGCTTTTGTGGTTTCGATAAGGAACGTGTCACATTATGTGGTCGAATCGACATCCGCTGCCTCTTCTCGTCTTGAACTATATATTTCCAGAGGCAACATATACCAAAATGAGTGTCGTTCCAAAATATGAAAGTATACATGGTTCGTTTGGGCTTTTTATACATTAATTGACTTTTATATGCATTATTTAACGTGCATAATTCAAATTTGAACTACATTCACAAGGTACGGTGCATCAAAATGGGTTGAAAATCGTATACGTGTACATGCATATTTAGGATCCCATGCAATATATGGGAATGAATTCCAAACATCTCGCGGTCTTGGCTCAGCCATACAAACATTGAGAAACACGGGTTTTAAATCATGTGTAAATCAAAAACTAGTCAGAAAATTCATGAAACTTTGCATGGTGTCATAACATGCATGGCTCATATGTGCCCTGGTAAAATAATGTCCAATTTGGGACAAGTTTTGGCACAAGACCCGCACAAACCAAAGATTAATTATCACGTGAAGCTTTGTTGTTTCGATACGGAATGTGTCACCTTATGTGGGCGAATCAACATCCGCTGCCTCTTCTCGTCTTGAACTATTTCTATAGGCAACATATACCAAAATGAGAGTGTCGTGCCAAAATATGAAATTATACATGGTTCGTTTGGCCTTTTTATACATTATTTGACTTTTATATGCATTATTTAACGTGCATAATTCAAATCCGAACTACAATCAGAAGGTCCGGTGCATCAAAATGGGTTGAAAACCATATTAGTGTGCATGCATCTTTAGGTCCCTTGCAAGACATGTGAATGAATTTCAAACATCTCGGGGTCTTGGCTTGGCCACAGAAACATTAAGAAACTATAGGGTTTTAAATCATGTAAATCAAAAACTCGTCAGGAGATTCATGAAACTTGGCAAGGGTTCATGAACATGGCACATAAAGGCGTCACATCATTTTGTTTTCCTATCTGAGACTCGTTTTTTAATATATAATTTCTTTTAGAGCCAACATTGAGACTATTAGTTAAATTATAGTAAATCTAGAACTCACACAAAATTAAATTAAATTGGCATGTCGTCATTATATAGCACAAATATGTTGTGGTATTTTTCGTGTCATTAATAGCAAACAAAAGCTTTTTGGAACAAAGAACTGTCACGTCTCCACGCAAACGGTTTCATTATTTTCAAACCATTGGCGTTCTACTGCCCTTTACGTGCTGCCAAGTGTCGCACTCTTTTATTGGCTATGGCTTAGGAGGTCCCGTGCGAGCAGCTTCTCGGAATCAGGGCTCCGCAAAACCCAACAAGGTTCGAACACTGGGGCGTGTGCGAAGATCTCAATCGACTCAAGGTCTCAACTTGTCACCCTATGGCCTAGCTGCGTCGAATAAGTGTGAGCGGGGAAGGAGACGGACTGAGAGATTTACACAGGTTCGGGCCACCTTGCGGTGTAAAACCCTACTCCTGCTTTTTGGTGGATTGGCCTCTCGAGGAAGCTGTGGATGAACTAGTACAGTGGTTGGGTGGCCTCACGAGGGCTCTTGGTGGTGATGAACTCGACCTGGTTCAACCTCCCCTCTATGATGGGAGCTCATCCTTATTTGTAGGGGCCATGTTCCTCTTCCCCCGTCGCACAGGCGGGAAGGGATCCCACAATGGCCAAATTGGAAAGGGGACAAGAGGTACATCTTATCCTAACTAATGGTGGTCTTCGCCTGCAAAGCTTCTGAGTGTGACGCAGCGGTGGGCTCGGTGATGACATCCGTCCTGTCGAGCTCGTGGTCATGGTCCTCTTGCACCAGGAAGGAAACCTTTGGGGGGTTCCTTGGGAACCCGCGTACGTCCTTGTCTCCTTTGCACCAAAGAGGAAATTGTCCTCCCCCTGCGCCTGCTGGCGCCCGCCTAGCTTGGCCGTCAGAACCCACGTCACCCCGGCCTCACGAGGCTGGGTACTTGCATAGGAATCTCCGCTCCTCAGGAGGTGCCCTGAAGGTGTGCCACTCCTCCAGAGGTCTTGGCGTAATCCTCCTCGCGAGCCGGGGGCTCTCGCAAGGGCCTTGACTTGGGGGGCTCGTTGCAGGGCCGTACCGGGCCTTCGTGGCGGGCCACGCGCTGGGCCGCAGGTAGGCAGGTCTGGGTACTCCCGTTCCCAGAACGCCGACAGTAGCCCCCGGGCCCAAGGCATGCCAACCTTGGCTTCGAGGTGAAGGCAAGGAGCGAAGGGCGAAGCGCCGCGGCCCCCAATCGCCTGTGGGACCGGTGCGTGGTGCCTCGCAGGCCGTTGGACTCCCCTCCTCTGCTGGGCCTCGGGAACAGCCCCGAGTTATGTCGATTCATAGCCTGCGTGCTGTGTTGATCATCATTGCTCTTCCTCGACTGACACCCCCTTCCTGCTCCCTTGTCACCCCGGGCCCACGCCGAAGTGACCCGCCAGGGAACTGAGGTGACGCGAGGCAGAGCCGCCCACGAGCCGAGTACGGCACGTGGCGCCCGAGGAGCTCACTTCGCCTCCACTCCCCACGACGCCTCGGGGATTGCGGTTGCGCCTATAAACCCGCCTTACCCGAGGGGCAGTTCCATCCTTGCTTGCCTTCCAGTTCGCCTCTTTCCATTGACGCCTCGGGGAAGTGCTGCCGGCGCCGGAGTGCAAGCGGGGTCGTCAGCGCCGCGACCGACCCAGGAGGGCGGCGGAGGCCAACCTTCGAGGCCGGTCGAGGCGTGCCGGTGCTAGGCCGCCACCGACGAGTAAGTGCGTTGTCGCCTCTGTTTCTCTTGTTCATCGTGTCTGTCTTTCCGGGCCTGACTGCCGACCTTCCTCAGGGCGCCCGCGCCCAAGAGGCGCATGCTCAACGTGCTCCAGGGCGAGGCGGATGCCCTCAGGGCCCAGCTGCTGAGCGTTGAGGCCGCCCTTCAAGCCGCGCTGCGCGGCGAGGAGGATGCCAAGGCGGAGCTGGCATCCCTCCAGGTCCAAGTTGAGGAGGCCGCCAACGTCGTCCAAGCGGCCATGGACGACGCGAGCCACGCGAAGATGATGGAGGCACAGCGCGCCAAACAGCGCGGTCCGCCGATTCGTCAGGGAAGCCCCCGCGTTGCCGTGTGCGCACGGCGACGGGGGCTACCTCACCTTCTTCCAGAAGGTGGTGGAGGCGCTTGAGTCTGGCGTCTCCCAGGTGGATGAAGATGTCGAATCCAACGCGCGCGACCTCCTGGACAATGAGCTGACACGCGTCTTCTCCCACTTGCGCCGCCACGTCCCCACGTTTGACCTCTCCTGCGCGATGGAGCTAGTGCCCGCAGAGCTCCGGAGGCCCCTCGGGGATGAGCTGCGCAAGCATGTGGAGTCCCGGATCGAGCGGTTTGCCCCGGCGGCGTCGTTCGAGGGGGGCGGCAGCTCCGGCGACGAGTCCTCCATGGGCCACGGCGGGGGCAGCGCCTCCTCCGCCTAAGCTCCTTCTCTTTTATTCCTGTTGCATCATGAACTATTTGGCCCCCGTTGGGCGATAAGCATTGTATGATACCTTTGCTTTTGGGTAGCCGTTGCCCGTCGTGCTTTGAGCATGTTTGTTTCACTCGCGTGGTTTCCTGTTTTCCTCGCGCGCCTCCTGCGCCCCTGCTGGCGAAGGTCTGTGATGACGCTTCCGGAGGTCCTTGCTCCTAGCGTGCGGTGGAGGCCATGGGGCGGCAGCCCCCGTGATCCTCCTTACGCCTGTACTCACCTCGCGGGGCTGTTGTCTCACCTTGAATATTCTTCAGGAGGGGGGCCTTCGGGAGCGTCGCGTGGCCTTCAAGGACGGTCGCTCGCTCGATCCTCGTGAGGCTGATACCCTCGCGATGGCATTGTTCGTGAAGCCTGGGCGGCGCCTGCGTCGGGCTATCTGGGGCGGCATCGTGAGAACCCGATTCTCACCCTTCTGCATTGTCTTTCCTTTCCCACAGCATAGGTGCTGGTCCGTGAGCACAGCGAGAGGGGTTGTGTCTTTCATGCTCGGGCGCCGGTGTCGCGAGGGCTCCTGAGGCGCGACACTTGGGGGCCCGTCTTGGGCATTTGGGCGGCTCGCTCCGGGAAGAGCATGCCTCCGGGCGGTGCCCGAGATCCTCGTCCGTTGCGCCGGTCTGGTCAGGAGCTCTCTAGGCAGGAGCCCCCGAGATCGTCCCGAGGGAGGTGCCGGACGCTCCCTCCTATGCGGAGAGGGATAACGCCCCAACAGCAGGCGCGGGGCTTACAGCGCCAGCGGCAAGGGCTCCAACCCCCAGGAGGCTCTTGGGCAGGAGCTGCGTGGAGGCATGGTTAGGTGCCGGGGCCCGCGCGTCGCTCAGGACTCAAGCGATCGCGCGGGGCTCTGGGAAGCCCCCAGCCCAGTCATCCTGTCGGCTGTCACTCTTCCTTGGTGGTGGTGGCAGCGGAGGGAGGCCGGCCCTGCCCTGAGGGCGGACCTCCCGAGGATGATCACGCCGAGGTTCGCCGCGATGCTCGCCGCGCCGGCAATCCTCGCGAGGTTGGTCTCGCCAGTCCCGCCGTGAGTCGCGGTTGTCCTAGCGGTTCCCGCTGCGCCCCCCTTCCACGGCCACTGCCATGGTTGCCGCGCTCGGGGCAGCGTCCGAAGCGCTCGTCGCGGATCTCCCTGAGCTCCAGGCAGTTGCTGGTGTCGTGGGTGTTGGTGTAGTGGAAGAGGCAAAATGGTCGGTTGCCCCTAGGGAGTTCTTTCTGGCCACGACCGCACCTCGCCTTGGGCGCAGCTACCAGCACGGCGGGGCCCTTGCGTTTTGTCTCCTCGGCCTCGGCCTTCCTATCCTCATGGTCCACCTCTGGGGGAATGCGGAGGGAGCTGTGGCCTACTTCAGCCTTAGCGCACCCGTTCGCCGGGTTGAACTTCGGGCGAAGCGCGCGCGCTTCGCCCTGTGACAGCGGTTCCATCTGGCAGCTCGTCACGTCCCGCGCGCGCGTCGGCGCCCCATGTGGTGGTTCGTGGCGTCGTTCTTCGCACATGGGCTTGCGGTCGGTCATTCGCGGGGAAGGAGGAGGTAGCGCGCCGCGAGCCACGTCTCCCTCCTGGAAGGGCGAGGGCGGAGCGAGCGGGTAGGCGTCGTGGCTTCACTAGCAGCATCGGTGGGCTCGGCGCCGCAGCTAAGCCAGTCTCCGGAGTTGTCGTCGTCGGGGTGGTAACACAGCAGTTCGCACGCCATGGACTGCGCAGCTGGTGCCCCCGCTGGTCCGCGGCGTGCGTGGGTGGTCGACGCCGTGGTGGGAGTGGGAGACGGCGCTGCGACGCTGACGCCCTGTCGCTCGGAGGGTGGTTGCGGTAGGTCCTGCCTACCGCAAGCATCCAACCCGGTAAGAGCATCGACTGTGGGAGTGTCGGAGCGGCGTGGAACACCGTAGCTCATAGGCGCCATTTGGGCGACGCGGGCTGCCCGGCTCTCGGCACGGGCACGACGGGCGTCGGCCATGGGAGTGGCGGAGCTGAGACGGAGTGGAACAGGAAGAAGATTTCGACACGCCCCTACCTGGCGTGCCAAATGTCAGAATCGGGGCCCGCAAAACCCAATAAGGTTCGAACACTGGGCCGTGTGCGAAGATCTCAACCGGCTCAAGGTCTCAACTTGTCACCCTACGGCCTAGCTGTGTCGAATAAGTGTAAGCAGGGAAAGAGACGGACTCAGAGATTTACCCAGGTTCGGGCCACCTTGCTGTGTAAAACCCTAATCCTGCTTTGTGGTGGATTGGCCTCTCGAGGAGGATGCGGTTGAACTAGTAAAGTGGTTGGGTGGCCTCACGAGGGCTCTTGTTGGTGATGAACTTGACCTGGTTCAACCTCCCCTCTACGATGGGAGCTCGTCCTTATTTATAGGGGCCACGGTCCTCTTCCCCCGTCGCACAGGCAGGAAGGGATCCCACAACGGCCAAATTTGAAAGGGGACAAGAGGTCCATCCTATCCTGACTAAAGGTGGTCTTCGCCTGCAAAGCTTCTGAGTGTGACGTAGCGGTGGGCTCGGTGATGACATCTGTCCTGCCGAGCTCGTGGTCTTGAGCCTCTTGCACCAGGAAGGAAACCTTTGGGGGGGTTCCTTGGGAACCCGCGTATGTCCTTGTCTCCTTTGCACTAAAGAGGAAACTGTCCTCCCTCTGCGCCTGCTGGCGCCCGCCTGGCTTGGCCGTCAGAACCCACGTCATCCTGGCCTCAGGAGGCCGCCGCCGCCGCCGCAACTAGTTTTCTTTATATTGTATCTCGATTGTATGAATGTAAAGTGAAAGCTTGACTGAATGAAATCTATGGTTTGATAAACTAAGTATTTATCTCCGAATTCACTTGGCAAATAAAAAACCATCATAGTTTTATCTAAATGAACACACATCACAAACGGTTCAGGTCGAATACCCGTTTGAAGATCGACAACTATCTTTCCTTCGCCCGTAAGCCAAGTTAAAATATTGGCGCGAAGGATTGGTCCAATGCGTCATCGCAAACGTTTCTCGAATATGATCTGTGTGCCTAGTACAGACAATCCGGGAAGATTTGCATCTATCATACTAGGTAAATTGCCATGTGTCAAATCGGAAACATTGGCCTTTGTCGATCTAGTAACACTGACATTTGTCAACATTTTAGCACTGGCATTTGGCAAGTATTGCAGAAACAAAATCACAATTAGGGTGTAATTTTGCAACTGAAATTCACTTTAAACATGGATTTCATTCATACATTAAGCACTGGTCTTTGTACAATACAGTTCAACTCGACAGCTGAACCGAAAATACTTTTCCCCAATTGTTGCCAACCACGTACTGAATTAGCTAGTTCAACTATATACTAGCTACTTAAAGTACGTGGTACAGTTCAACCATATCTATAGTTAGATGAACTGAACAAAATAGCTCCTAAATACTAGTACTACGGAGGGGCTTTGTAGTACTTCCAGCAGAATCAAGGGCGCTCAGTAAGAGAAAGTGAAGGAGGAGCCTGCTGACGAGTTGGCAGAGATGTGTCCGTTGCGTGCTAGTGCTGCCCTCCGATGCTCAAGACGCCCCTCCTCGAATCGACGGGACTCTGCGTAGATCTCCGCATTCTGCGCCACCACTGCAGCTTCTCCTCCGGCCACGGCGTCGGTGAGCTTCTTCGCGTGCGCGACCTGGCGCTCCATCTCCTTCTCTAGGAAGTAGATGTAGCGCGCAAGGGTTGCGACGCAGAAGCCCAGTGGCGGGCCTTTGGCGGACTCCACCTCCCGCTTTCGGGCCTTGGTGGCGGCGCGGGTTATGACCCCGCAGCCCGACGGCGGGGTCATGGCAAAGACGGACGACGGTGGGGTGGCGGCACCGGCGGCGGAAGGCGTGGTGGCGGCCACGGCGGCCACCGGCAGCAGCTGCCTTCGGGCAGCGGTGGTGGAGCGTGTAGTTCTGGCGTGCGCACACCCACCAGGGATGCCACGTGCACTACACGCTTCAGAGGACCGACGCGGTGAAGCCTCCCAGCTAGAGCTGTCCTCTGGCGGTGTGGCTGGGCAACGACGAACGGCTAGTGCCATTGGCGATTGGGGGAGAAGCAAACTAGACAAGCTACGGGGAGGGGGGGATGAAGGCAATGTGGTGTCGCCGGCCGTGAGGGTTTGTATAGCGGGCCGGCAAGCATTGGGGATTTCACCGAGCATGGCGGGAAGCTAGAGCCGTAGGACGGTTTTGCGCGCAGGAACCAGCGCGGTTCTGAGCGGGAATGGGATCATCGAGCGGGCGCGTGGCCAAAACCCAAAAGTGGTGCCGAAGCGTGCACTGGAATACTCGGGCGGCAACGCGGTGACAAGACGTGAGAGAGGAGGACGGACTGATGCGGAGGCACATGCGTCAAAATAATAAAGCATCTACGATATTAATACAGGCAAACGGCACTTCCCAACGTAGCGTATGTAATGATCTCATCCATCACTGACAATTACTTGGCAGCAACCTTCTACCCACAACACACACAACTTGTCAGTACGAATCGTCTGTTTTATTTCCGGTGTTCGCACACGATTCTCATTACTCACCTGTTTGCTGTATATCGCACACATCGTGTTATGCTGAGTCGTTTGTGTTCTGTTGTATCAGCGCACACAGTTTATCCGAGTGAACTGTATGTCGTACTTCGCACACGTATATAGTTTTGGAAACCGTTTCTGTTATCTTATCTAATCACAAACGGTTCATAAGAACAAACTGTCTGCCGTAGATCACACACGCAACTACTTTCTGAATCGTATTTGATGGATCCACCTCCGCACACAGTTCGTACCATTAGTGACGGAGCTTGCACTATACCATTTGCGATTCATGCATCGCACACAGTTTCGTCGAAGGGTCTCTGATTGATGTGTCGTGTTTGGACCATTCTGTAGTAGTGCTTGCTGCCCTCATGATGATGTGTGAGTAGTTCACCACAGACCTACGGGTCCATAGCTAGTACCTAGATGGAAATATCTCTCTCTTATGATCTTCAATACAATGGTCATCGCATCTTCGCTTTGATCTATCCGATGTAATCCTATTGTGTGGTGTGTTTGTTGGGATTCGATGAATTGTGGGTTTATGTTTAGATTATTCATCAAAAGTATATGAGATGCCTCTGAATTATATTATTTCTTAAGTGCATGATCATTATAGCTTCATAATGCTCTTCGATCTATTGATATGCTTTGGCCAAGTAGATTGATATTTCATTGGTGGGAGTGGTGCATTGTGGTAGGTTCGACCTGGCGAGTTTCTATATCCCAGTGACAAAGTAGGGGACAAGATGCATCTTTCTGTTGTTGCTACTAAGGATAAAACGATGGGGTTCATTCATATTGTTTGAGTCTACTTTGTCTACATCATGTCATCATTCTCCAAGTATTACTCTATTTTACTTACACCAGTAGAAAATGGCCCATTTGTCCCGGTTCCAGAGGCCCATTAGCCCCGGTTCTGGAATCAGGACTAAAGGGTCGGGACTAAAGCCCAAAACCTTTAGTCCCGGTTCGCTTACAAACCGGGACAGAAGGGGCTCCACGTGGCCGCTGTGGGGAGCCCAGGCAGGAGGACCTTTAGTCCCGGTTGGTAACACCAACCGGGACCAAAAGGCATCCACGCGTCAGCATCTGGCAGGAGCTGGGGTTTTTGTTTTTTTTAAAGGGGGGGGGTTAGGAGGTTTTGTAGGGTTAATTTAGGGGTTTCATATTGTGTTAGCTAGCTAATAGAGAGAAGTGTCCTCTCTTTCTCCGTGCTTGGTCGACGCTAGCTACTATAGAGAGAACTCGACACGCTAGCTAGTAAGCAAATGAAGGAACCATTAAGTACACAAGATCGTCATGAACATATACAGAGAGAAGTGATCGACCTCTCTTTCTCCGAGAGATTGGTCGAACAACAAGTTTTCATATATCTATCTGACGCTACTAGCTACATATATACAATATAAGATCTCTTACAATTAATCCCTAACATCTAATGTCAAATTCCAGATGGTATTCTCCGGCTTTATTTATGACGTGGTCAAGAAAGAATCCCGCCAATTCCTCTTGAATTGCTCGTATGCGATCATGTGGTAGAAGTTCATCCCGCATCTGCCACATCAAATATGAAGAAGGGGGTCAATACATATATATGAATGAAACTCAACACAAATCATGGTAATAAAATAAAATTGTGAATATTATTGCTTACGCACTTCATATTGTTTTTCAGAGTAGCCCCGCTTAGGGGTCGTCGCGTTGTAGATGAACTCGCAAACGTAGTATCCACAAAAATCATTCCCGGCTTCCTGCCACAAGCACTTTACGAGAAATAGAGTTCAATCAAACTGATAATCAAGCATGATAAATGGTATTGATGAAACTAGAATCAATGGGAGATGTGCGGAACTAGCTAGTAGTACTTACTTTCGGGTGTGTAAATCGCAGCTCCCTCGGCAGTGGCGGAACAATTGCGGTGAACTCTTTCCAAACCCTGCCAGACAAAGAAAATAATTACTTGATATCAGGAAATGAACAAAGTGGCCGATATGATGCGATAATGATCGATTGAACTTACTTCTGGAGCATTTCAGTCATGTCCGCATATTCCTGGGGATCTTTTCGTTTCGAGTCTAAGACGATTACTACTCCCCGCTCAAGCTTAATCTCTAGCAGAATATAGTGGAACCGGCGCACGCATGCATAACTCATCAATTACATTACTATAACCTCGAGTAATAAGGGAAACCGAATATGTACAAGACAGTAACACTCACTGGAAGTTGTAAGGAAAGAGTATTGTCTCTTTGTTTTGATTTGTAAGCAACGATTGTAGCAAGTTGTCCTCGGTTTGTGTGACCTTGTTTTTAACCGTAAACTCATGTATGATATTTGGGTTAATGAACCCAATGTCATAGATTTGTGCTTTTCTGCTTTCGACGATCTTCAATCTGCATAATATAGTGAGGATAATTATATATACATGCAATGAAAGAGCTGAGCTATATATAGAGACTTAATTACAGAAGTAGTACTTACAGACAGTAGCAAGTCAAGATTGTTTTGTCGAGGGCCTTTTGATTGTATAACTGGAATAACTCATCAAATTCAACAGACAACTGCTCCATTCCAACGAGGTTGTGCTCCTCTTTAATTCTCAGCGTCAAAGTATCCTTCCCAGACTCGCTGCAGGTTTTCATGTACCAATCATGGAATCTTCGCATCATCGTTGTTAGAGGAGGATGATCAGGTTTGACGAGAGGCTGCCCGTACCGGTATCTGAATTCGTCCACTTCCAACGGCTCAAACTGTACATCATCACTCAGGTAATCACCAGGATTGGTACCGGGCACCATCCCCGGATGATTAGCGACGATATCGCTAGACACCTTGAGCGGGGGGCACGATTGGTTCGCCTGTTCGCCGAGCTGGGGAATTTTTTTCCCACTTCTTCATTCTGCTAACCTTGCATCACTGGAAGTACTTCCCGACCGCCGCGCATCTTGATATGTCTTTTTAAGACAGCGGACATAGTTGGAATCCGGCAGAGGCGGTGGTGGTCGCTTCAGGGCATCGATAGTGCGCTTCACTTTCACCGGATCTGGATTCTCCTTCGAAGGTGGAGTTTTCTTTGCAAAATGGTCCCTCACTTGGGCACGACAGATGTCCTCGTTTTCCTTCTCGGTCCTCTCATATGGTAACTTTTCCAGAGCCTTGAGAGATGGACCGTATCTGAATTGCCTCCCGCCTCTGCTTGTACTGCTACCCGCCGGAGCGGCGGCGTCTCTCTTCCGTCGTTGCTGACGAGGCGGAGAAGGAGGCGGAGTGCTCCGACGCGCCGGAGGAGCTGGAGCGGCGGTGTCTGTCTTCCGCCGTTGCTGACGAGGCGGAGGAGGAGGCGGACTGCTCCGACGCGCCGGAGTAGGCGAAGGAGGAGGCGGAATGCCCTCACGTGCCGGAGGAGCCGGAGAAGCAGGCGGAGTGCCCTGATCACTCGCCGGAGGAGTAGTAGGAGGAGGAGGCGGAGTGCCCTGACTCGCCGGAGGAGGAGGAGGAGGCGGAGGCGTCCAGTTTGGAAGCTTGATGTACTCCTTCCGCCATAGACATGTACTCCTCAGAACATGAACCAGCTGATTCTCCCCTTCACCTGTAGGGTGGTCAAGCTCGAGCTCCTCAAATCCCTCCATTACTTCATCCACCGTCACAACATCATAGCCATGTGGAATGGGAAGGCAGTGAAAAGTTCCGTTGGGTTGAGGAGGTGCAACAGAGCCGACAACCACCTTGAAAGTGAGGTTCCGGAAATTCGTCATAAGCTAGCAATGCTGAGCCTCCGTGATAGTATCCACGGGGTAGCTAGGAGCCGTGAAGTAAGGCTGAACGAGCTCCGTGGAAGCCATGCTGCTTCTCCGCTGAGATGGCAGGGTAGCTTCTGGGGTAGCTTCGTGCCGCTGAGATGATTGGCCGGCAGCTCGCTGGCTCTCAAGTTCCTCTAGCTTTTCTAGTCTTGCATTGAGCTTCTTTATGTCGCTCAGCTCCGCTTTCCTCTTTCTCTCCCGGCTTCTGTAACCGCCTACGTCGGGAAACCCAACCTTCCACGGAACGGAGCCTGGTGTGCCTCGTGTTCGTCCAGGGTGCTCAGGATTTCCGAGGGCCTCAGTCAGCTCGTCCTTCTCTCTGTCGGGAATGAACGTCCCTTCCTGCGATGCGGTGATATACTTCTGAAGCTTCTTGACGGGTATTGCAAGTTGCTCATCCGTCCAACGGCACTTCCCTGTTTCAGGATCCAAAGTCCCCCCAACCCCGAAGAACCAAGTCCTTGAACGGTCTGGCTAGTTCAATGTCTCTGGTTCGACCCCTTTATCAATCAGGTCATTCTCAGCTTTGTCCCACAACGGCCGGGCTTTGAGATAGCCACCTGACACCGTGTGATGGTGATACTGCTTCTTTGCAGCATTGTTCTTGTTTGTCTCTGACATTTTCTTACTCTTGTCCGATGTCTTGTAGGCCACAAATGCGAGCCAGTGATCTCTTATCTTCTCAAATCGGCCGATGAATTCTGGAGTCTTCCCTTTGTCGACAAACTTTGATTTCAACTCATTCTTCCACCTCCTGAATAGATCTGCCATCTTCTTAAGAGCACACGCCTTGAACAGTGGCTCCATAACTGGCTTATTCGGATCCTCCTCTGGCGGTAGGGTGAAATTTGCCTTCAGCGAGGTCCAAAGATCATCTTTCTGTCTATCGGTCACATAAGAAACTTCAGGGTTGTCGTCCTTAGGCTTATTCCATTGCTTGATATTGATCGGGATGTTGTCCCTAACAATAGCTCGGCACTGAGCAGAAAATGCGTCCTTGGTCCGCTTGTGTTCAATCGGTAAGCCATCGTCCGCGAGTGCTGTGATCGTGAACCTTTCATCCTTGCGCAACCTTCTCTTCGGGCCTCGTCTCGTTACCGAAGTTTGGCTCGATCCGGAGGACTATAAAAGAATAAAGAAGAGTTAATATATGTACATACCAAAACAATTAATGCATCAATTAGCTAGTCAGCACAGGCTTAATTAATATATATACCTCGCCGGACTTTTCAACAGCTCCCTCCTCCGTTCGGTCACCGGAGCCGTCATCATGGTCTCCTTCTTCCTCCGGCATTCGGTCACCGGAGCCATCATGATCATGTCCTTCCTCCTCCATTGTTAGATCACCGGAGCCGTCATCCTCTCCTTCCAGACCATCGGTGTCGTTGAGAAACGACAAGACATCACGTCCGGCGAGGATTATCTCCCCGAACAACTGTTCTTGTTCCAAGTCTCTTTGATCCATAGTTTATGCAAATATTACAACATGGCAATTAATATACAAACATGAATGTCCGACATCCGGACCGCCTCTCTCATGAATGTCCGACGTCCGGACCGCCTCTCGAATGAATGTCAAACAAGGGATTCTCTTAACCTTTAAGGGATTTAACAAAATGGCGCCATTCTGGATGTGCAGAAAATGGTCCATATTTTTCCTGATCTCATCTACCCTTCTATATGTCACGTTGTCTAGTGTCAAAGGATTCAAGAAAACCAAGGCTTCATCATTAGCCTGAAGTAACAGGCGCATAATGGTATGAAGCTCTCCAAAATTGTTTTGGAACGGAGTCCCGGATAGGATAATTAATTAGCTTTTTGGTACGAAGTTCAGCAAGAGCCTTCCGAATATCGCTATTTGGAAGGCCTTTGCTGAATTTCATACCAAAAAGCGAATTATTCTATCTGGAACTCCATTCCAAAAAAACTTTGAAGAGCTTCGTAGCATCATACGCCTGTTACTTCCGGCTAATGATGAAGCCATGGATTTCTTCAATACTTTGACAGACACTGTGACATATAGAAGAATATATATATAGATGAGATCAGAAAAAAATTGGATCAACTTGTGCACATCCATAATGGGGGCATTCTTGATAAATCTATGTTACCGGAGTTTTCTATATGAACAAAAAAAAATTCCACATGACATGTCCGACGTCCCCCCTCATGTCGAAGTTATCGGGGAGGGGGTAGACGACAACGACGCTCACCCCTCATGTCCGACGTCCGACGTCCCCCCTCATGTCATGTCCGACATCCCCCTCATGTCGAAGTTATCGGGGAGAGGGTAGACGACAACGACGCTCACCCCTCATGACATGTTCGACGTCCCCCCTCATGTCGAAGTTATCGGGGAGGGGGTAGACGACAACGACGCTCACCCCTCATGTCCGACGCCCGATGTCCCCCCTCATGTCATGTCCGACGTCCCCCCTCATGTCGAAGTTATCGGGGAGGGGGTTGACGACAACGACGCTCACCCCTCATGTCCGACGTCCGACGTCCCCCCTCATGTCATGTCCGACGTCCCCCCTCATGTCGAAGTTATCGGGGAGGGGTTAGACGACAACGACGCTAACCCCTCATGTCCGACGTCCGACGTCCCCCCTCGTTTTAACTAATTTCTATGAACAAAAAAAATATTGTATGAACAAAAAAAATATTGACCAAGTTGTCATGAACAAAAAAAATTGAACAAAAAAAATATTGACCAAATATAGACGAGAGGGCAAAGACGGGGGCGACGGCGACGGCGGGGACGACGGGCGGGGGCAACGGTGACGGCGACGGCGGGGGCGGCGGGCGGGGGCGGCAGCGACGACGGGGGTGGCGGGCGACGACGGGGACGACGGTGACGGCGACGGCGGGGGCGGCGGGCGGCGGCGACGACGGGGGCGGCGGGCGACGGCGGGGGCGACGGGCGGGGGCGGCGGCGACGACGGGGGCGGCGGGCTGCGGGCGACGACGGGGGCGGCGAGCGGACGACGGGGGCGGCGGGCGGCGGCGACGGCTGGGGCGACGGCGGCGGCGACGGTGGGGGCGGCGGGCGACGTATGGGCAACCTGGCGGCGTCGATTTCGTCGGCGTCGTCGGGGGCGGGGGCGAGATGAGAACTGAAAATTCCTAAGTGCTACTTATATACCCAGAGAATTGGTCCCGGTGCGTGGCACGAACCGGGACCAATGCACCCCTGTAGTCCCGGTTGGTGCCACCAACCGGGACCAAAGGTCAGTTTTGAGCAGCCCAAAGGGTGGGAAACAGGGACCTTTGGTCCCGGTTGGTGGCACCAACCGGGACAAAAGGGGTGCATTAGTCCCGGTTGGTGCCACCAACCGGGACCAAAGGTCAGTTTTCAGCAGCCCAGAAACAGGGACCTTCGGTCCCGGTTGGTGGTACCAACCGGGACTAAAGGGGTCCATTTTTTGTTTTGTTTTTTGCTTTATTTATTTTATTTTGTTCCTACTTACAGCTAAACACTTACTGTTTTTCAGTGATTCTTTTTGCTTTTAGGTCACAAAAATTATAAACTTTCTGTTAGTGCCATTAGTTTTCAAATTTGAATAGTTTAAATTTGAATTTTTTGAAATTTGTGTGAATCACAGTTTGTGAATAACTTTACTAAAAAAATAGATTTTTGAGTGATTCTTTTTCCTGCAATTTAATATTACTGTGTTTTATCATTATATTCAATTTGGTAATTTTTAGGTTATTTTAAATGTCTGTTTTAATCAAAAATAGATTTTGTTATTTTAGTTTGCTATTAAAGTTTCTAATAAAAAATTTATTTATGAAAATTCTTTTTTCTATTAATGTTTTGAACAAAAAATACTTTGATAATTTTAGTTGCATAAATTTTATATAATTTTAGTTTCAAAAATATTAGAGGTTTATAAAAGCTTTTTAGTTCATTCCTTTTCCTATTAGAGTTTTATAAAAGCTTTTTAGTTGATTCTTTTTGCTATTGAAGAATATTATAGTTTTGTTTTAGTTGATCATAACAGAATATTTTAATTGATTATTTTTAGTTCATTCTTTTTCCTATTAGAGTTTCATAAAAGTTTTCTAGTTCATTCTTTTTGCTATTAGTTCATTCTTTGAGCTAAATGACCCTGAAATTGAAAAGCACTACAAATGAACTCTGAAAAGGTTGAAAGTTCGCATGGTATCATCATTTCACCCACATAGCATGTGCTAAAAAGTTGAGAGGGTTACGGCAAAAACTGGATGCACTTCATGTACAAAATGGACAATCTCTTTCGAAGTATCAGGGTTTCGGACGAAAACTCATCTGTTACAAAGGGATTTCATTTTTTTGAACTTATTTGAACTCCAGACTTTTTGTGTGTTCAAAATGCACCATTCAAAGCCACATCATCAATTTTCAACCCTTTCTGACTTCATTTGGTATTTTTCTTGCATTTACTGATTTTTTTGAGCTAAATGACCATGAAATTGAAAACCACTACAAATGAACTCTGAAAAGGTTTAAAGTTGGCATGGTATCATCATTTCACCCACATAGCATGTGCTAAAAAGTTGAGAGGGTTACGGCAAAAACTGGATGCACTTCGTCTACAAAACGGACAATCTCTTTCGAAGTATCAGGGTTTCGGACGAAAACTCATCTGTTACAAAGGTATTTCATTTTTTTGAACTTATTTGAACTCCAGACTTTTTGTGTGTTCAAAATGAACCATTCAAAGCCACATCATCAATTTTCAACCCTTTCTGACTTCATCTGGTATTTTTCATGCATTTACTGATTTTTTTGAGCTAAATGACCATGAAATTGAAAAGCACTACAAATGAACTCTGAAAAGGTTGAAAGTTGGCATGGTATCATCATTTCACCCACATAGCATGTGCTAAAAATTTGAGAGGGTAACGGCAAAAACTGGTGCACTTCGTGTACAAAACGGACAATCTCTTTCGAAGTATCAGGGTTTCGGACGAAAACTCATCTGTTACAAAGGTATTTCATTTTTTTTGAACTTATTTGAACTCCAGACTTTTTGTGTGTTCAAAATGAACCATTCAAAGCCACATCATCAATTTTCAACCCTTTTTGACTTCATCTGGTATTTTTCATGCATTTACTGATTTTTTTAAGCTAAATGACCCTGAAATTGAAAAGCACTACAAATGAACTTTGAAAAGGTTGAAAGTTGGCATGGTATCATCATTTCACCCACATAGCATGTTATAAAAAGTTGAGAGGGTTACGGCAAAAACTGGATGCACTTCGTGTACAAAACGGACAATCTCTTTCGAAGTATCAGGGTTTTATACGAAAACTCATCTGTTATAAAAGGCATTTCATTTCTTCACGTGTAACTGCAGTGATATTCTAGATCAAAGGCATCATCATACTAGTTGTGGAGAGAAAGTCTTCACTTTTTCTTCGCTTGTGTCCTTTGCTTATTGCGCCATAACCATGGATAATCTTCATCATTTAACAGGGTGCTTGGGTCAGCCTTGACTTTGAAGGGAGGAATTTCATGAAACTTTTCATAATCTTTAGACATGTCTGTCTTGCCCTCCCATCCCACGATGTCTCTTTTTCCTAAAAGAACTATGTGGCGCTTTGGCTCGTCATATGATGTATTCGCTTCCTTATCTTTTCTTTTTCTCGGTTTGGTAGACATGTCTTTCACATAGAAAACCTGCGCCACATCATTGGCTAGGATGAATGGTTCGTCTGTGTACCCAAGATTGTTCAGATCCACTATTGTCATTCCGTACTGTGGGTCTACCTGTACCCCGCCTCGTGACAGATTGACCCATTTGCACTGAAACAAAGGGACCTTGAAACCATGTCCATAGTCAAGTTCCCATATGTCCACTATGTAACCATAATATGTGTCCTTTCCCCTCTTGGTTGCTGCATCAAAGTGGACACCGCTATTTTGGTTGGTGCTCTTTTGATCTTGGGCGATCGTGTAAAATGTATTCCCATTTATCTCGTACCCTTTGTAAGTCAATACAGTCGAAGATGGTCCCCTGGCCAACGAGTATAGCTCATCAGAAACAGTGTTGTCACCCATGAGATGTGTTTGCAACCAACTGCCGAAAGTCTTGATGTGTTCATATGTAATCCATTCGTCACACTACTCCGGGTGTTTGGAGCGCAGAATATTCTTGTGTCCATCGACATACGGGGTCACCAAGGTAGAATTCTGTAGAACTGTGTAGTGTGCTTGAGACCAAGAATGCCCGTCCCTACATATTATTGAGTCCGCTCCTAGCGTGCCTTTTCCAGTCAGTCTCCCCTCATATCGCGATTGAGGGAGACCAATTTTCTTAAGGTCAGGAATGAAGTCAACACAAAACCCAATGACATCCTCTGTTTGATGGCCCATGGAGATGCTTCCTTCTGGCCTAGCGCGGTTACGAACATATTTCTTTAAGACTCCCATGAACCTCTCAAAGGGGAACATATTGTGTAGAAATACAGGGCCCAGAACGACAATCTCGTCGACTAGATGAACTAGGACGTGCGTCATGATATTGAAGAAGGATGGTGGGAACACCAGCTCGAAACTAACAAGACATTGCACCAAATCACTCCTTAACCTTGGCAGGATTTCTGGATCGATCACCTTCTGAGAGATTGCATTGAGGAATGCACATAGCTTCACAATGGCTAATCGAACGTTTTCCGGTAGAAGCCCCCTCAATGCAGCCGGAAGCAGTTGCGTCATAATCACGTGGCAGTCATGAGACTTTAGGTTCTGGAACTTTTTCTCTGCCATATTTATTATTCCCTTTATATTCGACGAGAAGCCAGACGGGACCTTCATATTGAGCAGGCATTCAAAGAAGATTTCCTTCTCTTCTTTTGTAAGAGCGTAGCTGGCAGGACCTTCATACTGCTTTGGATGCATGCCGTCTATTTCATGCACACGTTGCTGTTCCTCCCGTGCCTCCGGTGTATCTTTTGTCTTCCCATATACTCCCAAGAAGCCTAGCAGGTTCACGCAAAGATTCTTCGTCACGTGCATCACGTTGATTGCAGAGCGGACCTCTAGGTCTTTCCAATAGGGTAGGTCCCAAAATATAGATTTCTTCTTCCACATGGGTGCGCGTCCCGCATCATCAGTCGGAACAGATAGTCCGCCAGGACCCTTTCCAAAGATTACTTGTAAATCATTGACCATATCAAGTATGTGATCACCAGTACGGAGGGCGGGCTTCTTCCGGTGATCAGCCTCACCTTTGAAATGCTTTCCTTTCTTTCGACATTGATGGTTGGTCGGAAGAAATCGACGATGCCCCAGGTACACATTCTTCCTGCATTTGTCCAAATATATACTGTCGGTGTCATCTAAATAGTGTGTGCATGCGTGGTCCCTTGTTTGTCTGTCCTGAAAGGTTACTGAGAGCAGGCCAATCGTTGGTGGTTACAAACAGCAACGCATGTAGGTGAAATTCCTCCTGGTCGTTCTCATCCCACACACGTACACCTCTTCCATTCCATAGCTGTAAAAGTTCATCAACTAATGGCCTTAGGTACACATCAATGTCATTGCCGGGTTGCTTAGGGGCTTGGATGAGCACTGGCATCATAATGAACTTCAGCTTCATGCACAACCAAGGAGGAAGGTTATACATACATAGAGTCACAGGCCATGTGCTATGCTTCCTGCTCTGATCCCCAAAAGGATTAACGCCATCTGCACTTAAACCAAACCATACGTTCCTTGGGTCATCTGTAAAGTCGCTCCACTTTCTCTCAATCTTTCTCCACTGCGACCCGTCAGCAGGTGCTCTCAACTTCCCGTCTTTCTTACGGTCTTTTATGTGCCATTGCATCAACTCGGCATGCTTTTTGTTTCTGAACAGACGTTTCAACCGTGGTATTATAGGAGCATACCACATCACCTTGGCAAGAACCCTCTTCCCGGTGCGCTGGCCCTCAACATCACCAGGGTCATCTCTTCTGATCTTATACCGCAATGCACCGCATACCGGGCATGCGTTCAAATCCTCGTACGCACCGCGGTAGAGGATGCAGTCATTAGGGCATGCATGTATCTTCTGCACCTCCAATCCTAGAGGGCATAGAACCTTCTTTGCTTCGTACGTACTGCCGGGCAATTCGTTATCCTTTGGAAGCTTCTTCTTCATTATTTTCAGTAGCGAACTAAATCCCTTGTCAGATACACCATTGTCTGCCTTCCATTGCAGCAATTCCAGTGTGGTACCGAGCTTTCTGTTGTCATCTTCGCAATTTGGGTACAACCCTTTTTTGTGATCCTCTAACATGCGATCGAACTTCAACTTCTCCCTTTCACATTCGCATTCTCTCTGTGCATCAACAATGACCTGACGAAGATCATCATCGGGCACATCGTCTGGTTCCTCTTGATCTTCAGCTTCCCCCATTGCAGCATCACCGTATTCAGGGGGCGGGTAGTTGTCATCATCCTCTTCTTCTTCGTTGTCTTCCATCATAGCCCCTCTTTCTCCGTGCTTGGTCCAAACATTATAGTGTGGCATAAAACCCTTCTCAAGTAGGTGGAAGTGAAGGGTTTTAGATGGAGAAAGCCTTCGTATTCTCACAGACAGTACATGGACAATGCATAAAACCATTCTGCTTGTTTGCCTCAGCCGCTTCGAGAAAATTATGCAGGCCCTTAATATACTCGGAGGTGCGTCGGTCACCGTACATCCATTGCCGGTTCATCTGCGTGCGTTATATAGTTCTCATTATTGAACAACATATAGCTCTCTAGAGCATCTAATTAAAACATACATTCAAACTATGTAAAAAATTTAAATGCAACAACAAATGCGATCATAACCGCAACTAAGGTACCAATTGATCCAACGGCATAATGATACCAAGCCTCAGTATGAATGGCATATTTTCTAATCTTTCTAATCTTCAAGCGCATTGCATCCATCTTGATCTTGTGATCGTCGACGACATCGGCAACATTCAACTCCAATTTCATCTTCTCCGCTTCAACTCTTTGTAATTTTTCTTTCAAGTAATTGTTTTCTTTTTCAACCAAATTTAACTTCTCGACAAGAATTTCTATTTCGGTTGGAATTTCCGGTTCACATACCTCCTAGATTAAAAAATCTATGTCACGTTGGTCGGCATAATTGTCATAAACACTAAATAAAACAAATAGTTATAAAAGATAATATATACCACATCCGAATCATAGACAGGACGAGGGCCGACGGAGGCGGATACCAAAACCATCGCACTATATAATAACAAACAATAATAAAAGTAAGAAAATTACACAAGTATCTATCTAAATCATACAAGTAAGAACTTTTTTCTTTTAGAAAGAAGATAAGAAGAAGAGGCTAACCACGGTTGTGCCGGCGCCGAGATCGGCGCGGGCGATCGACGGCGGTGAGGACGGGGACGGGACAGGACGGACCGCCAAACCTAGACAAATCTTGAGGAAAATAGAGCTTGGATAAGGAGCTTCGAGAGGAGAAAGCTTAAGTGTGGCTCGGGCATTTCATCAAACACCTCATGTGCATGGGAGGTGAGCTAGCGCACCACAAAGCTCTCCCACGGCCGGCCAAAAAAACAGAGCAGTGCACTGCTCTACTCGCGGGTAGGGGGTATATATAGGCTTCCCTTTGGTCCCGGTTTGTGGCTGGAACCGGGACTAAAGGACCCCATTTGGTCCCGGTTCCAGCCACAAACCGGGACCAATGGTTGTGGGCCAGGAGCGAGGCCCATTGGACCCGGTTCTTGTCTGTTACAGGGACCAAAGGGGTCAGACGAACCGGGACCAATGGCCCACGAGGCCCGGCCGGCGCCCTGGCCTCACGAACCGGGACCGATGCCCCCATGGGTCCCGGTTCGTGAGTGAACCGGGATTAATGGGCTTTTCAGGGCTGGACCAAAGCCCTGTTTTCTACTAGTGTTAATACTCTAGATGCATGCTGGATAGCGGTCCATGAGTGGAGTAATAGTAATAGGTGCAGGCAGGAGTTGGCCTATTTGCTTATGGATGTGATGCATATATATACATGATCATTGTCGTGAAAATCACATATCTATTCGGTTTTCTATCAATGGCCCAACAGTAATTTGTTACCCACCATATGCTGCCTACATGAGAGATGCCGCTAGGGAACACTATGGCCCCCGGGTCTATTCACTTATATATTTGCAGAGGCTATTATTACCTCGCTGCCTTTATTTACTTTTTATTTATTTTGCTTTTATCAATGATTATCTACACAACTCATTTGCAAATAACGAGATCAAGGTGATTGACAACCCTCTTGCCCGCGTTGGGTGCAAGTTGTTTGTTCATTTGTGTGCAGCCGCTGAAGACGGTTGAGGATTGATATTCCTATTGGTTCGATAAACCTTGGTTTCATAATAGTGGGAAATACTTATCCGCTTTGTGCTCCAATTACCCGTTCCTCTTCACGGAAAACCCAACACAGATCACAAGTATCACGATGGATTTCTGGCGCCGTTGCCGGGGAATTTCATCATCAACTACCAATTAACTTCACACAAATTGTCATTCACTTGTTCTCCTTTTTATTTGCTATTATATTTAGCTGGTCACATAAAAATCAAAAATACAAAAATATTTATCTTTGCTTGTTACTAGTTTACTCCTTTGCTTGCTTAAAGTAGTTGTCATGTCTGATTTGAGATTAGTGGTGTTTCCGCCACTAGTGCGTAAGGCCTTGAGCACCCAACTTCACCTTACGGTAATAATGCTAAAATAAATTTTGATGAAGTTGCTAAGGAAAAACTTGATAATCTTGCAGATGATGATCCTTCTCAAAGTGAGCCCACTATGCAAACAAAGAAACTCCGTAGAGGTAGTGGGAATATTATTGGCAAGAGTGTGATTCAAGATTTTTTCACTTGTGCGGGATCATTACCATTGATGGGAGGTTCCATTGTTACTAGAACTATAAGTTATGCGGATGCCATATCTATGCTTATTGCATAATTAGAAAGACTATTTGTCCATATGCATCCTTTAATACAATGGTTGTTTCTAGAGTTCTCTAATATTCAGGAAGCTCCTACTAAGCATCTAGCCACTATATTTCTTGTTCAATAATTTGTTAATATCGTACAAGAGGCTAGAGACATATTTGATTATTATAGTATTAATTGTGAGTGCCCACCAATAGAAGGAATTCTTTATGAGTTGGAAGGGGTATGAAAATTAAGATCAACGGACTATGTTGCTTATGATGAAAACCTTAGAAAGAAGATTCCACCTAATGTCCTAGTTGATAAAATCTCTGAACATAATGATAAATTAGCTATACCAAAACTTGGAATGTGTTTTGATATTTAAAGAGAATTAAGAAAATACCTTCATCGAAATCTTTACAATGAGGAAATAGTTATCACCGATGAGAAACCTAAAGAAGAGCCTCCATTCCTCCTAAAATAGATCTCTCGGATCCTTGTGTAGAGAAGTTAAGTCCCTTCGATTATTTTTGCTTATCTATTAAAAAACTTGCTGCTGAAAGAAGGGAATATGATTATGGCATGACGGATCTTCTCCGTGGATATGACAATACTTGAAACTATGCATTATGCCTAGCTAGGGGCATAAAACAATAGCGCTTGTTGGGAGGCAACCCAATAGTTATCTTTATGTTTTTGCTTTAAACTTTCTGTTTATTTTTAATAGCATGATTATTTCCTCTGTAATGATTATGTTTTTGATTTTAAATTAGTGTTTGTGGCAAGTAAAGCCTTTGGGATGACTCACAAGATGAGTAGAATTGATGCTGAAACAAAACATAAACTTTTGACTCCATTATAGGAATTTACAATTTTTACTGGAGCCTGGTAATGATCTAAAAATTTTATGGTGTTTCTATACAAATTTTTGAGGTTGTCCTAATTTTTCAGAATTTGTAGTGTTACAGAAGTATAGGTTCTCTACAGATTTCTACAGACTGTTCTGTTTTAAACAGATTATGTTTTTACTTGCTTAGTTGCTTGTTTTGATTATGCTATGGATTGTATGGGGGGGGGTATAAGCCATGGAGAAGTTAGAATACAGTACCTATTATGAATTTATGAAATTTTAATCAATTTATAACAGTACTTAAAGTATGCAATATGTTTCTTATACTAACGGATCTCACGAAGTTTTTTTGAGTTTTGTGTGATTGAAGTTTTCAAGTTTTGGGTGTTATCTTGATGGACAAAAGAATAAGGAGTAGCAACAGCCTAAGCTTGGGGATGCCCAAGGCACCCCAAGGTAATATTTTAAAGGAGACTCAAGCGTCTAAGCTTGGTGATGCCCCGGAAGGCATCCCCTCTTTCGTCACAAATCCATCGGTATGTCACTTGAAGCTATATTTTTATTCGTCACATGATATGAGTTTTTCTTGCAGCGTCGTTTGCTTTAGTTTGCTTTTACTTTCAGTTTGCCACAATAATTGTTTCATGGACACACCTATTTAAGAGAGACACACCTTCATCATAATTTGTTAGAATACTCTATGTGCTTCACTTATATCTTTTGAGCTTAGCAGCTGCTCTAGCACTTCACTTATATCTTTTTGAGCACGGTGGCGTGTAGATTTTATAGAAATGATTTCACTCTATCTCTTCACTTATATTTGTTTGAGAGTTAATAAATAGTGATGGTAATTCGCCTGGGTCATAAAGACTAGTCCAAAAATATTAGGTATTCAATGAGTGATAATCAAAACCATCATGTAGCACATATAAAGAAATTGTGGGTCAATGATATTGATGTAGTAATATGAAATAGGTGTGAGCTCATAATTGTTAAATTGTACAAGTGCTAATATTAAGAAGGGTTGACATTTTTTTTCATCTAAAAATTAAAGAGGCATGGTGATGATGTGTGACCATTTCTATTCCACGTTGAAATCCAAGTGTTGTTTCAGGTCGGAAGCGTGCGATGGTTAACTCCTACCAACCTCTTCCCTTGGGGCATGCAATTAGTACTTTGATTTATGATAATCTAATAAAACTTTGCAATAAGTATATGAGTTCTTTATGACTAATGTGAAACCATGGACATACGCAATCTCACCTTTTCATAATTTGCTAGCCTCTTCGGTACCTTGCATAGCCCGTTCTCACCTCGAGGATCGGTGCAACTTTAGTCGGTGCATCCAAACCCCATGACATGATACACTCTGTTGCCCATAAGCCTTATTATATCTTCCTCAAAACATCCACCATACCTACCTATCATAGCATTTCCATAGCCATTCCGAGATATATTGCCATGCAAATTCCATCGTCACTTCACATGACTAGTTTGTTCATCGTCATATTGCTTTGCGTGATCATATAGAGCTCACATAGTATTTGTGGCAAAGCCACTATCATAATTTTTTTGATACATGTCACGCTAGATCATTGCACATCCTGGTACACTGCCAGAGGCATTCATACAGAGTCATATCTTCATATCAGTTCTCCATATTGAGTTGTAAGTAAATAAAAGTGTGATGATCATCATTATTAGAGCATTGTCCCGGTGAGGAAAGAATGATGGAGACGATGATTCTCCCATAAGTCGAGATGAGACTCTGGATGAAAATAAATATGGGGGAGGCCAAATGAGGTCACCATCCATTCAAAAAAATGAGAGAAAATGAGAGAAGTGACTTTGCTACTATCTTCTACCACACTTGTGCCTCAAAGTGGCACCATGTTCCTCATGGGGAGAGTCTCATGATATACCACTTTCATATGCTAGTGGGAATTACCTATTCATTATTACAAACTTGGCTTGTATATTCCTATGACGGGCTTCCTCGAATGCCCGAGGTCTTCATGAGCAACCAAGTTGGATGCCCACCCCACTTAGTTTCATTTGAGCTTTCATACACTTATAGCTCTAGTGCATCATTCGCATGGCAATCCCTACTCCTCGCATTGACATCTATCGATGAGCATCTCCATAGCTCGTTGATACGCCTAGTTGATGTTAGACTATCTTCACTTCCTACCCCTTTTATATCTACCACCATATTCTATTCCACATGAATTCTATGTCCAATGGCTCATGCTCATGTATTGCGTGAAGAATAAAAAGGTGATGCATATTGAAAAAGTACGAACTAATTGCCTGACTTGGACACCGTGGTGCTTAACATTTGTATTAATGTGGTGAAGATGGAGACATGCCTTGCTAATACAATAATATGAATGAGGGGGTAAATATTTCTTAAGAATCGTATACTTTTAGGAATTAACAATTATGTTTCTTACACTTCGAATATTGTTGTGTTAATATTTGTTGATTCATCTTTTCTCAATGAGCATACCTGAACAAGATTACATAGTGGTTAGCATGTCACATCAAAAATTATGTTTTTATCATTACCTACTCGAGGACGAGCAGGAATTAATCTTGGGGATGCTTGATACATCTCCAATGTATATATAATTTTTGATTGTTCCATGCTGATATATTGTCATTCTAGGATACTTTTTGGGTCATTATTTACCAATTTATAATATTTTTGAGCACTAACCTATTGACCCAGTGCCCAGTGCCAGTTGTTGTTTTTTGCATGTTTTTGCCTTTTCAGGTTTATAGTACCAAACGAAGTCCAATTGCCCTTAAACTTTTTGTAGATTTTTTCTGGACTATATGAAGACTTGGAAGCTTCGGAAGCAGGCCTGGAGGTGCACAAGGGCCCCACCACACATCAAGGCACGCCCTGGGCGGACGCCCTGATATCTGGTGGCCCCCTCAGCCGCCTCCCGACGTCACTCTTCAGCCTATAAATTCTCTAATATCCTAAAAACTCTGAAGTCTGTCCCGAAACCCTTTTTCTGCCGCCGCAAGTCTCTGTTCCGTCGCGAGGCCATCTGGACCTCCGTTCCGGCACCCTGCCGGAGGGGGGATAGACCGCGGAGGGCCTCTTCATCAACCTTGCTGCCCTCATGATGATGTGTGAGTAGTTCACCACAGACCTACGGGTCCATAGCTAGTACCTAGGTGGCAATCTCCCTCTCTTATGATATTCAATACAATGGTCATCGCATCTTCACTTTGATCTATCCGATGTAATCCTATTGTGCGATGTGTTTGTTGGGATCCGATGAATTGTGGGTTTATGTTCATATTATTCATGAAAAGTATTTGAGATGCCTCTGAATTATATTATCTCTTAAGTGCATGATCATTATAGCTTTGTAATGCTCTCCGATCTATTGATGTGCTTTGGCCGAGTAGATTGATATTTCATCGGTGGGAGTAGTGCGTTTTGGTAGGTTCAACTTGGCGAGTTTCTATATCCCAGTGACAAAGTAGGGGACAAGATACGTCTTTGTGTTGTTGCTACTAAGGATAAAATGATGGGGTTCATTCATATTGTTTGAGTTTACTTTGTCTAAACCATGTCATCGTTCTCCAAGCATTACTTTGTTTTACTTAATACTCTAGATGCATGCTGGATAGCGGTCGATGAGTGGAGTAATAGTAATAGGTGCAGGCAGGAGTCGACCTATTTTCTTATGGACATGATTCCTATATATACATGATAATTGCCATGAAAATCACATAACTATCCGCTTTTCTATCAATTACCCAACAGTAATTTGTTACCCACCGTATGCTGCCAACATAAGAGATGCCGCTAGGGAACACTATGGCCCCCGGGTCTATTAACTTATATATTTGAAAATGATAGTATTACCTCGCTGCCTTTATTTAATTTTTATTTATTTTGCTTTTATCAACAATTATCTACACAACTCATTTGCTTGCAAATAACGAGATCAAGGGGATTGACAACCCTCTTGCCCGCATTGGGTGCAAGTTGTTTGTTCATTTGTGTGCAGCCGCCGAAGACGGTTGAGGATTGATATTCCTATTGGTTCGATAAACCTTGGTTTCATAACTGAAGGAAATACTTATCCGCTTTTTGGTGCATCCTCTTCACGGAAAACCCAACGCAGATCACATGTATCAGCGGCCCACGCGAAGCTAGCGTGCGAGGCGCTCGGTCGGGGTCTTCGTCCTCCCCCTCGCACATGAAGCAGCGGCGGCGCTGGACACGGTACGGCGGTGTGACATGGCAAACTCCAGCGACGGCGAATCCGGCTGGGGACGGGTAGGAAACAGATAGATCCATGCTTGGGCCTTCGGATCCGATAGCTTGGCGGAGGTCTTGGGTGGCGGTCATGAGCTGCTGCAGATGCCATCCATGGCGGCTCCTGCGAACAGAGGAGAGAGAGAGAAGATTCGTGAGAGAGGGATGGGAGAGGGAGGGGAAGGAATGAGAGGCCAGGTGCAAGGGCAACCCTGAGGGGCGGCATCCGGCGGCCTTCCAGTGGCCGGCCGGTGCGAGGCGGCGATGGACGTGCGGTCGAGAACGCACTGTCTCTGGCGCCATGCACATGAGCTCAGGGTGGATCTGGGAGGCTCTATGGTCGGCCAGCGGGACGGGCCGCGGCGGGCCTGCTGCGGGTCCTGGCGGGCTGCGGTGGAGAGGGGAGCTAGGCGGGCACGTGGCAGCGCGGGAGTGGTGGAGGGCGGAGGCCCGGCCCGTGGCTAGCTGCGAAGTGGCGGCGGCGGATGGGTCCGGCGCGGAAAATGATGGGGGCGGCGGCTGGCTAGTGGGAGGAGGCTGTGGGCGGCGCAGTTTTTGAGGCAGGGAGTTAGGGTTCCAAATTAGGCAGGTAGGGGATCTATTTATAGAAAGGAGGGCTAGGGTTAGGGGTTTTGCTTCGTTTTTGGACCCTCGGATATCGATTCGACGGCTCCGATCGGAGGGGTAGGGTAGGTGTGTTGTGTAGGAGGGGTTTGGGTTGAGAAGAGAGGGAGATTTCTGGCCCGTGAAACGTTTTAAAATACCAAAATATGCGATGATTGACTGGCTATATTGCCACTTTATGTTTAACGGTTCGGGTATCAAACAATCTCCGAATGCGACGAAATTTGGCAGGCGGTCTAGATACACTATATTAAGACAGCACGCCAACTATCAACCCATTCCAAGAAAGTTTTATATGCACTTTTCAAACGATATTTTAACGATGCCGCGGGCGCGTGCGAGTGTAGTTTATCTCGAAACGGTCGTCGGCGAGAACGGGGAGAACCGACAACTACGAATGGATGCAAGTTTTTAAAATTGACAACAACGAAGTGCCGATCATGCAGATGATGCGAATGATGCGATGATGAATGCAAAAAAAACGAATCGCATGACGACAATGGAATAAAACGACAATCTTCTCGAGCGTCGGTCTCGGGCTGATACTCGGACCCTGCTCTTCTAAATGGTGATTGAATGTATTGTTGTATTTGAGATGATCATGATTTAGCTTGTGGCTTGTGTAAGCCAATTCCATATACTCATCTCCTCTTTACATGTACTTCTAACGATATCCATTCTTGTGAAACGACGAGATGCGCTTCTATCCCTGTCGAGGCCCTCGAGCCAAAATAAGCATAGGATCGCATCTTGGGCATTACACCTCCTTAGTCTTATTTTGATTCGGCGGTATTGTGGGACGAAGTGACTCAGACCAACCTTACTTGTCCTCGCACAAGAGACTGGTTCCACCCAGTGACATGCAACTTGTTTGCATAAAGGTAGCTGGCGAGTGTCTGTCTCTCCCACTTTAGTTCAATCGGATTTGACAGAGGCGGTCCTTGTAGAAGGTTAAAAGGCAACTTGAATATCACTGTTGTGGATTTGCGTAGGTAAGAACGGTTCTTACTAGTTGCCCATAGCAGCCACGTAAAACTTGCAATAAAAAAGTAGAGGACGTCTAACTTGTTTTTGCAGGGCATGTTGTGAGATATGGCCAAGACGTGATTTGATATATGTGATGTATGAGATGATCATGTTTTGTATAGTTATCACGACTTGCATGTCGATCAGTACGGCAACCGGCAGGAGCCATAGGGTTGTCTTTAATTTATTTTGTGCCATTTTCTTTACTTTATCGCTATGAGTTAGCAATAGTTGTAGAAGCAATAGTTAGCGCGAAAACCACAAGACGACACGATGATGGAGATCATGGTGTCATGCTGGTGACGATGCAGATCATGTCGGTGCTTTGGAGATGGAGATCAAAAGCACAAGATGATGATGGCCATATCATGTCACTTATATGATTTGCATGTGATGTTTATCCGTTTATGCATCTTATTTTGCTTAGGACGACTGTAGCATTATAAGATGATCCCTGACTAGATTTCAAGATAAAATTGTGTTCTCCCCAAGTATGCACCGTTTCAAAAGCTCATCGTTTTGAAGCACCTCGTTATTATCGGGTGTGATAGACTCTTCGTTCGCAAACAACGGGTGTAAGCCAGTTTTCCACATATGCAATACTTGGGTTAAACTTGATGAGCCTAGCATATACAGACATGGCCTCGGAACACAGGAGACCGAAAGGTCAAACATGAGTCATATAGTAGATATGATCAACATGGAGATGTTCACCATTGAAACCACCTCAACTCACGTGATGATCGGACTTGGGTTGGTGGATTTGGATCATGTCACACTTAGACAACCTGAGGGATGTTGATTTGAGTGGGAGTTCTTTAGTAATATGATTAGCTGAACTCATTATCATGAACATAGTCTAAAGTTGTCTTTTGCAAATTGTGCTGTAGATCAATGGCTCGCGCAGTAGCTTCCCTGAATTTTTGATATGTTCCTAGAGAAAGCTAGGTTGAAAGATAGTGTAAGCAATTGTGTGGACTAGGTTAATAATCCTAGGATTATCCTCACTGCTGCAGAGAAGGCATATGTCCTTGATGAACCGCTCGGTGTGCCAACCCTCTAGCATCGTCTGTAGATTTTATGAACGTTTGTCAGACACGTTCTGATGACTACTCGATAGTTTAGTGTGCCATGCTTTAGGGCTTGGAATCGGGTCTCCAAAGACGTTTTGAATGCCATGGAGCATATGAGATGTTCCAAGAACTGAAATTGGTATTTCAGGCTCATGTCTGTGTTGAGAGGTATGAGACCCCTGGCAAGTTCTTTGCCTACAAGATGGATGAGAATAGCTCAGTCAGTGAGCATGTGCTCAGAATGTTAGGGTGCCACAATCGCTTGAATCAAGTGGGAGTTAATCTTCCAGAGAAGATAGTGATTGACGGACTTCTCTAGTCACTGTCACCAAGCTACTAGAGCTTTGTGATGAACTTTAACATGAAAGGGATGGAGATGATGATCCTTGAGCTATTCATGGTGCTTAAGGCCGCGGAGGTAGAAATCAAGAATGAGCCTCAAGTGTTGATGGTTAACAAGACCACTAGTTTCAAGAAGGGAAAGGGTAAGAAGGAATGGCAAGCCAGTTCTCCCTCCAGTGAAGAAACCCAAGGTTAGACCCAAACCCAAGAGTGAGTGCTTCCATTGTATGTGCGGATGGTCACTGGAAGTGGAACTACCCCGGATACTTGGCAGATAAGGAGGCTGGCAATGTTAACAAAAGTATATTTGATATACATGTTATTGATGTGTACCTTACTAGTGCTCATAGTAGCGCCTGGGTATTAGAAATCGGTTCAGTTGCTAATATTGGTAACTCGAAGCAGGAGCTGCGGAATAAACGAGACTGGCTAAGGACGAGGTGACGATACGCGTTGGAAGTGTCTCCAAGGTTGATGTGATCGCCATCGGCACGCTTGCTCTACCTAAATAATGTTATTTTTAAACCCAAATAATGTTATTTGGTGCTTGCGTTGAGCATGAACACTGTATTGATCTTGTTTATTGCGAGACGATTATTCATTTAAGTCAAAGAATAATGGTTGTTTTGTTTGCATGAATAATATCTTTTATGATCATGCACCCAATATGAATGGTTTATTGAATCTCGTTTGTAGTGAGACACATGTTCATAATATTGATGCCAAAAGATGCAAAGTTAATAATGACAGTACCACATACTTGTGGCACTACCGCTAAAGGTCATATTGGTGTAAAGCGCATGAAGAAACTCCATGTTGATGGATCTTTGGACTCACTCAATTTCGAATCGCTTGAGACATGCGGACCATGCCTCATGGGCAAGATGACTGAGACCCCGTTTTCCAGTACCATGGAGCGGGCAAGTGAGTTATTGGAAATGAAACATACTGATGTATGCGGTGCAATGAGTGTTGAAGCGTGCGGTGGATATTGTTGTTTTATTACCTTCACGAATGACTTGAGTAGATATTGGGATATTTACTTAATGAAATACAAGTCTAAAACTTTTGAATTGTTCGAGCAAATTTCAGAGTGAAGTTGAAGATCATCGTGACAAGAGGATAAAATGTCTGCGATGTGGTCGTGGAGGTGAATATCCAAGTTACGAGTTTGGTTTGCATGTAAGACAGTTTGGAATTGTCTCATAGCTCACGCCACCTGAAACACCGTAGTGTAATGGTGTGTCCGAACATCCTAACCGTACTCTATTGGATATGGTGCTTTCTATGATATCTCTTGTCATTTTGCCACTATCATTTTGGGGTTATGAATTAGATACAACTACATTCACTTTAAATAGGGCACCATCTAAATCCATTGAGATGACACCGTATGAATTATGGATTGGCGAGAAACCTAAGCTGTCATTTCTTAGAGTTTCGGGATGCGACACTTATGCCTGATAATCTCGAACCCAAAGCGGAAACGTGCATCTTCATAAGATACCCTAAAGCAACAATTGGGTATACCTTCTATCACAGATCCGAAGGCAAAGTCTTTGTTGCCAAGAATGGATCCATTCCAGAGAA
The DNA here is from genome assembly GCA_039707655.1 of Elymus sibiricus. Classification (NCBI taxonomy): domain Eukaryota; kingdom Viridiplantae; phylum Streptophyta; class Magnoliopsida; order Poales; family Poaceae; genus Elymus; species Elymus sibiricus. The sequence goes on from CM077669.1 coordinate 227,099,796, forward strand.
GGAGGTTCTCTCGAAAGAAGTGAGTGGGAGGATTGTAGAACTTGATAAGGTTATCGAACCTTCACTTGAATTGGAAAGTAGCGCAATGCAGAAAAGTGTTCCTGTGATGCGTACACCAATTGAAGAGGAAGCTAATGATGCTAATCATGAAACTTCAGATCAAGTTACTAATAAGTCTCGCAGGTCGACAAGGACACGAACTGCCCACAGTGGTGCGGTAATCCTGTCTTGAAAGTCTGTTAGACAATGATGAGCCTACGAACTATGAAGAAGCGATGGTGGGTCCGGATTCCAACAAATGGCTAGGATCCATGAAATACGAGATAGGATCCATGTTTAAAAACCAAGTATGGACTTTGGTAGACTTGCCCAATGACCGGCAGGCCATTAAGTACAAATGGATCTTTAAGAAGAAGACAGACGCTGATGGTAATGTCGCCATTTATAAAACTCGACTTGTCACAAAGAGGTTTCCGACAAGTTCAAGGAGTTAACTACGATGAGACTTTCTCACTCCTAGCGACGCAAAAGTATGGTGGGATTATGTTAGCAGTTGCTGCATTTTTCAATTACGAAATCTGGCAGATGGATGTCAAAACAACATTTGATTAACGGTTTCCATGAGGAAAGGTTGTATGTGATACAACCGGAAGGTATTTTCGATCCTAAGGATGCTAAAAGGTATGCAGGCTCCAGCGATCCTTCTATGGACTGGTGCAAGCATCTCGGAGTTGGAATACACGCTTTGATGAGGTGATCAACGCTTTTGGGTTTATAAAAGGTTTATGAAGAAACTTGTATTTACAAGAAAGTGAGTGAGAGCACTATAGCATTTCTGATAAGTGTATGTGGATGACATATTGTTGATTGGAAATGATGTAGAATTTCTAGAAAGCATAAAGGTTTGTTTGAAAGGAGTTTTTCAAATGAAGACCTGGGTAAAGCTTCTTGCATATTGAGCATCAAAATCTATAGAGATAGATCAAGACGCTTGATAAGACTTTCACAGAGCACACACCTTGACAAGATTTTGAAGGAGTTCAAAATGGATTAGTCAAAGAAGGAGTTCTTGCATGTATTGTAAGGTGTGAAGTTGAGTAAGACTCAAAGGTCCACCACGGCGGCAGAAGAAAGAGAAAGGACGAAGGTCGTCCCCTATTCCTCAGCCATAGGCTCTATACTGTATGCCATGTTGTGTACCGCATGTCATGTGTGCCTTGGCATGAGTCTGGCAAGCGGGTACAAGAGTGATACAGGAGTGCATCACTGGACAACGGTCAAAATTATTCTTAGTTGCCTAAAGAGGACTAATGAATGTTTCTTGGTTATGGAAGTGATAAAGAGTTCATCGTAAAAGGGTTACGTCGACGCAAGCTTTGACACCGATCCGGATGCCTCTGAGTCGTAAACCGGATACGTATACTGGAGTAGTCATTGTGACGCCCCCGATCTCGACCGTACGCTAATCAATCACGCAATGCCTATGACCAAGATTAGGGACTCACTGATCGATATCACAACACAACACTAGACACAAATTAAAGTCATACAGCTTCATATTACAAGCCAGGGGCCTCGAGGGCTCGAATACAAAGCTCGACAAAGCACGAGTTAGCGGAAGCAAATAATATCTGAGTACAGACATAAGTTAGACAAGTTTTGCCTTAAGAAGGCTAGCACAAACATAAGCAGCGGATAGAAAGAGGCGAGGCCTCCTGCCTGGGAACCTCCTAACTACTCCTGAGCATCGGCGTTCTCCACGTAGTAGTAGGCTCCGGCGGCGGTGTAGTAGTCGTCTCCGGCGTATTCCATCTCCTGGGCTCCATCGTCTGAACGCGGCATCGTATCGAGGGGGAAAGGGAAAGCAAAGCAGCGGTGAGTACTCATCCAAAGTACTCGCAAGACTGACATCAGAACTATGCTAAGTATGCATCATTATCAAGGGGAGGGGTTATATCTGGGCTGACTGCAGAAAGCAAGAATAGGGGGACATCCTATCGAAGACTAGCATCTTCAGCATCTTGCAGCATTAGAAGAGAGTAGACTGGTATCACATATATAGTCATATTATTGTAGCAATTTTATTAAGTAACCACGCCCAGAGATTCTTCCTCGACTCCCTGCGAGGAAGCAATCTCGGAGCCACAATTCATTTCAAATTTAAATCATAGTTATAGTTGTATAAGGTCAAGGTACAACTCCGAGTCGTCCTGTTACCGTGGACACGGCTATTCGAATAGATTAATCATCCCTGCAGGGGTGCACCGCATCTCCAACACGCCTGATCACCTCCGGCCGGACACACTTTCCTGGGTCATGCCCGGCCTCGGGATAGCAGCACGTCGTCGCCCCACCTAGGCTCAACGAAGAGGCCAGCCCGCCGGTCTAAATCCTATGCGTGCAGGGGTCATGGGCCCAATCACCCATTGCACACCTGCACGATGCGAGGGCGGCCGGAAGCAGACCTAGCACACTCCAGTCCAAGAGATGTACCGTCCAGTCCAATCCGGCGCGCGCCGCTCCATTGCTGATGTCCGAAGAGCTACGGCTGATACAACGACGCTGAGTGCCCATAACTTTCCCACGTGATGGTTTGGTGCGCAATAAGGCCAACGACCAACTCAGATCAAATACCCAACCCATTAGCATTTTATTAATGCGGGGCAAGCGCGACCCATAAAGTGCGGTCCCGTCACCCCGACTCGAGGATCTGTGGCAAGGGCCTCTCCTGCCCGTCCACGCCTCAACATAATCCTTTGGATGCCTTACCGGCGCATCCCACCACATCTCACACACGGGTACCCTTGGGGCCGACCCGTCTCAAGACTGTCGGTAACTCAGGTCCACCTCAACCAGGGTGGTACCGCCTGTCCCTCCAGTCCCGTCTTTCCCATGTAAACAAAGTCAAGTAGAAGTAACTGTGTGTTTATACACCAAGTGGATATCCGAGGAATCACCCTCGATGGATCCCACTCGAGGTATGTGTATGACAAGAGTCGCTATCGATAAATGGGAAGGAGGAATCACCCTCGATACCCACGATCCATTAGCTACCCTACAGAATTAACATCGGGAGTGCTAAGTGAGGTATCACCCTCGGCACTCGATAGTAGCTCTGCAGTGCCATACTTAAGGGGTGTGCGTTGATGTGAGGGGTCTGGCTCGTCGGTTGGTTGACCGATTCTTCGGGTCTTCGAGTCGTCGATGAAGAAGCAGGGGCAACTGGGACTAAGGGGGGTCTCAGGGGATTCACTGATCAACCTATACTAAGCAGTTGGTATGATTGCAGGTATAGTTACAGTTTATCAAAAGCAGGCTATGCATCAGAATAGGAGCTAGCTAATACAGTAGCAAAATCTAATGCAAGAATAAGAGGGAAAGGAATAGGCGATATCGGAATGCTCAAGGGGGGTTTGCTTGCCTTGCTGCTCTGCTACAAAAGGCTGATCATCAACGGTGTAGTCGTACCCGGCAGCACCGTCAGTCTCGGAGTCTACCGGAGAGAAGAGGGGGAAGAAACAATAAATACAAGCAAACAGGTGCAACACGATGCATGACATGGCAATACGCAGTGCTAGGGGTAGTCTAACGCAGTACTACACGTATCAGACGGAGTGGGAGAATATCTGACGGTATTTCCCGGGTCTTTGGATTTATCGGACAGACGATCCGGAGGGGAAAAGTTCCATGTTCAACATGCTAGGAGTATGTGACAGATGAGCGGACAGCGTATTCGGATTCGTGGGATTTTTCTGATCAACTTTCATGTACAAAACTTTTTCATCTGAGCTACGGATTATTTTCTATTAATTTTTAAAGTTTTAATCATTTTCTGGAATTAACAGATTTAATTAAATTCGAAAAATAACTTATTGCGTCATCATGACGTCGGCATGACATCAGTAGCCAACAGTGGGGCTGACTGGTCAAACTGACTAGTGGGCCCCAGCTGTCATTGACTCAGGGTTAACCAGGGTTTAGTTTAAACTAATTAGGCTAATTAACAGGGTGGGGTCCCACATGTCAGTGTCACATTAGCTTAACTTAATCATTTTTATTAATCTAACCGGGTTAATTAGTGCGAACCACCTGGGCCCACATGTCATAGACCCAGGGGGGTCGGGCCGCACTGTCAGGGACTGGCTGAGCCCAGTCAGCCAGTTGACCAAGTCAACTAGTCAACCAGGACCTGGGGGCCCACGGGTCAGCGACCCAAGGGTGGGGTCCACCTGTCAGTGGCACAGGGGTGCCCAGTCAGTACGTTGACTAGTCAAACCAGTCAACGGGGGCCCCTGGGCCCACTGGCAGTGACCCTGGGGTTGGCCCCAGGTCAGCCACGCCGGCGCCGGCCGGCGCCTCACCGGCGGCGACGCCAAGACGCGGCGGAGGGCTCGGGTCGGCGTCGGGTTTTGCCCACAGGGAACCATTCCAAGCGCGGCCGGGCGCGTTTGAACGGGTGGACGACGGCGCGTCGGTGGGTGGTGGAGGCAGGTGCGGCGGTGGTCTGCAGCGGCGCCGGCGTCGAGGTCTGCGGCGGCCTGAATCGGACAAGGAGGGATCCGGGGCTAGGGGGCACGAATGGAGGCGCGGAGGGGCTCGTTGGCCTCCTGGGGAGCCCAGGAGCGTGCTGCGGTGCTCGGGCGCGAGGTGGGGCGGCTCTAGCTATGGCAGCGACGGCAATGGCGGACGGCGGAGCACGGCAACGCGGTGGGGCGGCTACGGCTACGAAGCGGGACAGGGGAGAGAGGGAGGAAGAGCTGGGGCTCACGGCCGTTGCAGAGAAGGCCCGGGGAAGCTCGAGGTGCTCGGGGAGGCGTGGATTCCGGCAATGGCGTCGACGGAGCAGAGGGGGAAGACGAGCTCGTGGCCATCCCCGTAGCGCCACCCGACTCGATTTGAGGCCCGTAGTCGATGTGGAGGGGCATGGCGGAGCTCGTGGGCACGGTGGTTGGGCGAGGGGCGGCCGGTGGCCGCATGGGTCAGAGTAGCGAGGCCATGGTGGCGCTCGGAGGAGAAGCAGAGAGGGAAGAGCGAGCGCGAGCGAGGGAGAGGAGGGGGCGACTGAGAGCGGCGTCCAGGGGGGGAAGGAAGGGCAGGTCCTTATCCCCTGCCCAACCACTCCGGCGTCGTGGCGGGCTGCGGCGCCGCGGTGAGCACTGGACCACGGCGGCGTCGACACGGGGGGAGGGGAGCAGGTAAGGGATGGTAGGGTGGGCTGGGCCGGCCTGGCGGATGGGCAGCTGGGCCATGGCCCAGTTGGGCCAGGGGGCCTTTTTGTTTTATTTTTATTTATCTTTTGTTTTTTTTCTTTTTTTTCTTTTCTGTTTTGTTTTATTTTAGTTTCACTTTTAGTTTAGTTTTATAAATTATAAAAGTAGTCCCTAATTTAGTGTGAATAAATATGCTACTGCCCCATTAAGTTTTGGGCAGAAGAAAAGTAGTTTGATATTTTATAAATTTGAAAAGGCATTTAATTATTTTATAAAAATGTGGTTTCTTCACCAATATTTCCTATACATTATTTGACACATTTAGAACATTTTTGTTTTCATGTTTGAGAAATTTGAAATTTGACTTTGATTAAATTTTGAATTTGATCTGGATTTTAAACGAAGTGAGATTTAGCAACAGTAACAGTGATGACATGGCACCATTAGCGTGGGATTACTGTAGCTTAATTACCCGGGCATTCCAGTCATTTGGTATAGCTCCAAGTGAGGCGTAGTAGCAGCATCTACAGTATGACATAGAGATTTGCAAAGTACACATGGATCTGAATGTTGCAGACCCGTTGACTAAAGCCTCTCTCACAAACAAAACATGATCAGACCTCAGAACTCATTGGGTGTGAATCACATGGCGATGTGAACTAGATTATTGACTCTACTGCTAGTGGGAGACTATTGCAAATATGCCCTAGAGGCAATAATAAATTGTTTATTATCATATTTCCTTGTTCATGATAATCGTTTATTATCCATGCTAGAATTGTATTGATGAGAAGCTCAGATACATGTGTGGATACATAGACAATACTGTGTCCCTAGTGAGCCTCTACTAAACTAGCTCGTTGATCAAAGATGGTTAAGGTTTCCTAACCATAGACATGAGTTGTCATTTGATAACGGGGTCACATCATTAGGAGAATGATGTGATGGACATGACCTAACCGAAAGCATAACATTTGATCGTATCACTAAGTTTATTGCTACTGCTTTCTTCATGTCAAGTATCTGTTCCTAAGACCATGAGATCATGCAACTCCCTAACACCGAAGGAATGCCGTGTGTGTATCAAATGTCACTTCGTAACTGGGTGATCATAAAGGTACTCTACAGGTATCTCCGAGGGTGTCTGTTGGGTTGGCATGGATCGAGACCGGGATTTGTCACTCCGTTTGATGGAGAGGTATCTCTGGGCCCTCTCGGTAATACAACATCACAAGAAGCTTGCAAGCAATGTGACTAAGGGGTTAGTCACGGGATATTGTATTACAGAACGAGTAAAGATACTTGCCGGTAATGATATTGAACTAGGTATGGAGATACCGACGATCGAATCTCGGGCAAGTAACATACCGATGGACAAAGGGAACTGCATACCGAATTAACTAAATCCTTGACATCATGGTTCGACCGATGAAGATCTTCATGGAATATGTAGGAGCCACTAAAGGCATTCAGATCCCACTATTGGTTATTGGACAGAGAGGTGTCTCGGCCATGTCTACATGATTCTCGAACCCGCAGGGTTCGCACGCTTAATGTTCGGTGATGCTATAGTAGTATTGGGATATGTGCGTTGGTGACCGAACGTTGTTTAGAGTCCCGGATGACATCCCGGACATCACGAGGAGTTCCAGAATGGTGCTGAGGTCAATATTTATGTATGGGATGTCCTATTTTGGCTACCAGAAAGGTTTCGGGCATTACCGGTAGTGTACCGGGGTGCCGAAAGGCGGGGGGGGGGGGGGGGGTCCACCTGCCTCGTGGGCCCACATGTCCTATAGGGGTGAGGCCCTAGCCAACCTAGGCCAGGGACACCAGCCCCTGGAGGCGCATGCGGCTTGGGGGAAAGAGTCCCAAAGGGACAAGGCACCCCAGAGGTGCCTTGGAGGAGGGGGACTCCTCCCTTGCTTGTGAAGGGAGGACTCCTCCCTAGCCGCCGGCCCTCCTTGGAGGAGGGGCCAAGGCTGTGCCCCAACCCTGCCCCTTCCCTCCTATATACAATAGAGGAGAGGGGATGGCTTCACACAACAATTCCCACGCCTCGGCGGCAGCCATCTCCCTCCCATTACTCCGTTTTCTTCTTAGATCGCATCTACGGTAGTGCTTGGGGAAGCCTTGCTGGGATTGCTCCACCACCTTCTCCACCACGTCGTTGTGCTGGTTGAGATCCCATCTACTTCTCCTTCCTCGCCTGCTGGATCAAGAAGGAGGAGACATCATTGAGGAGCACGTGTGCTGAAAGCGGAGTTGCCGTCCGTTCGGCGCTGGATCGGATTGGATCGCGATTGGATCATGAAGAGTACGACTACATCAACCACGTTATATACGCTTCCGCTTAGCGATCTACAAGGGTATGTAGAAACACTTCCCCTCTCGTAGCTATGCATCTCCATGGATAGATCTTGCGTGTGCGTAGGAAATGTTTTGTTTCCCATGCAACGCTCCCCAACAATTTGATTGTTGTTAAGCCTGTTGTAGTGTGCATGTGCCTATTTTAATAGTTTTTGGCTACCATTGCTATATTTGTTTCCCATGTTATACTCCCCCCGCCCCATAATATAAAATATTAATACACCCAATATGTTAGTATATTGGATGTAATTAGATCATATATAGTGGGATGGAGAGAGTATTGTGCTACATCATTGTGCAATTGCAGTTTAGCTTATAATATTACTTGTTGCTTGTAGGTACATATTTCACTGGTAAAGATCCGTGTTTAGACCCTTTTTGCGTATGGGGCAATGATATATTCATGAACCAGCATTGTGTGAGGTAACTAATAGGGATTGTTACTCAAAAAAAACAATGATCTACACTTCAACAGTATATTAACTTAGAACTCTATAGCATTTTTACTGCACATAATGATTTGTTAGATGACAATCTCTGTATCTTTTTCCTTTGAAGTGGTCCCAACGCAGTTTACTCATGATCACCTCTCAAACTACATGATTGTTGGACATGCAAATGTACATGTATTTCTACCAGACTACAATGACTATCTTGAAGTCCTCATGAAGATATTGAAGGATGGGCGGTCGGCCATCACAAGGGGTTGGACTAGAGTCGTGTTTGCATTCGATAGTAGTGCGCCTCCATGTCAAATGCACAAACTACACTTGTACAACCCCTTGTGTCGGCCTACGAAACACCCCCTTTCCCACAGTAACCCATCCCCATCCTCACCCAAATCCAGAGCGTTGCAGCCTAAGCTCGGCTACACTTCCCGGGGAGCTCAAGGAGTGAATGGCAAAAAAGAGGTACATCGAGGCCTGTTTGCTGGATGGCGGCGAGGTGGACGCCGAGGCCCCCGGGGAAGCTCATTAGGATGACTGGCCGAGGGCTTTAAATAAGCGGACACGCACATGTCTATATGTCGCGACAGTTAGCTATCACATCGAGCTCGTAGATAGCAACGGCTTGACACGGGCTATGCCACATGTTAAATGGCGCACCCCCACACCCTCGGGTTCAACCCCTGTGGATCTCCTCCATGGCCCCACTGCTGATCTACTCTGCTTCATTGTCAGGAATTTACCTTCCTCGCCACCGAGACCCTTTTGTCCTTTCTGAAGGTTGCGTTCCATGGCGGTGTCTCGGCATCGTCAGCTGTCAAGTCAGGCCTCATTTATGATGACAATGACGACAAGGGCTGATACGTCTCCGTCGTATCAATAATTTTTTACTGCTTCATGCCAATATCCTACAACTTTCATATACTTTTGGCAACATTTTATATTATTTTTTGGGACTAACTTACATATCAAGTGCCTAGTGCTAGTTCCTGTTTTTTGTGTTTTTTTGTTTCGCAGAAATTCCATATCAAACAAAGCCCAAACGCGATAAAAATTTAGGGGGATTTGTTTTGGAATATATGTGAATTTTGGGATTCAGAATCAACTCACGTCAATGCCCGAGGGGCCCACAAGCCAACAGGGCGTGGCCTGGGGGGCGCCCTGATGGCTTGTGTCCCACCCTTAAGTCGGTTGGGGCTCTCCTTCCGCCACAAGAAAGATATTTTTGCGATAAAAATCCCCTCAAAATTTGAGCCCCATCGGAGTTACGGATCTATGGATATTCAAGAAACGGTGAAGGGGTCCGAAAATAGTCGCGAAAATAGAAGAGAAACAAAGAGATAGATCCAATATCGGAGGGACTCCTGCCGTCTGGGAGACATGGCAGCCATGGTCCAGAGGGGAAACTCTCCTCCCAGCTAGGGAGGACGGAAAGGAAGAAGAATAAGGAGGGGGGCTCTCTCCCCCTCTCTCCCGGTGGCGCCGGAGTGCCGCCGGGGCAACCCTCGTGACGACGATCTACACCAACAAGTTCGCCGCCCTCACCACCAACTCTCTCCCCCTCTATGCAGTGGTGTAAAACCTCTTCTCCCTGCTGTAATCTCTACTTAAACATGGTGTTTAATGCTATATATTATTATCCAATGATGTGTGGCTATCCTCTGTTGTTTGAGTAGATCTGTTTTGTCCTACGGGTTAATTATGGTATGATGTTATATATTGATACAAGTTGTATGTTGATATGGTGCTGTCCTAAGGTGCCTTCCGTGAGGTGCACACGTGAAGGACTCACATTGGAGGGTTTGCAATATGTTCATGATTCGCTTATAGTGGGTGGCTAGAGTGATAGAAGCTTACACCCGAGTAAGGGAGTTGTTTGCGTATGGGAGTAAAGAGGACTTGATGTTTAATGCTATGGTTGGCTTTACCTTAATGATTTCTAGTACTTGCGAATGCTTGATAGAGGTCCAATCATAAGTGCATATGATCCAAGTATGGAAAGTGTGTTAGTGTATGCCTCTCCCTCACTGCATATGACAAGTATCTATCATGTTATATTGAATTTCCTATGGACAATCTTTCTCTTGTGTTACACAAAAGGCTTTCTACTAGACAACTTACTTATTAATCTTTATCTAAACAACCCCTAACTTTTATTTACTTGTTCTTTATTATCTTGCAAAACTATCTATTACACCTGCTAAGTACTTCTAATTTTATTCCCGCAAAGTAGTTTCATACTTGTTCTAGGTAAAGTAAGTGTTAGCGTGCGTAGAGTTGTATCGGTGGTCGATAGAACTCGAGAGAGTATTAATTCTACCTTTAGCTCCTCGTTGGGTTCGGCACTCTTACTTATCGAAAAAGGCTACAAATGATCCCCAACACTTGTGGGTTATCAAGACATTTTTCTGGCGCCGTTGCCGGGGAGCAATAGCGTATTGGTCGATATTCTCGGGTGTACTTGTTTTCTTTATCAGTAATTAATTTTTATTTTCTGTTATAAGTTGTTTTCTATCTTTAGTTATGGATATGGAACACGAAACACCAAAGAAATTAGTTGTACGTGCTACTCATGGAGATGGGGAACCTCCTAAAACCCTCGATGATGGTTATGTGGAAAACATTAAATACTACTTTGATAATCCTGAGAAATCGCCATTCAACTTAATAATGGGATACACGTTGGATCAACATAAGTACTTTAGGGATTATCGCTTGTCTCAAAAATGGAAACACTTATGGGATCAAATTAAAATATTGCGTTGGTATGCTTGGAATTTATGCTTGAGATGTGATTATACTTGTTTCTCTAAGATGGAGGCTCAATACCTGCAATTTCAATGTGAATTTAATGATAATGAACCTTGTCTTCTTATGCTAATGGTATATATGAATACTATGATGTGGAACCAATAGAAAAATTTGTTGCTTTTAAGGGTGCTTATGAAATTGCATCTTTGATTGAAAAGTATGATGCTATTCTTTACAAATCTAAAAGTTATTCCATACTTAAATATTGCTATGAGAACTATGAATACAATGCCTATATTGATGAATTTATTGAGAGAATGTCTGCTGCCTTGGAAGAGACTTGCAGGAATCTATGGAAGAAGAAATTGCTGAAACTGTGAGCTCTTTAGATGAAAAAGATGAGGAGGAGAGCAAAGAACAAAAAGACGAAGGGCGAATTAGCTACCCGTGCCCACCTTCTAATGAGAGTGACTCTTCAACTCATACATTGTTTAATTTCCATTCTCACATACCGAAGGATGAATGCTATGATGATTGCTATGATCATTTGGATTCATCTGAAATATCCCTTTTTGATGAACTTGATGCATTCTATGCTTGTAGCTGTGATGCCAATATGAATTATGCTTATGGAGATGAACTTGCTATAGTTCCTTATGTTGAGCATGAAATTGTTGCAATTGCACCCACACACAATAGTCCTATTATGTTTTTGAATTCTCCTAACTACACTATATCGGAGAAGTTTGCACTTATTAGGGACTATGTTGATGGGTTGCGTTTTACCATTACACATGATGATTTTGATGAATATAATATGCATGTGCTTGCTGCTCCTACTTGCAATTATTATGAGAGAGGAATCAAATCTTCACCTCTCTATGTTTCCATTACAATAAAATTGCAAAAACTACTTATGCTATGTATTGGCCTTTACTTTGTGTGAATGAATTGTTCTTTTATGACATGCCAATGCATAGGAAGAGAGTTAGACTTTGTTGTCATTTGATATATGCTACTTTGTGCTCACTACTAAAATACAAATCACTGTTAATTAAAATTGGCTTTGATATAACTCGGGATCCGGGTGGATGAATTACTTGAGCACTATCTGCCTAGCTTAATGGCTTTAAAGAAAGCATTGCCAAGGAGACAACCTGGAAGTTCTAGAGAGTCATTTATTTCTGTTGTGTTCTTTTAAAATAATTAAAAACAAAAAATTAAAGTGGGCAACTTAAAACCATTTCAAAAAGAAAAGTGAAAGTGAGAAAGACGAGCATCATTGAAGTGGGGTTAGCCTTGAACTTTGTTCATGCCCATGGAAACTTTGTGAATCTTGATTACAGAAAATTTTCAACAAAAATAATTATCCCCTTGTACAAATCCCTTGAATTGCTTGTTTGATATTTGCTGTGTAAAAGCAGAAACTTTTGCTGTAGTGTTTGAATTTTAATATTTTACTGGTGCATGCAAAAATTCTGAAATTTTTACACAATACTTTTACGAAAAATTCTTTATTACTTCCTAATTTTTCAGAATTGTTTGAGTCACAGAAGTATACATTCCATCTGCATCTTTACAGACTGTCCTGTTTTTCATAGATTGCTGTTATAGTTGCTTTGCGTGCTTATGTTTGAATTCTTGTTGAGCCCCGATGACTTGGGAGACATAGAATTGTGATAGAATAAAGTGGTTAATGTTATATTATAATTATGTAATAATGTTATGGCAGGACATGACGAGATTTGATGATTATGTACTAACGTTTCTAATGAAAGTTCTGTCAAGTTTTGTGTGGATGAAGTGTTCGAAGATCGAGGAGGTATCGATATGCGAAGAATAAGGAGAGACAAGAGTTCAAGCTTGGGGATACCCAAGGCACCCCAAGTAAATATTCAAGGATGCTCAAGCATCTAAGCTTGGGGATGCCCCGGAAGGCATCCTATCTTTCTTCTTCAACAACTATCGGTATGTTTCGGTTTTTGTTTTGTTCACATGATATGCGTAAATTCTTGGAGCGTCATGTGCCTTTTATTTTCCTTTTAGCATTGCACCATGCTGGTTTGGGAAAGTCCATGGTTGATTTATAGAATTCTCTTTGCACTTCACTTATATCTTTTGAGTATGGCTTTATAGAATGCTTCATGTGCTTCACTTATATCATTTGAAGTTGCATGCCTGTTTCTCTACATATTGAACTGTTATTTGTAGAATGCTATTTTGCTTCACTTATATTTACTAGAGCATGTACAGGTATTTTGTAGAAAGAATTAAACTCTCAAGATTCACTTATACCTATTTAGAGAGTCAACAGGAAATGGTCATTTACATGGTTAGTAATAAAATCCTACATAAAACTTGTAGATCACTAAATATGATATGTTTGATTCGTTGCAATAGTTTTGCGACATTAAGATAGTAATATGTGGGTGCACTAGTGGATTATTGTGGATTAGTAAGAATATTTATGTTAAGGTTTTTGATTCCCGAAGCATGCATGTATAGTATCTAGTTATGCGATGAAGATTGGAGCATGATTTATCCTTGATTGAAATCCTTTATGCTACTATAATCGGGGGCGCATAATGGTTAACTCCTACCAACCTCCTACCAAGGAGCGTGCGATTAGTACTTTGCTTCGAGAGAGCTAATAAAACCTTGCAATATGTCTGTGAGTTCTTTATGACTAATGTGAATCCATGGATATACGCACTCTCACCTCCACATATTTGCTAGCCTCTTCGATACCGTGCATTGCCCATTCTCAGCTCGAGGACCGGTGCAACTTTGCCGGTGCATCCAAACCCCGTGACATGATATGCTTTGTTGCACATAAGCCTCATTATATCTTCCTCAAAATATCCACCATTCCCACATATCATGGCATTTCCATAGCCATTCCGAGATATATTGCCATGCAACTTCCACCGTCACTTTATATGACTTGTACTTCCAATGTCATATTGCTTTGCATGATCGTAAGATATCTGGTATGATATTTACATGGCTGGTCCATTTTTTGATATCTATTGCTACGCTAGATCATTGCACATCCTGGTACACTGCCAGAGGCATTCATATAGAGTCATATCATCCTATCAGTTTTTCATATCGAGTTGTAAGTAAATAAAAGTGTGATGATCATCATTATTAGAGCATTGTCCTAGTGAGTGTAACACTCCAAAAAATTTGATTTGGTTTTTATCAAATTATTTATTGGATTTGAAGGAGGTTATTTAAATTCTTCTAAAAGACTCTCCTTCTAAAAACTTTTGAATGACAAATCTTTATTGAAACCTTTTTCAATCTTGAATTCTGGTCTTGAGGGCTTTTCAACATGTGTTAGTTCAACACAAATACTCTTGGGATATTCTTGTATTTCTTTTATTAAAAAGTATTTCTAGGATTTTGGATTTATCTTTTCCTATTCAAAATTATTCCTATGCTACTCTCTTGCCATAACCTTCATTACAAATTCCCTTCCAAAACTCTCCTCCCTACTTTGGATCAAGCCAAGCATCCTATTCCAGCAAGTTTCAACCTCTTTTAGATTTTGTTTCTTTTTATTTCATCATCAAATCATTTTCTGTCTTTTATTTGGACCCTTGGGATTTACAAAGGAAGTGCCAAATTCCTTTGAGCTTTGATCTCAAGAAAATTATCCGAGCATATCCTTAGTACCCTCAACCTAGATCCATCAAGAACTGCTGGTCCACAGTTCAAAATTTTCAAAATTTGTCTACTGCAAATTTGGACCCGATTTGCTGTTTTTGGTGAGACCTTTCCAAAAATTCTGAGAAAATTTAGGGAGCCTCTGGATGCTTCAAGAGGCCACCCCTCCAAGTTTCAGCTCTAGAAAATTTTTCCACGTGCATCAATCATATCATCGAGCAGCTGGCGTGCACTGTTTCAGTCAAGGTTCAGAAGTTTCAGTGTCGATCTTTAGAGATGCAGTGTCATTTTCGACAGTCGTCAGTGACAATCTCGCCAGTGCTCATGTTGGCTCGTTGCTCACTGTTTCTCTCCCTTATCTAGTGCGCCGCATGGTCGGTTGGCTTCTTCCTCGGGTCGCCGGTGAGCTGGCAGGGGTGCATCGTCCCCGTGAGCGGCGGCAGCGACGCCCGCTACGGTTGCCAGAGAGCTCAGCGAGGAGCGGCGCCGTCCAGCACTGCCCACGCCACCAGGGGCCTCCATGTGGCCGTCCTCTTCTCTGTGCGTGCTGCAGAACCGTCGCCGTGGTCTGAGAAGCACAGAGCGCGCTCTCTGCCGCCGACGTGCCCGTGAGCGCCGTTCCGTCGAATCCTGGAGTGTCGCCCAAGTTTGACTGAGCTTAAGCCAAAAATGGAACCATTGGACCAATCCAAGCTGCCCAGTAGCCTTAACCTCCCGTCCGACCTCTGCCTCGCCGTAATTGCTCGCCGGAGTAATCCTGCTTGAGGCACCCCATCGCCCGCCTATAAATAGGAGGCCCCCGAGCCATCCAGCAACTCAGCACCACTCCACCTCACCTCAAAGCCTCGCCAAGCCCCTTAGAGGACCTCGGGGAGGTATTCTTCCTCGCCTCTGGCCGCCCCGATCCGCTTCGGGCGCCAGCAAAATTCGCCCTAGTTGCTCTATCTCCTCGGCTCAAATTTGGTCAGCAGCCTCCTAGTAGACCTTCTCTTCTAACCCCCACTCCAATTTGACGCTAGGTTCCCCCGACGGTGAGTTCCATCATTGCCTGATGCCGCCGTCCGCCGGAGAAGAAGTGGCCGTCACCGTGGTGCTCTCCGACGCCTCCTTCCACCACCCACCGACGCGGAATAGTCCCGTGAGTACAACCATCCCCTTGCCCTCCTCTGGATCGCCGTCGATCGTCGCCGGTGACCACCGCGAGCCTCTGTCGCCGATGGGATTTTTAAACCTGACGGGTGGGACCCCCTCGTCAGGATTCTATTCTTTTCGAATCGTTTTCTGATGACGCCTTCGAGCTGAGTACGTTTTCCTTTCTGGTTGACGTATTTTTAGCCGAAGCGTTTTCTGTTTATTCAAACTAGCCCCTCGAAAGTTTTCTGTTTATAACAGAATAGTCCCTGGACTAAAACCTTTGTAACTTTTAAACAAAAGATGATTTTGAGTTGATTCTTTTTCTGTCATCTTTATTTTTCTGTCTAGTTTTTTATCATATTTATTTGAAAAATATTTGGAACAACTTTTATGCGTGCACGGTATTTACGTTAGTATTCGAATATTTGTATATCGTAGATACTGAAAGAGGAGACGCTGCCGTCAACTTCGCCGAGCTAGACTTCGACTACTCCGATCCAGGCAAGCATGTTTGAACCTTTGATATGATGAGTGTTTTTCATGTTTGCTTGAGTGGATTTTCTCATGGCAAGTTTATATAAGCATTTGATGAATGTTATATTTCATGCTTGATAAGTTGCAAGTAAGCTACAAACTTGATGAGATCATGAAATATTGAACAACCTAGTCATGTGGTGACATGATAGGTTGTATGCTGGTATTGTTGGAGCATGCCGGTATTATTAAAGAAACTGTTTAACTCCAGTGTTGACATAGATCGAGTCTTGTTCCCGTTCGCCTTCTTTTCGTGCTGCCACATGTTTTCTGCAAAGAATACGGTTTAGTAAGTTGCAAACCTCTTTCCATGTACACACCAAATAGAGGGGCCGTGATGAGGGTTCCATGGCCCTGGATTAAAGCCCGTCATCCGGTCAGGGGGCATGGGTGTTTCCGGTTGGGACTGAGAGGGGGGCACCCCTTAGAGCGCGCGATATAAATTTGATCCCATGCTATTCAAGGTGTTGGCTTCCCCGTCTTAAAGTTTTTCTTGAACATTGCCTAGGGTGATACCTGGCATCGGGATATGAAATGGGTGTGTACTGGTTAGGTGTGTTTTCTTCTAAAATACCGTAGACGGAACTAGTCCTTTGTGACTACTGAAATCCGTTGGCTGTGGGTAAAGAGGACAAACTCTGCAGAGTCAAAACTATTCGAGTAGCCGTGTCCATGGTCAAGGACGTTGGTTGACAGGTCAAGTGTCGGTCTCAGTGTCAGTCTCTAGAGAACTAATATGTTAAATGACAAAAGTAAACTTGGCAGAATATTATTCCTGTGGATGGACTAACCTGCTTATTATTATGTACCGAGTATTCCTTGGGATGGTGCTACCTCCTGGACTACTCGAATTCGAATGATGAAATATAAGCCCTTTGTGTGATGTCGCTCAGACGTCCGACTGTGGCATTCTTGTTATTTACTTTTGATATAAGCCCTTTATGTGATGTCGCTCAGACGTTCGACTGTGGCATTCTTGTTATTTACTTTTGATATAAGCCCTTTATGTGATGTCGCTCAGACGTCCGACTGTGGCATTCTTGTTATTTACTTTCGATATAAGCCCTTTATGTGATGTCGCTCAGACGTCCGACTGTGGCATTCTTGTTGTTTACTTTCATTATTAGCCCTTTATGAGATGTCGCATCAGACGTCCGACTGTGGCACGTACTATTATTTATTTTTCAGTTTAAGCCCTTTATGTGGTGTCGCCCCGACGCCCGACTGCGGCATGTTAATATATTTTTACCTTTCGAGGCGTCGCATCAGACACCCGATCGGTCTTCTTCTATTTTATTGGGATTTCGGGAGGACTACCGCCCGACTTCCTTTTCGTTTATCTTGCTGTGCAAATTTATTACCTGAGTGTGTATTACTAATTTGCTCATGTGCATCATGGTTGCATTTGTTATATCTTATGTCCAAACTGTCTTGCGAGTACATTCAAAGTACTCACCTGGCTTGTTGATTTGGCCAGATGTTGACGAAGGCGATCTTATGGATGAAGAGTACGATAGCGAGTCCGACGCCTAGAGGAGTCCCAGTCAGTCTCTTGCGATCCTGGAGTTGGTCACTTGTATTATATACACTTCCGCTACCCAAATAAAATCATCGAGCCTCCCTCCGACGCTTGATGAGTTGTATGATATTAGAGTCATGTCACCCACTCCACTGTGACAAATCCACCACCACCTTTTATTGCGAGTCAGTAGTTATGCCACCCTATCCATTGTGTCATATCTGCCTTTATGCTTAATATTGGCGTACTTGTAATAAAATTGTTGAGCAGCCTCAGCTCAACCCTGTATAATATTAAGTACTACTGGATTTCTGTATCAAGGATTTGTCTACCAATACGAAGGATTCTCTGTGCTGGTCTGACTGAAGGGGCGATTTTTCGATAAATGTTTTATTGGAAAATCGGTCCTGACAACCTTGGTACTAGAGCCAGGCTGACTGTAGGAAGCCACTAGGTGCGATCGCTAATCGGTTATTAGCGTAATATTGTTATTTTAGCACTATACAAATTGTAGCAATTTTTCTGTTAGTCATCATAAATTTATGATTTGACTATCTGGAATTTTTGTCTACTTTTGTAGATGGCTGGCGGCGACTGTGAGTCACAGGTGTTCGCCAATGTGCCCGAGGGGTTTATCAAGCTCCTCGCCTCCATCGCCAAGATCGCGATCGGGCCATCGACCCGTCCGGAGTTCACACTCTACCAGCACAAGCTCAGCGACAGCGTGTCTATGCACCAGGCCACGGTGCAGTTCAAGGGAGGGCGTTTTGAATCACGCCACTTCCGATTCGGTGGGAGGGCCATGCCTACGGAGAGGCATGCTATGCAGATGGCTGCCCGTGAGGCAATTGCTCGACTCCGGGATGCTCTTCCTTCGATGAAGGCTCGTCGCTACCGCTACCTCCCATGCCACGTGCCATACACTTGTCACTATGCATTTGCTTGCACTAGGGGAGAGAGAGATGAGGCTATTGAGATGCTTGTTGAGTATCTCAAAGCCCTTGAGGCAGCTTTTGATAACCTCGTGGACGACTTTGTGGCTGCTCATATGGACTCAGTTCAGGGCTGTGTCGCCAACAGGAGGGAGCTCCTCCATACAGCACCACCACTGTCGTACATCTCGTCCTCAGCATCTTATACACCTGCCATCTTGGCCACCGCACGCCGCTTGCCTACCACTGAGGAGTTTGACCAAGTCATTGCTCCTACCCCAGTTAGTGTTGCACCACCTGCCGCTCCCGCACCAGCTCCACAGCCCAGTACTCCGCGCCTAGAGCCTATTCGTGAGGAGGAGGTTGAGTGTCCCCCACCTCTGGGACTTACCCTCGGCAGGCCGAGGGAAGTTTTTACCATCTCCGACTGAGTGCGCCGAGCAGTGTTGTGATGTAGCAGCATGTATGATATGTTTATATGTATATAGGCTTGGTGAGAAGTAGTTTGTATGCGCATCATGTAGGAACTCGGAGAAGTGCACTAGCATAAATAACATGTCAGGAGTGTGTACGCGCATCCTGAGTGATGTACTGTATAGTTATGGCTTGCTTGTAAGATATGTACTGTGCAGTCCTTCTCCATGCGCAATCAAATATTTTCTTGAAAAATCTTGGAGTATTTAAATTTCTGCCTTTGCAAAATTATTTATTTTTGCCACACAGATTTTCTCATGTGTTCTGCAAAAATACCCCAGAGTGGAAAATGCCTCGTCCCTGGACCCGTTCTATGCCAAGTCCACCAGAAGAAAATTATGGTACCTAGACAGGCAACAATTTCACACAGGGACAGTCAAGTCAGCAAGACAGTGAAGCAGCATTTTCTCAAGTATGCCGCCTTTATGAGCAAAGCCAGCAGGAACATCAAGAAATGATGAATCATATTATCAATATGGGAAACCACCGCGAACCATGCCAACAGCATTACAAATTATCTGAGCTGCAAAAGACACGTCCCCCAACTTTCTCTCACACTGATAAACCTCTTGAGGCCGATGACTGGCTTCGAGACATTGAGAGGAAATTAATTATTGCACAATGTTTGGACCATGAGAAAATACTTTATGCACCTCACTACCTCACTGGAGCAGCTGCATCGTGGTGGGAAAATTTCCTACACATGCACCCCAATGAAAACAACATCACCTGGGAGGAATTTACGGAAATCTTTCGTGGGGCGCACATTCCCAAGAGTGTTATGAAGATCAAGAAAAGGGAGTTTGATGATCTCAAGCAGAGAAGCATGATAGTGACTGAGTACAATAGTCAGTTTACTCAATTATCTCATTATGCCAACGAAGATCATATGACTGAAAATAAAAAGATGGAAAAATTTCTGGACAGTCTGGCACCAGCACTCAAATGCCAGCTGGTCGTGCACACCTTTCCAGATTTCAAGACACTTGTGGACAAGGCCATTACACTGGAAAGTGAGCGCCGCAGCTTGGATGACATTCGCAAGCGCAAAAAGGACAAGACTGCTCATTCCCGCAACAACAAGAACAAGAATGATTTCCAGAGAAATGGGGCGAATAAATCCTCAACCAATGCTCCTCGTCCAAATAAAAAATTTCATGCAAGGGACAAGGAATTTACGTATCACCCAGGCGTTACCTGCTTCGCCTGTGGAGAGGAAGGACACTATGCCAAGCAGTGCCCAATGCCAAGAAACTCGGCTCCCAAGCCGAACAAAAATGGAAATAATTCAGCTCCCAAGCGCAACAACTTCAACCCCAATAACAACCACAGGGAGGGTCACGTGAACCATGTGACCAAGGATGGAGCACAGAATGCTCCGCACATCGTACTCGGTACGTTCCCTGTCAACACAATACCTGCCACGGTTTTGTTTGATTCTGGAGCCTCTCACTCGTTCATTTCCTAGAAATTTGCTTTGCAACATGATTTTCCGATTCTCCCTTTGGAAAATTCAGTGACCATCAAGTCCCCCGGGATTAAGCAAATCACTCAGAGTTACTACCAAGGTGTGGTTATTGAGATTGAAGGATTAAAGTTTTGGGCAAACCTCATTGTATTGGAAAATAAGGGACTGGATGTTATTCTTGGAATGGATTGGCTAACAACAAATAAGGGTTTTATCGGTTGCTACAATCGGACTGTGATTCTCACTCATCATCACGGGAAGACAATAAGAATTGCATCTCTAGAAAGACAAATATCACTTCAACCAAGATTGAACAAGGTGGATATTTCTGAATTAAGTAAAGTTCCGGTGGTCTGTGAATTTCCTGATGTATTTCCAGAAGAGCTACCAGGTATGCCACCAGACAGAGAGATAGAGTTCATCATCGAACTAGCACCTGGCACCAAGCCCATCTACAAGAAACCATACAGGATGACACCATCCGAGTTGGTAGAATTAAAGAAGCAAATAAAAGAATTACTGGACAAAGGTTATATCAAGCCCAGCTCCTCACCTTGGGGTTCACCCGTATTATTTGCCAAGAAAAGAGATGGAACTCTGAGGTTATGTGTAGACTATCGAGCCCTGAACATGGTCACCATCAAAAACAAATATCCGATGCCACGGATAAATGATTTATTTGACCAGCTCGTACAGGCCAAGGTTTTCTCAAAAATTGATTTGAGGTCGGGATATCATCAATTAAAAATACGGACAGAAGATATTCCTAAGAGAGCATTCACCTCCAAATACGGGTTATATGAATTTACAGTAATGCCGTTCGGACTGACAAATGCCCCCGCATATTTTGTCCTCCTCATGAACAAAGTGTTTATGAAATATATGGACAAATTTGCTGTGGTGTTCATTGATGATATTTCGGTATATTCCAAGACACCAGAAGAACATGTTGAACACCTCAGAATTGTACTGGGAGAATTAAGGAAACATCAATTGTACGCCAAATTCAGCAAATGTGAATTCTGGTTAAAACAAGTTGGTTTTCTAGGCCAGTTACTAACCCAAGAAGGTGTTGCCGTGGACCCAGAAAAAGTCAAGGCTGTACTTGAGTGGAAACAACCAGCCAACGTAACAGATATACGAAGCTTTCTAGGAATGGCTGGATATTATAGAAGATTTATTGAGGGATTTTCCACCATAGCAAAACCTATGACACAGCTACTTAAGAAGGATAAGAAATTTGTGTGGACTGATGCCTGCGAGAAAAGTTTCCAAGAATTGAAGAAGAGATTAACAACAGCACCGGTATTAGTCATGCCAGACATACACAAAATTTTTGAAGTATATTGCGACGCGTCTAGGAAAGGCCTCGGATGCGTACTAATGCAAGAAGGCAAAGTAGTCGCCTATGCTTCCAGGCAACTACGTCGGCATGAAGAAAATTATCCTGCTCATGACTTGGAATTGGCAGCTATTATTCATGCACTCAAAGAATGGAGGCACTTTTTGCTTGGGAATCGCTGTGAAATATACACGGACCATAAAAGTCTCAAATATATTTTCACACAGCCAGAACTCAATTTACGACAACGACGCTGGTTGGAATTAGTGAAGGATTATGATGTTGGTATTCATTACCATCCAGGCAAGGCGAATGTAGTGGCAGATGCTCTCACTCGAAACCCAAGCTCGAACAACGGCAGTCTACAAAATTTAAGACCTGAGTTTCAGCGAGAGTTTGCCCAACTCAACATGGTGTTAGTCACAGAAGGCACTGTGGCAAATTTGAAAATACAGCCAACCTTAATGGAACAAATTAAAGAAGCTCAGCACGGACACCCCAGCATCGAAGGCATAAAAAGAAAAGTGAGTATGGGCAAGGCCTCGGAATTTGTCGTAGACGACAAGGGAATATTATGGTATGGAGACAGGCTATGCGTACCAAATATAGAGGATCTCAAACAACAAATTTTGACCGACGCTCACACCGCTCCATATTCAATCCACCCAGGAGGAACCAAAATGTACAAGGACATTCAGGAAAAAATTTGGTGGCACGGTATGAAGAGGGATATAGCCACATTTATTGCATGTTGTGATTCATGTCAGCGCATCAAAGCCGAGCACCAAAAACCAGCAGGACTATTACAGCCCAACAGGATACCTGAATGGAAGTGGGATGAAATTGGAATGGATTTTATTGTCGGACTACCTCGGTCACGACACGGAAATGATGCCATATGGGTCATCACCGACAGGCTAACCAAAGTGGCACATTTCATTCCAGTAAAGACAACCCACACCACATAGAAGCTTGCCAGGCTTTATCTCGCCCGTATTGTCTGTTTGCATGGAGTTCCAAAGACTATAATATCCGACAGAGGCACTCAATTCGTCTCCAGATTTTGGGATCATTTACAACAAGCTCTGGGAACTCAACTAGTATTCAGTACAGCATACCACACCCAGACTGGAGGACAGACTGAACGTGTGAACCAAATTTTGGAGGACATGCTGAGAGCATGTGTTCTCATCTATGGAACCAGTTGGGAAGAAAGCTTGCCGCACGCTGAGTTTGCATACAACAACAATTACCAAGCAAGTCTACAAATGGCACCTTTTGAAGCCTTGTATGGGCGAAGATGCCGTACTCCACTTAATTGGTCAGAGACCGGAGACAGCCGTATTTTCGGCCCAGACATGCTCAAGGAAGCTGAGGAAAAAGTCAAATTAATCAGGGACCGACTCAAGACAGCCCAGAGCCGACAAAAAAGTTATTATGATCAAAAACACCGTGAAGTCAGTTTTGAACCCGGTGAATATGTGTACCTACAGGTATCCAATATGAGGGGTCTGCAAAGATTCAAAGTTAAAGGAAAGCTGGCACCACGATTTATTGGACCCTTCTGTGTAATTGCACGAAGAGGCATAGTGGCCAACCAGCTAGACCTACCCAAAGAACTGTCAAACGTCCATGACGTGTTTCACATCTCACAGTTAAGGAAATGTGTGAGCAACCCAGAGAAGCATGTATCTCATGAGGACATTAACGTTCAACCAGACCTCACATACAGGGAACGTCCAATAAAAATATTGGAGGAGTCTGAAAGAAGAACCCGTCAAAATACAATCAAGTTTTTCAAGGTTCAGTGGAGCAATCACACCGAGGATGAGGCAACATGGGAAAGAGAGGATTTTCTTCGGGCAGAGCACCCACACCTATTTGAGGATCAGCTGAAATCTCGGGGATGAGATTTTTCCTAAGGGGGTAGGTGTTGTAACACTCCAAAAATTTTGATTTGGTTTTTATCAAATTCTTTATTGGATTTGAAGGAGGTTATTTAAATTCTTCTAAAAGACACTCCTTCTAAAAACTTTTGAATGAAAAATCTTTATTGAAACCTTTTTCAATCTTGAATTCTGGTCTTGAGGGCTTTTCAACATGTGTTAGTTCAACACAAATACTCTTGGGATATTCTGCTATTTCTTTTATTAAAAAGTATTTCTAGGATTTTGGATTTATCTTTTCCTATTCAAAATTATTCCTATGCTACTCTCTTGCCATAACCTTCATTACAAATTCCCTTCCAAAACTCTCCTCCCTACTTTGGATCAAGCCAAGCATCCTATTCCAGCAAGTTTCAACCTCTTTTAGATTTTGTTTCTTTTTATTTCATCATCAAATCATTTTATGTCTTTTATTTGGACCCTTGGGATTTACAAAGGAAGTGCCAAATTCCTTTGAGCTTTGACCTCAAGAAAATTATCCTAGCTTATCCTTAGTACCCTCAACCTAGATCCATCAAGAACTGCTGGTCCACAGTTCAAAATTTTCAAAATTTGTCTACTGCAAATTTGGACCAGATTTGCTGTTTTTGGTGAGATTCATTCTTCCACCTTTCCATAAATTCTTAGAAAATTTAGGGAGCCTCTGGATGCTTCAAGAGGCCACCCCTCCAAGTTTCAGCTCCAGAAAATTTTTCCACATGCGTCAATCATTTCATCGAGCAGCTGGCGTGCACTGTTTCAGTCAAGGTTCAGAAGTTTCGGTGTCGATCTTTAGAGATGCAGTGTCATTTTCGACAGTCGTCAGTGACAATCTCGCCAGTGCTCATGTTGGCTCGTTGCTCACTGTTTCTCTCCCTTATCTAGTGCGCCGCATGGTCGGTTGGCTTCTTCCTCGGGTCGCCGGTGAGCTGGCAGGGGTGCATCGTCCCCGTGAGCGGCGCCGTCCAGCACCGCCCATGCCACCAGGAGCCTCCGCGTGGCCATCCTCTTCTCTGTGCGCGATGCAGAACCGTCGCCGTGGCCTGAGAAGCGCAGAGCGCGCTCTCTGCCGCCGCCGTGCCCGTGAGCGCCGTTCCGTCGAATTCTGGAGTGTCGCCCAAGTTTGACTGAGCTTAAGCCAAAAATGAAACCAGTGGACCAATCCAAGCTGCCCAGTAGCCTTAACCTCCCGTCCGACCTCTGCCTCACCGTAATTGCTCGCCGGAGTAATCCTGCTTGCGGCACCCCATCGCCCGCCTATAAATAGTAGGCCCCCGAGCCATCCAGCAACTCAGCACCACTCCACCTCACCTCAAAGCCTCGCCAAGCCCCTCAGAGGACCTCGGGGAGGTCTTCTTCCTCGCCTA
The DNA here is from genome assembly GCA_039707655.1 of Elymus sibiricus. Lineage (NCBI taxonomy): Eukaryota > Viridiplantae > Streptophyta > Magnoliopsida > Poales > Poaceae > Elymus > Elymus sibiricus. The sequence continues at coordinate 227,124,940 of CM077669.1, forward strand.
CGGCCGCCCCGATCCGCTTCGGGCGGCAGCAAAATTCGCCCTGGTTGCTCTATCTCCTCGGCTCAAATTTGGTCAGCAGCCTCCTAGTAGACCTTCTCTTCTAACCCCCGCTCCAATTTGACGCTAGGTTCCCCCGACGGTGAGATCCATCATCGCCCGACGCCGCCGTCCGCCGGAGAGGAAGTGGCCGTCGCCGTGGTGCCCTCCGACGCCTCCTTCCACCACCCACCGATGCGGAATAATCCCGTGAGTACAACCATCCCCTTGCCCTCCTCTGGATCGCCGTCGATCGTTGCCGGTGACCACCGCGAGCCTCTGTCGCCGATGGGATTTTTAAACCTGACGGGTGGGACCCCCTCGTCAGGATTCTATTCTTTTCGAATCGTTTTCTGATGACGCCTTCGGGTTGAGTACGTTTTCCCTTCTGGTTGACGTATTTTTCATCCGAAGCGTTTTCTGTTTATTCAAACTAGCCCCTGGAAAGTTTTTTGTTTATAACAGAATAGTCCCTGGACTAAAACCTTTGTAACTTTTAAACAAAAGATGATTTTGAGTTGATTCTTTTTCTGTCATCTTTATTTTTATGTCTAGTTTTTTATCATATTTATTTCAAAAATATTTGGAACAACTTTTATGCGCACACGGTATTGACGTTAGTATTCGAATATTTGTATATCGTAGATACCGAAAGAGGAGATGCTGCCGTCAACTTCGCCGAGCTAGACTCCGACTACTCCGATCCAGGCAAGCATGTTTGAACCTTTGATATGATGAGTGTTTTTCATGTTTGCTTGAGTGGATTTTCTCATGGCATGTTTATATAAGCATTTGATGAGTGTTATATTTCATGCTTGATAAGTTGCAAGTAAGCTACAAACTTGATGAGATCATGAAATATTGAACAGCCTAGTCATGTGGTGACATGATAGGTTGTATGCTGGTATTGTTGGAGCATGCCGGTATTATTAAAGAAATTATTTAACTCCAGTGTTGACATAGATCGAGTCTTGTTCCCGTTCGCCTTCTTTTCGTGCTGCCACATGTTTTCTGCAAAGAATACGGTTTAGTAAGTTGCAAACCTCTTTTCATGTACACACCAAATAGAGGGGCCGTGATGAGGGTTCCATGGCCCTGGATTAAAGCCCGTCATCCTGTCAGGGGGCATGGGTGTTTCCGGCTGGGACCGAGAGGGGGGCACCCCTTAGAGCGCGCGATATAAATTTGATCCCATGCTATTCGAGGTGTTGGCCTCCCCGTCTTAAAGTTTTTCTTGAGCGTTGCCTAGGGTGATACCTGGCATCGGGATGTGAAATGGGTGTGTACTGGTTAGGTGTGTTTTCTTCTAAAATACAGTAGACGGAACTAGTCCTTTGTGACTACTGAAAACCGTTGGCTGTGGGTAAAGAGTACAACCTCTGTAGAGTCAAAACGATTCGAGTAGCCGTGTCCACGGTCAAGGACGTTGGTTGACAGGTCAAGTGTCGGTCTCAATGTCAGTCTCTAGAGAACTAATATGTTAAATGACAGAAGTAAACTTGGCTGAATATTATTCCTGTGGATGTACCGAGTATTACTTGGGATGGTGCTACCTCCTGGACTACTCGAATTCGAATGATGAAATATAAGCCCTTTATGTGATTTCGCTCAGACGTCCGACTGTGGCATTCTTGTTATTTACTTTTGACATAAGCCCTTTATGTGATGTCGCTCAGACGTCCGACTGTGGCATTCTTGTTATTTACTTTTGATATAAGCCCTTTATGTGATGTCACTCAGACGTCCGACTGTGGCATTCTTGTTATTTACTTTCGATATAAGCCCTTTATGTGATGTCGCTCAGACGTCCGACTGTGGCATTCTTGTTGTTTACTTTCATTATAAGCCCTTTATGAGATGAACCAGCAGACGTCCGACTGTGGCACATACTGTTATTTATTTTTCAGTATAAGCCCTTTATGTGGTGTCGCCCCGACGCCCGACTGCGGCATGTTAATTTATTTTTTGCTTTCGAGGCGTCGCTTCAGACACCCGATCGGTCTTCTTCTATTTTATTGGGATTTCGGGAGGACTACCGCCCGACTTCCTTTTCGTTTATCTTGCTGTGCAAATTTATTACCTGAGTGTGTATTACTAATTTGCTCATGTGCATCATGGTTGCATTTGTTATATCTTATGTCCAAACTGTCTTGCGAGTACATTCAAAGTACTCACCTGGCTTGTTGATTTGGCCAGATGTTGACGAAGGCGATCTTATGGATGAAGAGTACGATAGCGAGTCCGACGCCTAGAGGAGTCCTAGTCAGTCTCTTGCGATCCTGGAGTTGGTCACTTGTATTATATACGCTTCCGCTACCCAAATAAAATCATCGAGCCTCACTCCGACGCTTGATGAGTTGTATGATATTAGAGTCATGTCACCCACTCCACTGTGACATATCCACCACCACCTTTTATTGCGAGTCAGTAGTTATGCTACCATATCAATTGTGTCATGTCCGCCTTTATGCTTAATATTGGCGTGCTTGTAATAAAATTGTTGAGCAGCCTCAGCTCAACCCTGTATAATATTAAGTACTACTGGATTTCTGTATCAAGGATTTGTCTACCAGTACGAAGGATTCTCTGTGCTGGTCTGACAGAAGGGGCGATTTTTCGATAAATGTTTTATTGGAACATCGGTCCTGACAGTGAGGAAAGGGTGATGGAGACTATGATTCCTCCACAAGTTGGGATGAGACTCCGGACAAAAAATGAAAAATGGGGGAGGCCAAATGAGCCCACCACAAAAAAAGGAAATGGGGGAGGCAAAAACAGAGGAAAAAAAGAAGCCCACCATGAAAAAAAAACAAATAAATGAGAGAAAAAGAGTGAAGGGACTTTGCTACTATTCTTTACCACACTTCTGCCTCAAAGTGGCACCATGTTCTTCATATAGAGAGTGTCTTGTTTGTCACTTCCATATGCTAGTGGGAATTTTTTATATAACTTGGCTTGTATATTACGGTGACGGGCGTCCTCAAATGCCCGAGGTCTTCAGGAGAAAGAAGGTTGGATTCACACCCACTTAGTTTCAGTCGAGCTTTCATACACTTATAGCTCTAGTGCATCCGTTGCATGGCAATCCCTACTCCTCGCATTGATATATATTGATGGGTATCTCCATAGCCCGTTGATATGCCTAGTTGATGCGAGACTTTCTTCTCCACTTTTACCCCTTTGAAACCTATGACCATATTCTATCCCACCTTTATGCTATATCCATGGTTCACGCTCATGTATTAAGTGAGTAATAAAAAGTTGAAGCGCGTTAAAAAGTACGATCCAATTGCTTGGTTTGACACCGGGGTGCTCATGATTTATACTTTATGCTAGGAATACCAAGCATGACAGGCTATATGATTTGTAGGGATATCATTCTCTGGCATTGTTATTTTGAATGGACATGATTGTTTGCTAGTAAACCTGAGCGTGGATGTCTTTTTGTCAAATGATAGACTATTACCTTGAATCACTTGTATCTTAATATTCATGCCATGATTAGACATTTGTTCAAGATTATGTTAGGTAGCATTCCACATCAAAAATTATCTTTCTATCATTTACCTACTCGAGGACGAGTAGGAAATAAGCTTGGGGATGCTGATACGTCTCCATTGTATCTATAATTTTTGATTGCTTCATGCCAATATTCTACAACGTTCATATACTTTTGGGAATATTTTATATTATTTTTTGGGACTAACTTACTTATCCAGTGCCCAGTGCCAGTTCCTATTTTTGTGTGTTTTTTGTTTCGCAGAAACTCCATATCTAACGAAGTCCAAACGCGATAGAAAATTACGGAGATATTTTTTGGAATATATGTGAATTTTGAGAGTCGGAATCAACGCAAGACGATGCCCGAGGGGCCCACAAGCCAACAGGGCGCGACTTGGGGGGGGCGCGCCCTGATGGCTTGTGGCCAGCCCTCAAGTCAGTTAGGGGCCTCCATCCGCCGCAAGAAAGATATTTTCGCAATAAAAATCCCCTCAAAATTCAGTCTGATCGGAGTTACGGATCTCCGGAATTTAAGAAACAGTGAAGGGGTCTGAAAACAGTCGCGAAAACAGAAGAGAAACAAAGAGATAGATCCAATTTTGGAGGGGCTCCTGCCCTCCGGGAGCCATGGTGGCCATGGACCAGAGGGGAAACTTGAAAGCACAACTTCTCCTTAGGTGGTTTTGGTAATTAATAACAACATATATTTCATTGGACTAATGTTTCCACTAAGTATATTTCAGGAAAAAGTTCAATGTTTATTTGGCAAAAATTGTGAGGAGACCCCAAGATGCAAGGAATAGGATTGGCCAAGCTACAAGCATGAAGACTCTACATTTTACTTTCTGAGAAATCACTTTGAGTGCATAGGAAAGCCAATACTATCAAAAGGGTGTGAGATAATAATGGTGAATGAAATGCTCAAAATGATCAAGTGTTAGCCACCAAAAACTTGTGCTTCAAAGTAGCACCTTGATCTTCATGATAGAGAGTCTCCTATTTTGTCACTTTCATATACTAGTGGGAATTTTTCATTATATAACTTGGCTTGTATATTCCAATGATGGGCTTCCTCAAATTGCCCTAGGTCTTCGTGAGCAAGCGAGTTGGATGCACACCCACTTAGTTTCTTTTTGAGCTTTCATACACTTATAGCAATAGTGCATCCGTTGCATGGCAATCCCTACTCACTCACATTTATATCTATTGATGGGCATCTCCATAGCCCGTTGATACGCCTAGTTGATGTGAGACTATCTTCTCCTTTTTCCATACAACCTCCACCATATTCTATTCCACCCATAGTGCTATATCCATGGCTCACACTCATGTATTGCGTGAAAGTTGAAAAGGTTTGAGAACATAAAAGGCGTGAAACAATTGCTTGACTTGTCATCAGGGGTGTGCATGATTTAGATACTTTGTGTGGGGAAGATGGAGGATAGCCAGACTATATGATATTGTAGGGATAACTTTCTAAGGCCATGTTATTTTGAAAGGACACAATTGTTTGTTAGTATGCTTGAAGTATTACTGTTTTTATGTCAATATTGAGCTTTTGTTTTGAATCTTATGGATCTGAATATTCATGCCACAATAAAGAATATTACATGGATAAATATGTTAGGTAGCATTCCACATCAAAAATTCTGTTTTTATCATTTACCTACTCGTGGACGAGCAGGAATTAAGCTTGGGGATGCTTGATACGTCTCCAACGTATCTATAATTTTTTATTGTTCCATGCTATTATATTATCTGTTTTGGATGGTTTATATGCATTAATATACTATTTTATATTATTTTTGGGACTAACTTATTAACCTAGTGCCTAGTGCTAGTTTCTATTTTTTCCTTGTTATTGAGTATTGCAGATAAGGAATATTAAACGCAGTCCAAATGGAATAAAATCTTCGGAATGATTTTTCTTGGACCAGAAGAAACCTGCCAGACTTGGAGATGAAGGAAGAAGACCTGCCGTGTGGCAACAAGCCACCAGGGCGCGCCCTAGGGGGGCGGGTGCCCCCCTGGCTTGTGGCCCCATGGCAGACCTCCTAACCCTATTCTTCGGCCTATAAATTCCCAAATATTACCCCAATACCAAAAAGAGCCACAAAAATACTTTTCCGCCGCCGGAAGCCTCTGTTCCCGTGAGATCCCATCTTGGAGCCTTTTCCGGTAATCTGCCGGAGGGGGATTCGATCACGGAGGGCATCTACATCAACTCCATTGCCCCTCCGATGATGCGTGAGTAGTTCACCTCAGACCTTCGGGTCCATAGCTAGTAGCTAGATGGCTTCTTCTCTCTCTTTGTTCTTCAATACCATGTTCTTCATGATCTTCATGGAGATCTATCCGATGTAATACTCTTTTGCGGTGTGGTTGTCGAGATCCGATGAATTGTGGGTTTATGATCAGATTATCTATGAATATTATTTGAATCTTCTCTGAATTCTTATATGTATGATTTCATATCCTTGCAAGTCTCTTCGAGTTATTGGTTTGGTTTGGCCAACTAGATTGGTAATTCTTGCAATGGGAGAAGTGCTTGGTTTTGGGTTCAATCTTGCGGTGTCCTCACCCAGTGACAAAGTAGGGGTAGCGAGGCACGTATTTGTATTGTTGCCATCAAGGGTAAAAAGATGGGGTTTTCATCATATTGCTTGAGTTTACCCCTCTACATCATGTCATCTTACCTAATGCATTACTATGTTCTTCATGAACTTAATACTCTAGATGCAGGCAGGAGTCGGTCGATGTGTGGAGTAATAGTAGTAGATGCAGAATCATTTCGGTCTACTTGAAACGGACGTGATGCCTATATGCATAATCATTGCCTTGGATATCGTCATAACTATGCACTTTTCTATCAATTGCTCAACAGTAATTTGTTCACCCACCGTATTATTTGCTTTCAAGAGAGAATCCTCTAGTGAAACCTATGGCCCCCGGGTCTATTTTCCATATTATATTTTCAGATCTATAAACCAAAAATACCAAAAATACTTTGCTGTGATCTTTTTACTTTTGTTTTACTTTCCGTTCTAGAAATCTTCTATATCTATCTCTATCAGATCTCATCCTTGCAAATAACTGTGAAGGGATTGACAACCCCTTTATAGCGTTGGGTGCAAGTGTTTGATTATTTGTGTAGGTACATCTATTGGGGACTTGCTTGTATCTCCTACTGGATTGATACCTTGGTTCTCAACAACTGAGGGAAATACTTATCTACTTTGCTGCATCACCCTTTCCTCTTCAAGGGAAAACCAACGCAATCTCAAGAAGTAGCAAAATTGCTTCATGGCTAAAGTCCCCAAGGTATCACACCCTGAATACATTGACTTCAATAGTGATGAGGATGACTTACTTGGAGATGATGACTTTGTATTTGATAAAACTAGTGATATTAGTCAAAATGAGCTAGATAATGATAATGCTAGTCAAGATAAGTCGTGTGATGATGATAAGAAGGAAATAGAACGACTAACTAAAGAATTGAAGACTCTTAAGTTAGCCCATGAATCTACTTTAGTAGATCACATAGAGCTTGTAAGAACTCATGAGAAGCTACGCTTTGAGAAGCTCAATTTGGAGCAAGAGCATGAGCTTCTTAAAGCAATCAATAACAATCTCCCAAAGAAGACTTCCTCTTATCTAGCCAAACGACTATTCTTGTCTACATTTATTCCACAAGTTAAGACTAAGCATTCTAGTAACAAAGGCAAGAAAGGATCTTCAACTAGTAGCAATAAAATTGATAAATCTAATGATATTGCTTCTAGTAGTTCTATTGATTCCACTAATGATTCTCTTAGCCAAGTTACACTTGAGCAAGAAAATGGTCTATTGAAAGGTATTATAGAAAAGGGTATCTAGAAATGTCTTGCCGGATGTAAGCAATTCGAGGAAATTGTACACAAGCATGGAGGATACCGGAAGAACCATGGCATTGGCTACTTCAACGCCAATTGAGTTGAATGGGAAGAAGGTCAATACCCAAGGCCAAGTTTATTCCTCAAAAGGAGAAGTATGAACATACTCTACCCAAGGGAACAAAACCTCAAGATGAACTTCCACCACAAGACCACAAGATCATGCGCAAGGACAAGCTTCAAGAGGAGATTGACACATTTGAAGATGAGTCCCAAGCTTTGGTCAAGTGGGTTCCCAAGGCTACCACAAGCTCAACGTCTACAAGTGCTACTTCAACTCCAAGGATTCCCATCAAACTGATTTGGATCCCAAAGAAGAAGAACTAGAGAAGTTCTTGAGGGGTGATTCCGCCAATGAAATTCACTCACATTCATCATTGGCAAGGACTATTTGCAATCAACTCCAACCTTATGCAATAGTTCATGGAGTTACACATTCCCTCAAAGGTAAGCAAGGGACAAGGTAATGAAAGAATCCATGGACATCATCATGTATGCATTGCACTCCATGTCCATAGATATCCATGTATTTGTCTCTTGTGCGGGACTAACCCATGTAGGTGAAAAGAGTAAGAAAACAACGAGGATTGCTCCCAACTCAAGATGAGCTTCATCAACTATGAGCATCTACCACTACATCACCCACATGATGACTTCTATGACAAACCCAAGGTTAGTTTATCCCTCTTAGGGGGGATGTCACATCAAGGGGGAGCTTTAATCTAAGAGTTGAGTTAAAGAATCTCTTAAAGATGTGAACACATTAAATGCTTTATGTAAAAGTGGTAACCCCACTTGTGCTTAACCGATGAGTATGACCTATGATCAAGTATTCTTACTTGGCTCCTAAGTTAATATACTCATATATAGATGACTGCATCATCGCCAAAGTGCTTGGTAGATACTAGAGTGGTTTGGCATGTTTGCCATATTTCATTTGACACCTTATTGTGTGAGCATGTTGGTCTGCATGTCTTTACTCATTCGAGGATATCCAATTGTTGTTATTTGGGTTTCATTTTTATTTGGCCAATTGGATTACGAGAATGCATAGGACCCCTCTCTAGCTATCTATGCTTTCTCGTCTCAAATTCTATTCATGCTACATCACAAAACTTGAACAAGCACTTTCTAACCCTCTATGTGAGGAGCACTCGGAGTTCCGTTTCGTCAAGAGCTGACCACCGAAAGCTCCCCAATGCAACTCGGTCCAACCAACTGCAAAATCCCGGTGTCACCGATGCCTAGGGTTGATATGGTTTTCCCATCTCGGTAACACCGATTCCATAATCTCGGCTTCATCGAGTTTCCCCATCAGCTGACAGTTGAGGAACTCGGTGGCACCGATATTTTTGAACTGGTGTCACCGACAGCAAAGGGTATATTATCTCGGCGGACCCGACTTTTGAAATTAAATCTTCAAACATCCATTCCTCCAACCCTAAGCTGCCGCACCTGGACCACTGGTCGTCACCCTTGCCTACCCGTGCGCCCTCGCCGCTGGGATCCTCGCCGTCGACGGTAATCTTCACCACCATAGCCGTGGTAGCCGAGCCATCACCGAGTTAGGGTATGGATTCGATCCCTTATTGAGCTCCCATGTCTAATTCTAGCGCATTAAGGTTGTTTCATTATCTTGCCACTGTTTCAGATCGATCTATCACACGAGAAACCTCCATAGATTAGAGAACGAAGAATTTTTAGGTTTGACCTTCCTCAAATCGCATCTCGGTGATACCGTGTGGAAAAAGTTGGTTCTACCGATTTTGCTTTTAGGGTTACTGAGAACCATTTCGGTGAGACCGAGTTGTTCTTTTCGGTGAAACCGAAAAGACTGTCAAGTCTCGGTTAAGGCAACTGGTCAGTCTCGGTAGCTCCAAAAATATCAACTCGGTGCAACCGAAATCCTTTTTGCAGAAGTTCAAAACTAAGATTTTGAGTTCAAATTTTTGAAAAACCTTTTGTATTTTGTGATGCTCAACCTCTCTGCTCTTCTATGCTCTATTCACAGGGCCAGCTTGTCAGGATCTGATGACAGCCAGAACAACTTCAAAGAGAGAAATGTGAACATGAGTTCAGGCACTAGCCCTGAAGCTAGCTCATCTTCTATAGATGACAACCCTAGTTCACCTGATTTGCCCAAGGCTGCCACCAGGGCAAGGAAGAAGCTGAATTCTGATGAAGAGGATTCTGATTTTGTGCCAGAGGAAGAGATAGCCACAAGGCAGAAAGAGAAGGCTTCCAAGAGCACAACTACAGAGACTACTTCTTCTAAGAAGTGAGCCAAGAAAGTCTATGCCAGTGCTGATGCTAGGAGGGCACCTGAGAGTGCCAAGGACAACACATTTGTTTCTGTTGAGCCAGCAAAGAGTTCCATGCCTAAGAAGGCAGGTGATAAGAAAAGAGCCATAAACAAGATAGTAAAAGTCATTGGAAGGCCCACTTCCATGTATGAAGACCCAACTGATGCTGAAGAGGAAGAGGAGGAAGAGCCAGCTGCCCAAGCTCCTCCTGCAAAGAAGAAGAAGCTCCTTGCTGATGCTATGCCAAAGCAAGCTTCTTCAAGCAGAAATCTGCACCAAAGAAGCCAATTGCTCCAAACTCCAAGAAGACTACTAGGGACATCCCTCTTGCCTCCAGGAGAAGGACTGTTGTGGATGCCAGATTTCACACCAAGGAACAACAGGACCTTTATGAGACTGTCCTATTGGACAAGAGCCCAGCAGTCACTGACATGAGATATGTTGACTGGGCATATATCAAGGAGAATGAAGATTTCTTTCCATGTGTGCAAGACAACTTCAAGTGTATTGATATTGCAAATTTTGTTGGAAGAGAGTTCACAGCCTGGAACGATGAGATGATCATGCAGTTCTACACTACTGCTCACTTCTATCCTGATGGGAGGATCATTTGTATGACTGAAGGTATTAGGTACCAATCCACTGTTGATGAGTGGGCTACCATCTTAGGAGCCCCACAGGTACAAGAAGGTGCCTTGGATGTGTACATTAAGGCTAAGATGAATCACAACTCCATGGAAAATATGTACAAGGAAATCCCTGCTGATTATGTGCATTCACATAAGTTTGGTTCAGTTTATAATCTGCAAGCAGGATTACCTAATACCAACACCATCTTGAGGTACACCTTGATGCCCAAGTCAGGAGATGACAAGATGATCCGAGGCTACTCCATCAACATGCTGCACCACATTGACAACCACTCCAGGTTTAGGGTGATGGATCTGATAGTTGAGACAGTGAAGAGGACATCTGCAGATCAGAAGAGATCTTGCGGATATGCACCATACATTCAGATGCTCATCAACTCTAAGTTAGAGAAGAATGTATATGCACTTGATCGCCCACTTTTGCCACTCCAGCGAGATTTCGAGGATAATGTCGTGGTGATGGATCCCAGTCATCCCACTTCATCTACTGCACAGGCAGAGGCTGATGCAGCTAGAGCCAATAGTGCTCAGGCTCCTAGATCCAGGAGTGAGCAAATGGATCTTCTACTTAGCACAGTTCAGGGCATGTAGAAGGACATCAAGAACATATTGCTGAATCAACAGAGTCTTGTGAGGACCATGGAGGATAAGTTTTCCACGCTGAACAAGAAAGTGGATGGGCTGACTAAAACTGTGGATGTACTTAAGAAGGAAGTGGATGAAGCTCCCATTCCCCACTCTTCAGATTTTGATGATGATGATGATAGTCCACCTCTCAGGACTAGCACTCAGTTCAAGACTCAAGCCAGAACTCCTATAGTGTTTGCTCCAGAGTTGAGGCCATTTTTTTCAGCACCTGCCGCAGCTCCATCAGCTCCAGTGTCTACTCCACCACCTCACAGGACTTCAGCTGAAGCCTTCGCGGATGCTCTTCTCTCAACTCCATCGACAACCACTGGAGCAGCTTCATCGTCTCATGGAGGAGATTATGCCCAGAGCGACGATTAGCTCTATAACTTTGAACATTTTGGTAACTTGTTGCCAAAGGGCGAGAGGTTATAGATCATAGGGCTTCGAGAGAGAGTGTTGCATTTTGATCTCTTGGATTTTCAAACAAAAACATTTGGTTTATCGTTTGGTGTTGCAAACTTTGTTGGTGTTTGATCATACACTCTTTTGTGATCCTACTATTGCCTATCTTTGAGATGTCCATATGATGATCATTCACTTGCTTGGTGTGATCTGCTTTATGTAATTCACTCTTATTAATTTTTGCGCACCACCAAGTTGTATGTGACATGGAAGAGTGACCCATGATCCTAATCGATTGTGCATGTGCATTCAAATGCAAATTTAAAATAATGCCCAAATTTAGGGGGAGCTCTTGCTTATCACATACCTCTCAAAGCAACAATGCTATTCATTGATTATATCTCTATCGAAGCATTGATCTATATGTTGTCATCAATTATCAAAAAGGGGGAGATTGAAAGCACAACTTCTCCCTAGGTGGTTTTGGTAATTAATAACAACATATATTTCATTGGACTAATGTTTCCACTAAGTATACGTCAGGAAAAAGTTCAATGTTTATTTGGCAAAGGATTGTGACAAGACCCCAAGATGCAAGGAATAGGATTGGCCAAGCTACAAGCATGAAGACTCTACATTTTACTTTGTGAGAAATCACTTTGAGTCCATAGGAAAGCCAATACTATCAAAAGGGGGTGAGGTACTAATGGTGAATGAAATGCTCACAATGATCAAGTGTTAGACACCAAAAACTCTCACGAGCTCTCCCTCAAATATTCTATCTTAGACCCTACCACTCAGAATCGGTGCCACCAACAATGTCCTATCGGCTACACCGAGTCAAAACCCTAGATAGAAACCCTAACCAAAACCTACCCCTCGTACTACCAAGTTTCATATCGGTGCAACCGAGTTTCAGTGACCAACTTTCTGTTGCCTCATTCACAAGAATTGCAATTTGCGAGAACTGTGAATCGGTCTCACCAAGTTGTGTAACTTCCCTCAGCCACTCATAGAGGTACCACCGAGAATTCTATATCGGTCTCACCAAAAACGCCAAAGTTGCCACATTTTGCACTAGTCGATGCAACCGAGATTTCACTTCGGTTTCACCGAGTTGGGCAATAATGTTGTAACGGTTGGATTTTTGGAGATGCCTATATATACCCCTCCACCACATCCCACTCGAAAGAGAAGCACTCAGAATAGACCCACACTTCCCATATCCAAATTTCTGAGAGAGAACCACCTATCCTTATGTTGAGGTCAAGATCATCCACTCAACCATATGGATCTTGATCTCTAGCCTCCCCAAGTTGCTTTACATCCAATCAATCTCTTCTACCCATGCCAAACCAGTGAGAGAGTGATTGAGTGTTGAGGATACTATCACTTGAAACACAAGAGCAAGGAGTTCATCGTTACTATTGCATCTATTACGTTTTGGAGGGTGGTTTCTCCTAGATTGGTTAGGTGTCGCTTGGGAGCCTCCTACTTCGTGTTGTGGAGTTGAACCAAGAAGTTTGTATGGGAAAGGAGATCGCCTACTTCGTGAAGATCTACCCATAGTGAGGCTAGTCCTTCGTGGATGGAACTATTATGGAATAGTCGAGGTTGTTACTTCGTGGACTCTCGCGACCGTTACCCTCTGTGGGTTGAAGACTTCATAAACGTGGACGTACGATAGCACCACCTATCGGAACAACGGGAAAATCTTTGTGTCTCCAAATTGCATTTGATCTTCATACCCATTGCTCTTACATATGTTTGTCTTTACTTTCCGCTGCAATACTCGTAGACATGCATGTGTAGGGTGAACTTGATATGCTAGAATTAAGAAAATATGCCAACCAATTAACTTGGGAAAAGGTTAGGTTTTTATTTGGTCAAGTAGTCTAATAACCCCCCTCTAGACATACTTTCGATCCCTACAAAACTCTTCTCCCGCCTAGGGAGGCCGCCAAGGAAGAAGAAGGAGGGGGACTCTCTCCCCCTCTCTCCCGGTGGCACCAAAGCGCTGCTGGGGCAACCCTCGTGATGGTGATCTATAAGAACAACTTTGCCGCCGTCACCACCAACTCTCCCCCCTCTATGCAGTGGTGTAAATCCTCTTCTCCCCACTGTAATCTCTACTTAAACATGATGCTTAATGCTATATATTATTATCCAATGATTTGTGTCTATCCTATGATGTTTGAGTAGATCTCTTTTGTCCTACGGGTTAATTGTGGTATGATGTTATTGATATGAGTTGTATGTTGATATGGTGCTGTCCTAAGGTGCCTTCCGTGAGGCGCACACGTGAAGGATTCACGCTGGAGGGTTTGCAATATGTTCATGATTCGCTTATAGTGGGTGGCTGGAGTGACAGAAGCTTACACCCGAGTAAGAGAGTTGTTTGCGTATGGGAGTAAAGATAACTTGATGTTTAATGCTATGGTTGGGTTTACCTTAATGATTTCTAGTAGTTTCAGATGCGTGCTAGAGGTCCAATCATAAGTGCATATGATCCAAGTATGGAAAGTTTGTTAGCGTATGCCTCTCCCTCATTGCATATGACAAGTATATATCATGTTATATTGAATTGCCTATGGACAATCTTTCTCTTGCGTTACACAAAAGGCTTTCTACTAAACAACTTACTTATTAATCTTTATCTAAACAACCCCTAACTTTTATTTACTTGTTCTTTATTATCTCGCAAAACTATCTATTACACCTACTAAGTACTTCTAGTTTTATTCCTGCAAAGTAGTTTCATACTTGTTCTAGGTAAATTAAGCGTTAGAGTGCGTAGAATTGTATCGATGGTCGATAGAACTCAAGAGAGTATTAATTTCTACCTTTAGCTCCTCGTTGGGTTTGACAATCTTACTTATTGAAAAAGTCTACAAACGATCCCCTACACTTGTGGGTTATCAAGGGCGCCCTATCCATCTCTTCCAATGGGAAATAGCCCATCCACGACATCAGGGAGGGCACCCTACAACCGTGTTCTTCCAAAGGGAAGGAGTCAAGCTGCGACAACAGGGAGCGCACGGTGCGCACCCACAATCCGAGCACTTCCAAGGGGAATGAGCCCATATGTGAAAATTGAGGAAACCCATGATTTGTTTTGCCGTGCCTCCTCAAAGGGGGAAAACTTCATATGATCTTGCTTGTAGCTTTGCCATGCTAGGTTTTAACCATACCATGTTAAAAAAATTCAGTCATGCGAAATGTAATGTTCAAAAGTGCAATTCGATATGCTGGATTCTGAATTGTTTAGGTCAATTTCACGAATGCCTATGTTTGGTTGTCTGTAGTGAGCATATACATTGTTTAGCTATTTTAAGTTGTTTGTAGTGAACATCTTTCTAGTTTCAATTGTTAGATTTGGTTGTTCAATCATACAATTGGTTCCTGTTAAAGCTGGTGTAGTTAGAACGCCCCTGATTTTTTTCAGTTTTCTCACAATGTGTTGTTCAATCATACAATTTGATGTTTAAGCATGTGGTACGTTCTATGCAATTTCAACAATACTGATATGAATGACTATTTGGTTGCTGTTAAGAATGTTGTAGTGAGCATATGCCTCCTTTAAAGGTTTTTGGTTGTTTGTGGTAAGCATTTGTCCAATTTCAATTGCTATATTTGGTTTTTTGCAGTATGCCTTGTTTATTTAGTTATTCACAATGTGCAGTACAATTTGATCAATACCAGTTCAATGGCCATATTTGTTTCCTATTAAGCCTGGTGTAGGTAATACACCCCCTGTTTTTTCACTCTGTGATGTTCAATTATAGAATTTGATTATTAAGTACAAGCTTTGTTCTATGCAATTTCAACAATACCATTATGAATGACTATATTTGGTTGCTGTTAAGCCTATTGTAGTCAGCATATGCCTAGTTTGAATAATTTTTGTTTCCCATGGCTATATTTGTTTCCCATGTTATACTCCCTCCGCCCCATAATATAAGATGTTAATACATGCAATATGTTAGTATATTGGATGTAATTAGATGTTATATAGTGGGATGGAGAGAGTATTGTACTACATCATTGTGCAATTGTAGTTTAGCTTCTAATATTACTTATTGCTTGTAGGTACATGTCACTGGTAAAGATCCGCGGTTAGACCCTTTTCGCGTATGGGGCAATGAGATATTCATGAGCCAGCATCGTGCAAGGTAAGTAATAAAGCTTGTTAGTAAAATGGTTCAAAATGTGGCAATAAAACTATTTATTTACAATTTGTCCAAGACAACAGTGATCTAAAGTATATGAACTCGAAACTCTGTAGCTTTTTTACTGCCCATAATGAGGTGTTAGATGACAATGTCTGTATCTTTTCCTTTGAAGTGGTTCCCAACGCAGTTTACTCAAGATCACCTCTCAAACTACATGAATGTTTGACATGCAAATGTACATGTATTTCTACCAAATTACAATGACTATCTAGAAGTCCTCATGAAGGTATTGAAGGATGGGCAGTCGGCCATCACAAGGGGTTGTACTAGAGTCGTGTGTGCATTCGGCATGGAGGAGGGCACACTACGGGCATGCCGCTTCACGTTTTACAGCAACCAAAATATCTTTTGTCTCTTTTTTACCATCTTTAATACAAGTATTCAACCGTCGTTCATTATTTTTTATTTGGTGCTTATGTAATTCTTTTGTTGACGTAATTCTTGAACATTTGTAACTGTGAATCAAATAATAATTTGGTTTTTGAACCTATCTATCTATGTATATGATGGATATGTAAAAATATATTCTCTACTTTCAAATTCAAATTATGTACAATTTTAAATTGTAGTGATTAAAATAGAAAAATATGTTCTGTGGGTCATTACGCCGCACATGTTTTGTAAATCTTAATGTTTGTGAAATACCACATGATCTGACACGTTTCACAGATAGAAAACGTGTGCGACCACGCACACATTTGCCTTTTCCAACCCGTGTGTGATGTCAGACAATATCGCGAACGGTGCAACCGAATTCAGCGTTGGTGATAGAATCGATGTCGCACGCAGTTCCAAACGATAAAGTGTTTGTGCGATAGTACGCATCATAAATGTTGCACCATACAATTTCACGTGGGATAGTTATCCTGTCCGACACGAGTAGGATATTCAAACGTTTCTTAAACTTATCCGACACTTGTACGATGGTTAAATTATCTTCTTAGTTACAAATTGCAAACGGGTCAGAAAATGTACGTGTTTGTGATATACTCCTTATTCTACATGATTTACAATCATGAACAATTTGTGATGTAGCACACATCATATACGTTGCACCACATAATAGCGCGTGCGATGTTAATGTGATCTCACACGAGCAGCAAAGACGGGTCGTATGTGAAGTATTACATATCTCAAACAGTTGGCCGATGTCTCTTGTTTGTGATAGATGCGGACATCCCATACACTTAGTTTTGTTAAACGTTTGCATTCGTTTATCACCATCACCGATGTTTTTTCCGTGTCGTTTGGGATGGACCCCCCTATCTCCTACATGCAAGGTGACGGTTTAAACATACATCACGGAAAAGGGTTAAAAACCGTTTGTATAGCACATCACTGCACCAGTGAGATGACATTATTTTTGGATCCACTAACCATGATATTAACGTTGAGTTTGAGAATCTTATGACTAAGGAATTTGCAATGAGCATGATGGGAGAGTTGAAGTTCTTCCTTAGATTTCAAGTGAAGCAATTGAGAGGAGGAACTTTCATCAACGTGGGAACCCCGACTCATAAGTCGTGATCACCGAATGCACGTGTACAGTGATCCCAGAGATATTTGCTCACTGAACACATAGAAGCTGGATAATCAAGAGTCTTATATCCATACATAACGTCTTACACAAATAGAGACCATCAAGTTCAGGTCTTACATGGATAGGGCCGTGAAGGCCAAACAACAAACATAAACTTGCAGCAGAAATCTTGAAAGATAGCGTGAACCCATTCCATATGCCTTAACCCTATAGGCATTCTGACTGGGAAGCATCCTATAGCTCGCATGGTTGTCACCAAGGTACTCTTCATTATATCCATATCTTTCATGCCTGGCCAATAAATTAACCAGTGGCAAGCAACCCATGTTTGGACAAGGTAAAACAATGGATGGAATAGCACTAAGTAGGTAGTTGTGCGGAAAACTAGCTTTCAGTGCAATAACATGTGTCTTACCATCTATAACAATTATGCATCAACAAGTTGCGGATATCCATATGAACAGGTTATATATCAATATAAGCAGGGTTTGAACATCACATGTTCAATCATTTCATCAAGAGTTTCGACTTAGCTCAGGTATCTCTTTTGTCTCACACACACCAAGTTTTGTGAACACAATGGATGTAGTCCAAGAGCGGTCATCCAACTGTCCTTGACCGTGGACACGGCTATTCGAATAGTTTTACAATCTGTAGAGGTTGCACACTTTACCCACAAGACTCGAGGAACTTCCATGTCATCCACGACTCGCGTTATATTACATACCTGAGGTAGGTAACCGAACAATGCCTTTCCCTTAACGACACTAAACAAAGAGTCCACTCGTTGGTGCCATCCCACATGATGTACATCACAAGTATCATCCATGAGGGCACACGACGGTGTGCCCGATATCTGTGAAAACAGCCCATATCGAGAGTGACCACATCACTCCCGCCACTAGTAATGCGGGCTCTCTGCTAACATCGACCAAAGTAATCAACAAAGCCTGGTCCCCTATAGGGGTAGAGTGGTTGTACATGTAAGGTTGGAGTAACGACCGCAACTTAAACCAATCCTTTTTTGAAAACAACACACACACTTGTCTCGGTACACCACTTCTTTATCAAGTGGTTACCTATCTCAACATCATCTCCCTCGGGCATTAGTGACACCCGATGGGGTTTCCAAAATATCTCATGCATATCCCTCTCCCACTTTCCTAGCAACTACTTAGCATCCTAAGTACTCCCCACCCGCATAGCCCTCATACGAAGGTAGGGTCATGCACAATACAGGTATCAACGAGGAACATAACAGAGATGACCCACCGAAGGGAGGTCACCATATCACCATGATTTCAATGCAACAAAGTAAAGTACTATATTACATGCATAAGAAGGTTTCTTAGACATGGTCAAGGGGTTGCTTGCCTGGCTCAGCAAAGTCTTTGACATCTTCAAAAGCTTCTGGCCCTTCTCTAACCACTCCGTCTACTTCGTCAATTAACACCGGAAACAACCACAATAAGCAACACAACAAGCAGAGAAATAAAAGTGCTCTATAAATGGGAATTTAATTTTCTTGGATGTCCCTGGTTATAAGAAAAAATACCTAAAGGTGCTCTACTGGATTTGGATCAACGAGGATTTTTGAAAGGTGGAAACGGAGGGATTAATGATCCTATAAGAAGTTTACAGAAAATATTTTTATTGAAATGATTGGAGGCACTCATTAAATCATGCATGATTTTAGAATTGTTGGAGAATTGGTCTCATTTGATTTGGAGTTGGTATGCATATTCTAGAGATTAACAAAGTGGATCATACATGAACAAATAGTTCAATAATTAAGGTTGCAGAGGAGGTGCATGGAAAAATGTTCATCACTTAGTGCATAAATTTAGATCCACCTAGGAGTTTGAATCATTGCATTTAGATGTGGTATGAGCCCCATATGAATTTCCAAAATTTAATGTAGAAATTCATAAACAGGCTTTAATCAATTAGGTGTATAGGAAAGTTTTCTGGAAAAATGTGTAAGCTAACATTTTGGATAGATTAAGATTTTTGGGACCTCTAGGAATTTGAATCATCAAATTTGGAGTTGATTTGAATTCTCTATGAAATTTTCAATCTATCTAGAAAAAGAAAACAAAAAGGAAATACTTTACCTAACTGCTAAAATCCGCACACGGCGCAGGATAGGAATTGGGCCGGCCCAGTGGCTTGGCGTGGCAGGGCAGCCGCGACGCCGAAGGTGTATTCATGGGAATACGCTTCCCCCGTGTGAAAGCGGTTCCCGGCCGGGTCCGTTTCTACTTAAAGGGCCAGGCCCACCCATCAGCCTCGCTGACCGGCGAACAGGTGCGGCCCGCCTACTGATGGGACAGCTTCTTCTTCCTCCGGTCTCGCGCCCGTTCGAGGGGAGAGGGCGGCTCCTGACGGCGATTGCCGGGGCTACGGTCCATCCCCGGCGAAGCTCTGGTGATGGACGAGATCAGGAGGGCGAGGCACACTCGCCTGGATAGCACACGCCCGCCGAGGAGCGATGGAGCGGGCAGGGGATTGGCGGTAGCGGAGACTAGCGATGGGCGGCCGTGGGTGCGGCGCTCCGGCCACCAAGAGGGAGAAAAGGAGCGCGGGGGCAAGGAACGATGCGACGTTGGGGGTTCTGGTGAAGCTCAAGGGGGAAGAGGGCTCGGGGTAGCTCAGATTCGAGCGAGGCCGAGGCGGCGCCACGGCGGCCATGGGAGAAGGAGGAGGGGACGGGGGCTCCAATGGCTTGGTCCAGGAGCTCATTGGGAGTGAGAGAGGTGTCATCCACGTGAGACGGAGCTCGGGGAGGGGTATTTAAGCAGGGGCGACGAAGGGGGAGCTCAGGTGCGCCTCCGATGCCCTTGGGCGCGACGAGCACGCGTGCCAGGGCGGTGTTGGAGGCTTCTTGGCGTCGGGTAGAGGCGTGGGAGGTCGAGAGGGGATTCCTGGTGCGCGTGGATGCTCTGTCGAGGCCGGATGCAAGCTACCCGACGAGGTTTGACGGCATAGCGCCATTTCTGCATGTCAATGGCGTAGTCACCATGCCACGCCATGTCCAGAGCGACCTTTTGGTCGGCTAATGATGTCTAGAGTGTAATGCATGCACGGTAAAGGGTACTGGTGGAGTTTGGAAGCAGTAGGATCTGTGTAGATGTGGTTTTCACAGAGGGTAAATTTGCAGCAGCAAACTGGAGGCTCATCTAAGGGGTTTGTACTGGAGGTCATTTGGGATAAAGCCTTGTCTAGTGGCCTTAGGTATGGAAGGACTACATGATCACCAATTTTTAGCTCAGGGAGATAAGTAGACAGGGCACTTGCAGTTCAAAGTCACTATTGCTGCCAAAATCTAGGTTTAGATGGATTGCTCAAATTTCCCACATGAGCATGCCATTTTTGGGTTTGGTAAGATGCATTAGCATACTAGAGGTGTTGTGGCTAAACTTGGGGGCACTCGCATGAACAAAATAATGGGAGAGGGGAAGGAGATGTGTTGCCAAGGTAAAAAGAGAGGGAAAGTGAGGGAGTTACTGTCACAGCCCTAGAAATTGTTTGCAAATAATTATATTAGTTACATCAAAGAGCATCCATGCATCATGTTAAAATTGAATGAATTTGAAATGGGGATGATCAAACCCTAGCACCAAATATATTTCAACCTGGTTCAACTATAAAAATAATTTCAATGAACCAAAATGGCTTTCATAAAACCCTAGCAAATGGGATTTTCCTAAAATAAAATAACTGGTACAAACCAACCATTTCTTAGGTTTCAAAATAAATATTTGAAACCATAGAAAATTGTTTTGGGAATTGTTTAATTATTTTTGTTTTGCTTTAAATAAAACAATCTGTCCAAATTAGAAAAAACAAAATATTCACTGTGTGTGGAATAATCCACTCAATGACAAGAACAAGTTTGAAGATTTTCAAAAAAATGATTTGGATCTGAAACCAAATCAAAACAAATAAAAGAAATGGAAATAGAAATAAAATAGGAAAAGCAGAGAGAGAGATGGCTTACCTAGCCGGCCCATTAGGCAGCCTAGCCCACCAGGGGCATACCTGTCTTCCTCCTCTCGCCAGTAGGCAGAGGGGAAGCAGGGCACGGCATGCACGGCCGGGGCGCCACGCCTCCTGCCTGCCTGGCTTCCCCGAGCCAGCGCGACGCCAGGATGAGCCCCGCCTCCGTCTGGATCGGCGTCGCCTCCCCCATTTCGCCCCCTCCTCGCTCTGTCTCTCCTCCCCCTCTCCTGGTCGACGCGGCCATGGCCATGCCACGCAAACCACCGCGTCCTCCGGTCATTTTCAACCCCACCAGCTAGTCCAGAAGATCCACCGTCAATCCCAGCCCCTCCAAGACAAGGGAATCCAGCACGGACAGCTGGAATCGCCGCCTTCGAGCTCGTCTTTCTCCTCTGCATCCGACGGTCGCCGGCCCCGATTCGCCTCCCTCCGGTCGTCCCCGAGCTCGCCGACCACCTCCCCGAGTTCGTTGTGAGCCCCGGTTCTCCTCCCCCCTCCCCCTATGCTTGTTTTCGCACGGTAGCCGGTAGCACCACCATGCCCGAGAGCTCCATGCTGCCAGCCATGACGCCATCGTGGCCAGAGCCCTCGCACGACGCGTCCGAGCACCCTACCGTGTTCCTCGCGTCCACACGAGGCTGTAGAACTCCTCAGCGCTCTGAGCCGTGCACCGTAGCCTTGCGACGGCTGAGCCCGAGCTCCGGCCGCCGCTGGCTCGGTCGCCACCATCGACTCCGCCGACCCCCACTCCAACCGAGGCCGCCAATGGACGCAGCATGTTCCCCTTGTTCGAATGCGCCGTCTCGCGCGTCGAACGGTGCCCTGTAGGGAAATCCCGACACGGACACCGCCACGGTGTGTGGTCGCCGGCGGCTAGACGTCGGTGGCCGACGTGGCAGCCATTAGATTAGGCCATAATAGCCTATTTAACCAGCCCCTGAGAGAATGACTTGTGGGACCCACATTCAATAATTAACCCTGATTAATTCTGTGGTTAAGATTAGTTTAAACCAAGTGGACCCACCGATCATCTTTGACTTGCTGACGTGGTCGTTGACCGGACCCACGTGACAGTGGCACAAGCCAGCCCTGGGTCACTGACATGTGGGCCCCGCTGGTCAGGTTTGACCTGAACCGGCCCTGTTGACCTGCTGATGCAGTAAAGATTTTCTGGTATTTAAAATATTCAGGAAATTCCAGAAAATGTTTAAAACTTCTAAAACTCATAGAAAATAATCTGTAACTCAGATGAAAATAATTTATATATGAAAAATGATCAGAAAAATCCAATGAATTTGTTTATGCCATGATCATGCATGTTTGAACAAGTTAACATCACCAAGTAGGACATTTCGTGATTAGGACAAATATGATAAATAGTTTAGAGTTGGAATTTGATGCCTATTTAAATTCCACTTAAATTAATATGACCAATTATTGAACTAGGCGAATTCTGTACCTTAACATGCCATAGCATACATCATGTTTGTTGCATCACATTGAATGTGTTCATTTCCCTGTTTGCCGGTGTTGTTCCTTCCTGGTAGACGATGGTTCCGACATTGAGATCGTTGTCACCGATGAAGACTCATTGTTATCTTCAGAAGTGTCAGGCAAGCAACACCTCCTTGACATTCCCGATAATATCCTACTCTCTCGCTCCTACTCTCTTATACTGCATTAGGACAACAGCGTTTCAACTCTTATATGTTCTCGGTAGTTGAACCCATTCCTTTGCGTGACCTGTCCTTGCCACAGAAAATAGTTGAAACTGTCGGTGTTCTGGGAATGGGGGTACCCAGACCTGCCAGCCTGCGACCCAGGGCGTTGCCCACTTCGACAGCCAAGCATGGCCCAGCACGGCCTCACTCAAGACAAGGCCTTCGCGAGAGCCCCGCTCTCGCGAGGGAGACGGCGCCAAGACCCTGAGAGGGAAGAGGCCTCCCCAGACCCCCTCCTAAGCGGCGGAGATCTCTATGCAACAATCGGCCTCGGGAGGACAGGGATGACGCAAACCAAGCCAGGCAGACATCAGCGCGCACAGAGGGGACAGTTTCTGCTTCTGTGCAAGGGAGACAAGGGCGTACGCGGGTTCCCAAATCACCCCCAAAGGTTTCCATTCCGGTGCAACGAGACCGAAACCACGAGCCCCGCAGGACGGACGTCATCTCCGAGCCAACCTCTACATCACCACCGACTACTTTGCAGGCGAAGACCACCATTCGTCTGGATAAGATGTACCTCCTGTCCCCTTTCGAATTTGGCCTTTTGTTGGATCCCTTCCCGCTGTTGTGATAAGGGAAGAGGACCCGGGCCACTATAAATAGAGGCTAGCCCGCTCCGTAGAAGGGACGACGGATCCAACACCACCCGAGCACCCTCGCGAGGCAACTCACCACTGTACTAGTTCGTCCACAAACCTCCTCGTGAGGCAATCCACCAAAAGCAGGAGTAGGGTTCTACGCTACGCAGCGGCCCGAACCTAGGTAAATCCTCGTGTGCTATTCTCTTTTCCTTCGATCGTGCGATTTCGTCAGGCCAGGCTATTGAGCTAGGAGCTTGAGGGCGAAGCTGTGGAGATCTTCGCACACGCCCCTGAATTCGAACCTCTTTGGGTTTTGCGGATCCCGAAATCCGACATTTGGCGCGCCAGGTAGGGGGCGTGTCGGAGTCTTCAGCAAGCTTCGCTTCTTCTTCGCTCCGTCGTGTCGATGGCTGACGCCCGACAAGCTTCCTTTGGCCCCGGTGGATCCGTCTTCACCAACCTCGCCGCTGCCGCCCAAGACGCACGCCCCGGCAGCTCGGTGCTGGCCGGTCATTACCAGGCTACCAGCGTCGTCTCCACCATCGCCGCTGGTCGAGCCGGCCAGGCACGCGGCGGGCGAGTGGCGCCCACGGGGTCAACATCACCCTGTACCCAAGTGGGAGACCTCAACGCGCATGACGCGCTGCTGATGGTGAGTGAGATGCTTCGTTATCGCCCGACGCACGGGGGCTTCGACGCCTGGGCCGACCACATTGCCAAGTTGGTCACTGTCACGAGGAGATCCTGGCTTCCGCACCTTTCTTCTCGACAACCGACGCTGGGCGTCGGGGGCTCGCTCGCCATGCCTCACACCTCATCTGCAGACGGCGTGCCTGTCCCATGCCCGGCGAGACCGGGCAGGGCCCGCCGCACGCCGTGCTCCTTCTCCTCCGGATCCCGGTGACCGGCTTCGTGGCGCCGTCCGGCCCAGCCAACGGTGCCTTCGAAGGAGGTGACGGGGCGCTCTGCACGCGCCTCAACGCGCGCACCCGTGCCCCGGTGAATCATCAGCAACCTGGATCATCTCGGCAGGAACGTGCCAACCGACGCAGGGACCAGGCGGCTCAGGCTTCAGGGCAGGCAGATAACCAGGGAGGCAACCCACTTCAAGACACGCGCGACCAGCCCCATGGCGACGATAGAGGTAAGCAACTTCGGGCGGAGGCTCGCCACAGGAGGGTTTGTGGGCCGCGCGCCCAGGGCGGCATCACCTTGCCTCCCAGGGAGGCTGCCCATGGGGCGCACAGAGACGGTTCAGGAGGAAGCCAAGGCCTTTACACAGAGGCCTATGTTCCGAGCTATATCGTACCTGCAGATGGCGCGGTGGATCACGCGCCCCCCCCGCGGGCGCCGACATCCTCCCGAAGTAGGGAAACGTCCCGGACGTCCTCTCCAAGCTGGGCCTTGGGGCTTCCACTGAGGGGGAACCAGGCCAGGATGGTGCAAGCGGGAGGAGGCGTCCCGGGATGCGCAGCAGAGCCGCCGCCCTCGCGAGCAAGCAACACGCAGCCGAGCCCTCCGGGCCACAAGGGCGACCGCCTGGGGGGATCGGCAGGATACGGGCAGCGTGGGCCACCTGCGGAA
Organism: Elymus sibiricus; assembly: GCA_039707655.1. Taxonomy (NCBI): domain Eukaryota; kingdom Viridiplantae; phylum Streptophyta; class Magnoliopsida; order Poales; family Poaceae; genus Elymus; species Elymus sibiricus. Next base: position 227,150,060 of record CM077669.1, read on the forward strand.
ATGGGGGCGTCGGCGCGGCCCTCAGGAGGCAGGGCCTCGCGAGGTCCTCAAGTCACGGTCTGGCCGGCGCCCTGACGCCTCACGAGGCGGCTTCACCGACACAACACCCCTATGGTTGTGCTGGGTGCATTGTACTCATGTTTGGGCCGCGGGAGCGCAATCCCGCGGCTACGGGGGGAACAATGCCCTCAGGTTTGGGCTGTAGGGGCGTGCAACCGCGCAGAAATGCGCGGGTTGGCTCTTGACTGTGTTGGGAGACCCTGGGCCATGCTCCTGGGGGCTTGCCCAGCTATCTCCGGCCGTGACACTCTCACGTAATAATGAGTGGGTTGTATATGCTCGGAGCCCCCCGAGGATGCGGCGGGGTTCCATCCCATGCTCAAGTGGAAGCCCCATGCTCCGCGCTGGCGGACAACACTGTCCTCCAATGACTATGTCCACGCAACGTGGAAGCCCTATGCTCCGCGCTGGGGGAAGACGAAGACAAAGACTAGCCTAGGTGCCGGACGAGGCTGTTGCTTGTTCCTTTTTGTATTCGAATTGCCACTTTTTGGAATGAAGCTCGAAAGTTTCGTAACTCTATTTGAAAAAGGGGTGGGAATTTTCTCTCTTTGTGATTCTTTTTCTGGCATTGAAGCCTCGTTTTCTAAATCGACACTTGTTGGTCCCCACCTCACGCGCCCCGCAGGGGGGGGGCATCGCAAGCACAACGTGCACACCTTGTCGAGGCCATGGCACCCTGGTCCACGCATGGCACCTCTCGGGGCAGGAACCCGCAAAGAAGAAAGGGTGTATGGGAGCCGCTTGAGCGTCAAGGGGGAGTCCTAAGCAACGCGCCTCAGGAGCCGCACTGGTCACGTAGCCCCTCACCCCTTGGTCTCGTCCTGGTGATCTGGACGCCCCAACGGCGGTCGAGGTGTGCGCGGGATTGGGCTCAGCCGACGTAGAGCGCCGCTTGAGCGTCAAGGGGGGGTTCCTGAGCAACGCGCCTCAAGAGCCTCGCTGATCGCGTAGCCCCTCGGCCCTTGGTCTCGTCCTGGTGATCCGTACGCCCCAACGGTGGCTGAGGCCTCACCCTTTTGGTCTCGTCCTGGTGATCCGGACGCCCCAACAACGGTCGAGTCATGCTCGGGATTAGGCCCCACCGACGTAGAGTGCCGAAAGGGCTCCCAAACCATTCCGCTCGCACAGAAGAAGCCTTCCCTGGTGGGATCCTCGAGTTCCCTGGATGCCCCAGCTGAACCTCGCGACGCACGAGCCCGCCACGACCTTGCAAGCTAAGTACGCCAACCGAACAGAGCAGAAACTTTCTGATCAGATGATAACCTGAATACAGGGTATGAGACAGGAGCGCTAACGTGAGAATGCAGGCGCTACGGTTTACTGCGTGCCCCCATCAGGCTTCCTGTGGCTCCAGGTACAGGGAAGAGCAGCGCAAGGGAAGGAATCCGGCCTCTCTAGGCGACATCGCTAAGACCCTGGCCTTCGGGCGGCATGCTCCTCCTCAGGAGGGCCAGCCTCGTGAGGTCCCAACAGGCCGCCACCGCCAGGCATAGTGCGACATCCCCACGGACCTCTCAAAGGGTACCGGGCCGCAGCGATGATAACGCCAAGCTCCGCGCAAGAGACGATGTCGCGTCACACAAAACAAGCAACCAACGGTTTAAAAGAAGGAGGAGGAAGATGAAGGTAAAACACAAAAGTTTAACGCCCTCAGGGGCCGAGTGTTTCTTGACATGACAGGAACCAGAGAAGGAGAACAAGGGAAGCCTAGGCGGAGGAGCCGCTGTCGCCATCCAGACCATCGCCCGCCACGGCGCCGGAGTCATCACCCTTGTCGGAGGAAGGCGCCTGGACGAACCGTTCCACCAGGGATTCCACGTGCGGGCGCACCTCGTCCCTGAGGGGCCTCTGGAGCTCCTCAGGCACCGGCACCATGACGCAGGGGAGATCAAGCTCCGGGACGTGGCGGCGCAGGTTGGAGAAGACGCGCATTAGTGCGATGTCCAGGAGGTCACGCGCGCTGGACACGTTGTCCTCATTCACCCGGGAGACGCCGGTCTCCAGCGCCTCCACCACCTTGCCGAACAAGTTGAGGTAGCCCCCGTTGCCGTGGGCGCACGGCAGCGCGGGGGCTTCCCCGACGAACTAGCTCACCGCACCAACCGCGCGGTGTGCGATCTCCAGGTACTGCTTGGCGCGTTGCGCCTCCAGCATCTTCGCGTGCGCCGCCTCGTCTTGGGCGGCCTGCACGACATCAGCAGCCCCCTTGATCTGGGTCTGGAGGGACGCCAGCTCCGCCTGGGCCTCCGCCTCGCCCCTGAGTGCGGCCTGGAGGGCGGCCTCGGCGTCCGCCAGCTGGACCCTCAGCGCGTCCGCTTCCTCCTGGAGCTTGTCGAGCCTGCGCCTCTTGGGCGCGGGCGCCCTGGGAGAAGGGGGCAATCAGGTCCGGCATGTCGGGCGCGATTGCAAGAGAAGGGGGCGGGTGACGGAACACTTACTCATCGATGATGGCCCAGCACCGGCGAGCTTGAGCCAGCCTCGAAGACCCCCACCGCTGCCTCCAGAGGCCGACGGTGGAGCCGGGGACCCCGTGCGCTTCCCCGCACCTGCTGCACTCCCCCCAGACGCCATGAAAGGATAAAGGGAGAGAGGAGGATGAGGAAGATATCTTGGAAGGATGGGAAGCGAGAGGACGCGTCAGGAAGGCAAGACCTCCCCGGGCAGGGCGGGTTTATAGGCGCAACCACTGCCCATGGGGCGTCGTGGGGAGTGGAGGCACCGTGCGCTCCTCGGGCACCGCGCGCCAGACTCGGTCGGCGTGCTACCCTGCCTCACATTGCTTCATCTGCCCCCGTCGGGTCACATCCGCGTGGCCCGAGGGGGGAGGACACAAGGAGACAGCCGCATTCTAGGAAGGGCAATGATGGCCGGCGCGGCGCGCAGGCTTCGCGTCAACTTGACTCAGGGCGGTTCCCAGCGTCTCCAGGGAGCTTAGGTGCCTGCGTCGCGTTGTGCGCCATGTGCCAGGCTAGGCCTGTAGGCAATTGGGGCCTGCGGCGTTCGGGCCGGCATCTTCGGCTTCGCCCCAAAGCCAACCCAAGCGCGCCTTGGGCCCGGGGGCTGCTGTCGGCGTTCTGGGAATGGGGGTACCCAGACCTGCCAGCCTGCGGCCCAGGGCGTGGCCCACTTCGACAGCCAAGCATGGCCCAGCGCGGCCTCACTCAAGACAAGGCCTTCGCGAAAGCCCCGCACTCGCGAGGGAGATGGCGCCAAGACCCACAGCGGGAAGAGGCCTCCCCAGACCCCCTCCTGAGCGGCGGAGATCTCTATGCAACACTCGGCCTCGGGAGGACAGGGATGACGCAAACCAAGCCAGGCAGACATCAGCGCGCACAGAGGGGATAGTTTCTGCTTCAGTACAAGGGAGACAAGGGCGTACGCGGGTTCCCAAAGCACCCCCAAAGGTTTCCATTCCGGTGCAACGAGACCGAGACCACGAGCCCCGCAGGACGGACGTCATCGCCGAGCCCACCTCTACATGACCACCGGCTACTTTGCAGGCGAAGACCACCTTTCGTCAGGATAAGATGTACCTCCTGTCCCCTTTCGAATTTGGCCGTTGTGGGATCCCTTCCCGCCGTTGCGATAAGGGAATAGGACCCGGGCCACTATAAATATAGGCTAGCCCGCTCCGTAGAAGGGACGATGGATCCGACACCACCCGAGCGCCCTCGAAGGCAACTCACCACTGTACTAGTTCATCCACAAACCTCCTCGTGAGGCAATCCACCAAAAGCAGGAGTAGGGTTTTACGCTTCGCAGCGGCCCGAACCTGGGTAAATCCTCGTGTGCTAATCTCTTTTCCTTTGATCATGCGAGTTCGTCGGGCCAGGCTATCGAGCTGGGAGCTTGAGGGCGAAGCTGTGGAGATCTTCGCACACGCCCCTGAGTTCGAACCTCTTTGGGTTTTGCGGAGCCCGAAATCCGACAGAAGCCACTTAGCATGAGTAGAAACTCATTGAGCCTTGTTGTGTTTACTCATCCTTGCTTGCTTACTATGCCTGCTATGCTTAGAGTCATGTCGGGTCTGATCCATCTGGGCGATGAATTGGAATGGACCAACACTCATGAGGAGCACTGGCCCGGGTTGTTGATTAACTTATCCACGGGTTCATGACACCCTATTATAGTTAATTATTTGTTAGGCAAATGTAGTACCAATGTTGGGCCTTGCCTGACGAGTTTTATCCCAAAACGAAAATCAAGGGGGTCCCCATAACAACCCCAAGCATGTTAGGAGCGCTCAATATGGAACATAACACCGGTACACAAGTAACTAGGGTGGCAAAAGTGGAACAAAACACCGAGTAAAAGGTCAAGCCTTCCACCTTTAACAAGTATATATGTGCATTAAATTAAATAGCAATAATATTGTGATATCTCAAAAATATCCATGTTGCACATGGAAACAACTTGCACCTGGAACTAGCAACGCTATAAGAAGGGCTGAGCAAGTGGTAACATAGCCAAACAATGGTTTGCTGGGGTGTGGAGGGGTTAGAGGCTTTTCATGGCATTTTGGGAGGCTTGACAAACAAGTGGTAGGTAGCGAGACATAGCGATAGAAACGAGACAACTAGCATGGAAATGATACTAGTGGTATCCAGGGAAATGGTCATCTTGCCTTAGATCCCGCTTGGAAGAAGAACGGATCCGTGAAGTAGACGGACGAGGCGTAGTCGAACGAATCCTCACACTCCGAACGCTTTCGGAACTCTATCGAGAAGAAGCAATCTGGAAACAACAATCTACACATGATAAACACCACAACATATGCATTGCATGATGCGCAAACAAATACGATGCAAGTCCATAAGATTATGCAAGGCTTGACAAGCACATCAATCAATTACTACATATTAAGAGAAGTTCAATATGCAACGGGTTACATATTCACGAAACTCCACATTCGAATTATTTAGTTCACTCTCGTTTAGGTAGTCATCAATATTAAATGTTGTTTATGATTGTTGGTCATGGCATAAGGTGAAGATGGAATTAAAGCAATTTTAAATGGAGAAGGAGAACATTCATACAACAAACTAATAACCCTCCATATTACGAGAAATGCGGTTAATGTTGTTTAACAAAACAATCATTTTAAATGTTGTCCATGGCGTTTTAAATGAGGCCGGAAGCAACATATAGCATTTCCGAAATGTGGCCGGAAGCAACATATAGCATTTCCGAAACGACCTCATATGCAAATTATTAATTTTGTCCAGATCTGTTCTAAGCATATTTTAGATCTATTAAACAGCGAAATAAAGTGTGCCATGAGATTCTACGCATTTTTCTAGTCAAGTTACATATGTGGAACATGTTAAACGGAGCTACGGTTATTTAGTTATGAAATAAATCATTTTAACATGGCATTTACGCAAATTAATGCAAACAGCAAGTTTAAACATTTTTATCATGCATGAAAGTTGGATATTATTAATCTACACAAAATTCTAAACGTTTTACAAATATAAATTGGTTTAAACTGATCCATGATTATTTACATATTTCAATTTTAAAACAGTGGATGTATGTGCAAATGTGCATGCTCCGAAAATAGAGAAAATCGCATAACTAGTAAACGTTAGTGGCCGGATAGCAACATCTTGCAGTGGCCCAGGAGTGGGAACAAGCCCAAGTGAACGTCTGTGTGCAAAAATAAAACACAACAAGCAAAAAATTGGGGTGCCTGGGATCGAACCCAAGACCTCCTGGATGTCGATCGGCAGGTTAACAGATGGACGTGTACTTGCTAGTGACAATAGAGGGCCGCGTCTGTAGATGAAAAAGCGGCGAACCTAATACTCTGAAAACACACACACAATGCAGAAGAAAAAGCGAAGTTGTGGGGATTTGATCCCATGACTTCAACAACGCAGGGCAACTGCACTTGCCAACTCGGCTGCTGACTTGCTCGTGGATAAACATGGTGCACACTCTAGATAACCGCTATATGACAGAACAGATCTAGGAAAAAAATACGCAGCTTCAGTACAGTGCTCACAATGAGGAAACAGAGCCGACGGCGCGATGAGCCGGTGAAGACGACGGGCGAGGAGGCTAGGAATGGATACGGGGGAACGCTCATGTGCAGAACCGGCTGGGAGGTACTCCGGTGGCTGCTGCTGCGCTCAAACAGAGGTGGCTGGTGTTCCTGTCCATGGCGTCGAGAAGGAGAGCTCCTGAAGTCCTCCAGGTTCAGAGAGAGCCGATGAGAGAGAGAGCAGGGGAGGAAAAATAGGAGGAGGAGAGGGAGATGGCCGGGAGAAGTGGGCGTCCCGGACCTGCTTTGGCGGGTCTGGCTTGTCTCCGGCCGGCGGGTGACGAGGAGGTGAGCTGTCGGGGCATTGGCGCGAGAGATCCTGCTCGAGAGGGGCTTCTGGTCGAGATCTTGGACAACAGAGGAGCGAGGGGGCTAGAGGTGACTCGAGAGCAGGTGGATGGATGGGTGGATCGCGTGGTGGTTGGATGGGTTTACAAAATGAGGAGGTGGGCGGAGGCAGCGAGATCGGGAGGGATCCCGAGGAAGAAGGAAGACTGTCGGCCGGCGGCCCGGGCGATGGGAATGGGTTGATGGGACACGCTAGGGACTTGGGTTTGACTGTTATATACAGCTCTGGGATTAGGCTATGGGCTATTTGGACCCTCCGATATAGATCAGACGGTTGACATAAAGAGGTTAGGGAGTCCAATCAAAAAACCGATGATGGTTTGGGGTATTATGGGGTTGATCCGGACACAACGATCAAGACCGTAGGAATCGGGTTCGGGGAAGTTATCGGACACATGCCAGGGGTCTGTGCACAGTGTAGAGGGGCTAGGCACAGAAGAGAGGGAAAACGCGGGCATCCCGACAACAGGTTTCTATATACGAAAAATGTCTGACGATTTGAATGGCTATAGTGTCGCTATAGGTTTAAAGGTTGGAGTATCAAACGAACTTTGAACGTGACGAAATTTGGCAGGCGGTCTACATACAATAAATTAAGACCGAATGCCCAAGTTTCGACCCATTCCGAGAATTTTTTATGCGCGCCTTTTAAAACAATATTTTACTGATGCCGCGGGCACGTGCGTGTGTGGTCGGTCTCAAAACGGTCAACGACGAGAACGGAGAGAACCGGCAACTACGAACGGATGCAAGTTTTCAAAAATGACGGCAACGGAGTGCCAATGCATTGTGGATGATGCGAATGATGCGATGATGAATGCAACAACCAAATAAATCACACGACGAAACTCAAAATAAATGGAAGGCGTCTGGAGCGTCGGTCCCGTGCTGTTACAGCTCGACACCCTCGATGTCCCCCGAGGCAGGCACCATGAGGATGGGTTTGTCGCGAGGCCCCTCATGGTCTTCAGGGACCAATCCCCCATCGTCGAACATGGGCATTAGGGCCTGGAGGTCTGCCCCGTCGCCTCGCTTGTACAGAGGGAGCCTGTTTCGCGGCATCCCCTCCGACACCTCCTCGGCGAATAGGATCTCCATGATCCCGCTCACCACGAGCGTCTCCAAGGTGTCTGCGCACAACCGGGTCTTGTCCGAACGCCCGTGGTACACCCACGCGGGGTGCGAGTGCCTCTGGAGGGGAGCGATGCAGCGGCACATGAACTCCCGGGCCACCATGGCGCTCCTGTGCCCTGCCGCCCGCAGCTCCCGCCGCCTGGGGGCAACAGGCGCAAGATCAGCCTCCGCCATCTTGAGGTGCTCCCAACCTAAGATCTTCACTGCAGGATCGGTGGGAGGCACAAACAAGGGGCTGCAATGGCCTACCTCCATGTAGACCCAGCATACCCGGAAGTTCTCCACCGTCTTCAGGATATTCATGTTGATGAAGCGCTCCGCCATCCTGTCCACCATGTGGAAGGAGGCGCACCCCATGTTGTGCCCCTGCTTGCACCTCATGCTATAGAAGGTGCGGAAGAGGGCCAACAAGGCCAACACCCCTAAGAAGCCATCGTAGAGGAAGGCGAAGATGGCGAGGAGGAAGACAGAGTTTGGATGGAGGTGGAAGGCATGAATCTGATAGTGCTCAAGCACTGCGTGGAAGAAATCGGAGAAGGGCGGCAGCAAGCCGCCAAAGATGGAATGGAAGAAGAAGGGGAAGGTCATCCCCGTCAATTCCCAGGCCAGTTTCAAGCCGGGCCTGATCTGTGTTGCCCCGTTCTCGTTGTGAGCCGCGGCCGTCAAGGGGATGACCTTGTCCAGCCCCTCCCGGTTCCTGATGGTGGAGGGCAGCAGGGTCGGCTCAACCCGCGCACCGGCGGCGGCGGCGCTTCTCTTCTTGGGATCCATGGCAATGGCGGCGTGGATTGGAGGCGAGGAAGGAGAGCATCGAGCAGTGCGTTCGTAAGGAAGGAGAAGTAGCAGCGCGCAGAGTAGACGTCTGAGGAAAGGAAGGCAATGATGATGCCGTTTCCGCGCGCGGGATGGTCTTAAGACCATGCGTGTGCAATTACCGAGGCATCATGGGAGAAGTGGGTATGTCCCGTCCCGTCATGGCCACCACGCATCACTGCATGGGCCCAACAGTTGTTTAGGCCCCACGGCATTTCGATCTGCGCCATTTCATGCTCCGCGGGTGGAACGTGCGCGTCGCGGGTCTAGGGGCTACTGTCGGTCTAGTGGAACCAGGGTTCCATGGCCCATCTGCTGCCGGCCTGGTCAACTATGCGAAAAAGGCCTAGCCAGGTAGGCGGCCCGTCTCCTGACCCCAAAATCACCCCGCGAGGCTCCGGCTTCGCGAGGCTCTTTCTCTCTCTATGAGGGCCCCCAGAACACCTGTCAACATGTTGCGAGAGGTCCCGCAAGGCCTTCCCCGCAAGGCTGCCTCCCACGAAGCTCTCCGCTTAGAGGGGTCATGCGGTGTGGATCACACAATCACGCACCCGCCACATGGTGACGTGGCAGGGCGGCAAAGGCTACAAGGACGGTGCCAGCAGGCGCATGCAGAGAATCTTTCCCTTTTGTGATAATAGGGAAGCAAGCAGCTGTCCTCCTCCAAGATGAGTCCCAAGACTTACCTCTTTGATCCAAAGAGACCAACATGACGCTTGTCACCAGGACGGGCGTCATCGGTGAGCCCACGAGCGCGTCATGGATGACCCCTTTTGTAGGATGAAGACCAACTTTGTCAGGAAAGACTGCGCGCTTGTCCCCCTTCAAATTGCCGCTCTGTGGTCGCCCTTTTCCTTCCAATTTTTGGGGAAAGAGGCCCGGGGGAAGGATAAGAGGGGCAAGCTGCCACCATAGTGAGGGAGAGTAAAACACATTTCCAGAGCTCTTCTTCTTCCCAAGAGCTGGGTCCGGCCGAAGCTTGGTAGTCCTTGTCCAAACAAAAGAGCAATCCATCCAGCGGGAGTAGGGTTTTATATCGCAAGGTGGTACAAATTGGGCTAAATCCGTGCGTCTCCTTCGTGCTCTATGTGCATAGCTTCGTCTTCATCAAGGAGTTCACTCAGCTCCCCGGTGTTCGAATCGGGTTCTTGAGAGGTTTCCCGTAGGCACAAAACAAATCTCCGATAGCCAGAGATTTGGGAAGCCAGGCAGGCACATACCTATGTTGTTGCTACCAGTCTACGAGTAGATCCTATGTTCAAGAATTAGTTTCAACACAAGGTGTATTATGAGCTGATCATGGCCAAAGGCAAGAAGTTTGCCCCGCACAAGAAAGTTAATGTGGAGGCCATTCGGGACAGTGATCACATCTATCCAGTGGTGTATGCTGCACTTGACAAGTTGGGTTTCATTCCATTTCCGAGGTTCCACAATGCTTACAATGAAGATCTCATCATGCAGTTCTTTGCCACTGTTTTCTACCATAATGACACTGCTCGTACTCTCACCAGGATGTATGGGACTCGCTAGTTTTCTGCCTCTATGGCCGAGTTTTCTGAGATTATTCCGTATCCATTCTTCGAGGAGGAGCATGACGATTATGGTCTAGTTCGTGATGTTGGGCAATGCAACAAGGATGAAATTGCATTTGCATATAAGGCCGAGAAGTCTTTTGTCACAGGCTCGATCAAGGATTTGCTGCCAGTGTATGATACGATGCGCCACATTCTTAGGTACACCCTCACTCCCAAAGCAGGTGATTCGCATAACCTGAGGACCTCCATGTTGGATCTCTTTGTGTATCTTCATAATAGGAAGAAAGTGGATGTCCTGGATTTCATGTTCTATGAGCTCCATCAGTGTGTGCAGGAGGACAAGTCTTTGAACTATGCTCTGTTCATCCAGACCTTAATTGAGTGAGTGTGCCCTGCTCGGTATATCCCTGAGTACAAGACTTCCTTTCCCAAGGGCCACATGAATTTGCCCCCTAATGCTCCTGCTCCATATGTAGCTCCTAAGAAGGGGCGAAACCTTAGGGCCGATGAGTGGGCTACCTACACTCCGGGGTGTTGCTCCGCTGCCCGGATTCCTCATGGTCCTAGCAAGAAGAGTTCTGAGGCCTATCTCACTCATGATGAGAAGAGGTCCCTGTTCAAGACTTTGCGCAACATGTTCAAGATGTGTCAGTCCACTAAGAGTCATCAGGTCAAGGAGATCAATAGGGGGGAATTTGAGAGGCGTCAGAAGAAGGTTGAGCGGGCTGCTACTGGAGAGGAGGTTGGCCCAAGGTCTAATGATAATGACAGCGTGGCGACGGCTCGTTCCTTCTCGATGGTAGGACAACACTTTGATGATGATGATGATGATGATGATGATGATGATGATGATGATGATGCTTCCAGCGCGCCTCTTGTCTAGTGTTTTATTTGCATCACCTTTTCTCTTTTTGTTGTGTTGATGACAAAGGGGTAGAACACTACTGGAATCTGAGGAATTTCTATCTGCCAATTCTTTGCCATCTACTGGCAGACGACAAAGAGAGTCTTTGCCGTCAGCTTCCAAAAACGGATGGCAAAGAACTGGCTGATGGCAAAGATTCTATTTCCCATTAGTTAGATCTTTTCCGTCTGCCAGCGGACGGCAAAGAATCGGAAGGCAGACGGCAAACAGCCCACTTGGGCCCCACTGGCCTGTGGAGGTGGTGGGGTTAACTGGGCCGTCTTCTAGTTCTTTGTCATCTGCCTGGTGGCTCTTTGCCGTCCGCCAGCAGACGGCAAAGCCCTGCCCCCCCTAAACAGCGTTGACCCCCCCACCCCTCTCTCTCTTAATCTCTCTCTCTCTTTCTCTCTCTCTCTTTCTCTCCCCCAACCCCCCACACCGCCGCCTCCTCCATGCATGTTTTCCATTATGGCCTCATGTTTTCCATTGTGGTGTTTAGTTGGCTTGAGATACTTTTATTGGCATTTCATCGTGTGCGTGTGAGCTACTTTTATCTATCTACGTGTGAGACTTTGGCGTACAGACCATCTATGCTTATCTATTGTTAAGCTCATGGTGTATGATCATAGTATTACTTGTTTTGTCTCATGACTCTTGCTCACCACACTCCGTGCATGTGATCTAGGCACTATGTAGTTTATTTTATTTTGATCACATGCTCTAGACCTCATTGATCTAGGGGAGCCTCTTATGCGTGTGCTTGATGCATACTAAAGAAACTACTATTTAATCCATGCACACATATATGGGGATCTCCGACGATCAATCGTTCTCTTGTTTCATGGCTTCTAAAATCAATATATCTTTTTGCCATGTCCTAACCATGTTGTCATCAATGCACCATAAATGGGGAGATTGAAAGTGCATTTGTCACTTAGTTGAATTTTGGTGTGATGACAATATGGTAAGAGGAACTAATATCACTTGCTAAAGTTTATCTCAGGATATTCCTTCCATGAAGTTCTTGATGGAGGTGTGTGACGCCCCCCCCAATTCAAAAAGATCAAAGGCGTGCTCTTTTCGGCGACTCGAAGGTTTTCGTTTTGGTTCGATTTGAGTCATAGGCAATACCGCACTATTAAGAGGTGTCGTCGTGGATTTGTGTTGTCTGGGAATACGTCCAAGACATATACACCAGCCTTCCTACCACTTCCACCATCCACTTACCCTTTAAGTTTCGTGCCCGGGTACTCAGCAAGCTTTATAGAGAGTTTCTGGACACCCCATGTGCACGGGGTCTTTTGACCCCCGTCCGCATGGGGTATCCCGAAACTCCATGAGTAGCCCATGCGCATGGGGTCTTTTGACCCCCGTGCGCACGGGGTGCCCCAAAAATATTTGAGTACCCCGTGCGCGTGGGGTCTTTTGACCCCCATCCGCACAGGGTGGGATTTCAGTCTCTGAGTACTCTGTGCGCACGGGGCTGACATAGCCCGTGCGCATGGGGTCCAATGGTTAGAAATCCCCACCCAACCAAGAGCACTATAAAAGGGCCCCTTTTCCCCCTGTATCCCAAAACCGTAATGTCTTATTGAGCTCCATCAGTGCCACAGCTCGTTTTTCTCAATACTCTCAATCCGTCCACCCAAACTTGTTGAAACTTTGGGGATTGGGAGAGCAAGACCCCATCTACACTTTGACCAAACCAAATTAGTGTTCCCCACAATATTTTTTCACCATTGACTTCTTACTCTTGGAGCTTGGGCTCCTAGGTGGTTAGAGATTCCTCGTGAAGCTTCGTAGCTCGTGTTGTGCTCCGAAGAAGTTTGTAAAGGTGTGGTGGTCGCCTTCAAGACCAACCCTGAGAGTTTCAAGGCTCATCTGTTGGGGATGACTCGAAAGAGATACGGTGAGCCTTCCATGGCATTCCGCAAGCTTTAGCTCCGACACCACTCTAAACTGATAGTGTCTCTTCCCAAGGAAGAGTGAACTTCGGGATAAAATCTGCGTCCTCTTCTCACTTGTGGTTAATCCTTTCCCGCACTTTACTTTACCTTGTATGCTTGAAGGCTTGCTAATTACTTTGTTGCCTAGCATATTTACATCTACGTGTGTTTGTCATATAGGTTGTGTTTACCTAGTTGCATATTTAGTGAACCCTATTTATCCGCTTATCCCTAAAATTTACAAACAAAGTTAAAATTTGTAGCCTCCTATTCAACCCCCTCTAGTCGACCGTATCGATCCTTTCAAAAGGAACGCAAAACAGAAGAGAAAAGAGAGAGAGAGATCCAATCTCGGAGGAGCTCCTGTGCTCCAGGAGCCATGGCGGCCATGGACCAGAGGGGAAACTCTCCTCCCATCTAGAGGGGAGACACAGGAGGATGAAGAAGAAGAAGGGGGCCTCTCTCCCCCTCTCTCCCGGTGGCACCAGAACACCGCTGGAGCAACTAGCGTGGCGGCGATCTACACCAACAACATGGCCGTCTTCCTCAACACCACCATCACCTTCTCTCATCTATTTACTGTGGTCCAGTCTCCCGCAACCCGTTGTACCCCCTACTTGAACATGGTGCTTCATGCTTCATGTTATTATCCAATGATGTGTTGCCATCCTAAGATGTTTGAGTAGATTTCTTTTTTCCTATGGGTTGATTCCTGATCTTGACTGGTTTGAGTTGCGTGTTTTATTTTGGTGCTGTCCTATGGTTCCTTTCATGTCGCGCACGCATGGGGGATTCCCACTGTAGGGTGTTGCAATACGTCCATGATTCGCTTATAGTGCGTGGCGAGAGTGACGGAAACTTACACCCGAGTAAGGGGGTTGTTGCCTATGGGAGTAAAGGGGACTTGTTACTTAAGGATATGGTTGTGTTTTACCTTAATGATCTTTAATAGTTATGGATGCTTGTTGTAGTTCCAATCATAAGTTCATATGATCGAAGTATGGATAGTATGTTAGCTCATGCTTCTCCCTCATATAAAACTGCAATAATGATTACCGATCTAATTATCAATTGCCTAGGACAATCTCGCAAATCCTGCCACCACTTTTCCACAGTCGCTATATTTACTTTATTGTTATTTTATTAAAACATCACCAAACTTTTATTTCCATGTTCTTGATTATCTAGCAAAACTATCATATTATACCTACAAAGTACTTCTTGTTTTATTCCCGCAGACTATTTTATTTTTTGTACTAGGTATAGTGAACATTATTGCGCGTGGAGTTGTATCGGTGGTCGATAGAACTTGGGAGATATTAATTCTACCATTAGCACCTCATTGGGTTTGACACTCTTACTTGTCGAAAAAGTCTACAAACGATCCCCTATACTTGTGGGTTATCTGCATGCACGCAAAACACAAGCACATAAGGAAACTGGATTTTGAAGCAAACGCCATACCTGTTTTGCTAGCATTGCGAAGTTGAACGAATATAGATCACGGAAGCCCAACCCACCTTGGTCCTTGGGGCGCCTCATTCTCTCCCATCCTATGCAGTGAGTTTGTCTCTCATCAGTTTGTTGTGACCACCAAAATTGGCATATCATCTGACTAATACTGTCACATAGGGATTGTGTTAGGTCAAAACACCCCATATCATAAGTTGATATAGCCTTGCTACAAGTTTTATGAGAATTTCCTTTCCTGCAAAAGACAAAATCTTTTATTTTCGTCCCTGAATACTATTCCAGATTTTGTCTCTCAAATACTCCAAACATTTGACCCTCGAGCGGTCGACATAACTTGGCAGTCCTAAATATCCCCCCCATGTACTTCAGATTGGAGCCCAAGCTCAGACATGATCAAGTTTCTAGACTGTCTAGGTATGTTAGAATAGAAATATATGAAGGACTTATCCCTATTTATCATTTGACCCGAGCACTCTTGATAGCACTAGAGGATTGCACTAATCTCATGTGCACTTTAGCCTTAGCTTTAATAAGCAGTAAGTCACCGTACTAACACATTTTCAACCACAGTCACAAACTCTTCACAGAAACCCATCTTTCTCATCATCCCAAATAAGAATGGCCACTCGACTCTATCGTAAGGCTTGCTCATGTCAAGTTTGAGGCATGCATATACCATTTCCCCCTTCTTCTCTTCGTCATAAAATGATTCATCTCATAGGCCAGGATTGTGTTATCCGAAATGAGCCGTCCGGGCACGAAAGTACTCTGGTTTGGAGATATAATCTCCCCCAGGATTAACTTTAATCTGTTTGTGAGAACTTTTCAGACAAGCTTGTAAACAACATTGCATAGGATAATCGGTCGTAGATCTTTAACTCTTTGTGGGTTACGAACCTTTGGGATAAGCACAACCATGGTTTCATTCCATTCCTCCGGTAGACAGCCGCCTTGCAATATTTGTAAAATTTCTTGCACTATTTTCTCACAACGCAGATCCTAGTACCTCTTGTAGAAGAGAACCGACATTCCGTCGGGTCCTGATGCTTTGAGATCACCCATGTCATCAAGAGCTTTTTTAACTTCCTCTCGAGTAAATTCTGCCTTGAGCATATCATTCGTAGGTTGAGACACATGTCGCACCCTGTGTTTTGCCTCATTATTAAGTTAACATGACTCAAAAATTAGGGCCAATTAAATTTTGTGTGTGCATATGAATGCTTGACTTGTGTGGCATTTGCTTGCTTGGTTGACTGTGCCATGAACCATCATATATCTCCTACAGTCCAAACTCATCTCCTTGCTCCAAATCTTTGCCCAATGATCATGCCATGTGTATAGGACATAAAACTTTTTTTTATAAAATATTATTTTGACCAAAAAGCATTTATTCAAATTAGGTTAAAAAAACCTAAATTGAGATTTGAACTACAAGTCCTCAAATTACGGAGGATATTTTACACCAAGGACATTATTTTGAACCTACCATATACAAGACTTCCCAAAACCATCAAATATTATTTTAAAGGATTATTTTTCTATTTTATTTAAAGGCTTTTTCTTAAGGCTAGAAATTGTCTTTTATAGGCAAAAATTATTTTCATGCCTTTAAAATATTTTAGAAACTGTAGGGAAACTCAGTGGACCTATATTTTCCATATATAAGTGTTTCAACACATGGTCATGTTCAAAATATTGAACAAAACCCTCCAAAACCCTTTCTGCCTATTTCAAGCATTTGAAATATTTCTATAAGAAATATTCTCAAATAAATCCAAGAAAATTATAGCATGTCACATATGACATATGTGATCATCTTGTCAAGTTTCATATCGATACCAATAATTTGGGTTCACCAAAAGGCCCCAAAACCCTCTCTGTCTCGATCCAAATTTGAGAAACACTACATTGCCAAATGTCTCCTATTGTGCTCAAATTTTGTGGACATGTCCTCATACTCAAATCATGCATCCACACCAAGTGGTGCATCAAGGAGAACAGTTACACTTGTCCAAATGCCCCCCAAACCCATTTCTTCTGATTTCAAGAATTGGGAATTTTTGCATTATCAATTTTCTCCATTTGGTCACAAACTTTTTGGACATGCTCCAATAATTAAATTGTGCCACCACCCCAAGTGGTGCATTAAGGAGAATAGATTTGCATGGATAGATCTAAGAAAATCAGTTTCTGTTGATTTCTAGGGTTTGCCAAAGTTACATTGGCAACTTCCCTAAGCTTATCTCATACTTGGTGGTAAACCTTATTTTACCTACCATTTGATCATGTTAAGTCTCATGGCAAGGGGAATCTTTTTACTTGCCCAAACCTTCATCAAACACTTTCTGGTCAATTGCAAAAGTTATTGGTTTGGCCACTTCCCTAGCTCTCCTTGACCCCCAATTTTTACGACAGCATCCTGTAGACAATTTGCACCTCCAGCAAACTTTGCACGGCCATAGCTCAACTAATGGAGGGTGAAAACCCCAATTTTACCCCCCTGGACACAACTTTTTCCCCCTTCCACTACTTTCCTTCTCTTCTAAGAAATCCCGAGGGCATGTAAGGCCAGCTAGGCTTTGTTTAAGCCCTCCTAGGCCTACTGGGCACATGTGGCCGCGCACAAGATGCCAACGGCATGCCATTTGGGCGCTCTGGTGTGCGCTACAGAGCACCAGAGCACTGTAGCCGTGCCCAATCCCTCCTCCCGACCACCTTGAGCCCCGCCCTCTCGCCAGTAGGACACCCTCGACGTGTGGGACACGGCTTCCGGTCGTCCCCCTCCTCTCTCTCCCTCCTGCCGTCTCCCCCTCGCACGTGCGCCGGCCGCCCGAGAGCCCCAATGGGCGACCCCGCACATGTAGCAACCTGGCCTCACCCCGCTCCTTCCATCCCCTCCTCTGGACCAAGGGGACGTCCAGGAACACCCAAGACACGATCTGTCGGGCCCCCATGAGCTCTAGTGATGGCTCCGACCTCCCCGAACCTCCTATCCACGGTGCACCAGCGCCTGGGCTATTTAAGGCTGCCCCGTCGCCCTCTCTCCCCTCTGATCGCCCTCTAGTAGCCCCAATCGAACCCCCATGTCACCCACTCTCCATTCCCCTCTCTCTGTGCTAGAAATCGAGCCGGTCTCCGCCGGCATGGTCCACCGTAAAGCCGGCGATGTAGGACCCCTCCGGCCTCCGTTCCTCAACGCCGAGCTCCCCCTAGCCCTCAGGAACCTAAACCCTACTCCAAATCCTCCCTCCCATGCCGAATCGCTGGATTCATCATCGCCCGCCGCCGATCTCCGCCGCGGCCGATACCCTGCTCAGCTCAGCGCCCCGCGACGAATGAGTCTGACCTGAGAAGGACCGCCTCGGCTCCCTGAGCACGTCGGTATGCCGGGCGACTCGATCGGTGGAGCGATCTGCCGCTGAACGCCGTTAGGATCGCTCCCTGTCCACGGCTGTGTGCTAGAGCGTGGGGAGGAAGAAGAACCCGACATGCGGGCCCCGCCTGCCAACGACGCAACGGGCCGGGCCCAGGCCATAAGTGGAAGCGGGTTCGCTGGGAGTTGCCTTTGCTCGGGGAAAGCGTATTTCCCTGAGTGCGCCTTCGGCGTGGCCACTTCGCTGGCAAGGCCGTGCAGCGGGGCCGGCCCACTTCCTATGCAGCGCCCTGGGCGCATTATAGCCCACCTCGTATATTCCTTTTTCTTTGTTTTTATTATTTCTCCAGACACCAAAATAATTCATAGTAGATTCATTTGGACTCCAAATTTGGTGGTTCAAATTCCTACAAGCTTATAAAATCATGGCCTAGCCAAATATGTGCTTTGCACATTTTTCCATACAATATTTTCTGCACCACCAATATTTTTGTCATTTCTTTTATTATAAACACCACCTTGCAAAATCCATAGAGGATTCAAATCAACTCCAAATGGAGTGATTCAAATTTCCAGAGGCTCTAAATGTCATGCACTATTTGTCTAGCCATGGTTAACATTTTTTCCATGTCTTCGATCTGTTGTACCTATTAAATAGCTCCCTTTTCAATTATTTCATCTTAGGAAAATCATAGGATATTCATATCAACTCCAAATCCAGTGAAACCACTTCCTACATGTTTCTAAAATCATGCCCTATTTAATAGGTGCATTCACTCATTTTTATAAAAATATTTTCTATAGACTTCTTATAGGGTCATCACTCCCTCCATTTCCACCATTCCTAAAGCCTCATTGATCCAACTCCAATAGAGCCACTTTAGGTATTTTTCTTATGACCAGAGATCTCCAAGAAAAATGAAACTCCTATTTATAGAGCACTTTTGTTTCTCTGCTTGTCGTGTTGCTTATTGTGGTTGTTTCCGACGGTAGTTGACGAAGTAGACGCAGTGCTCGGAGTTGGACGAGAAGTGTGTGAAGACGTCGAAGTCTTTGCTGAGCCAGGCAAGCAGCCTTTTGACCATGTTTAAGAAACCATTTTATTGCATGGCATATAGCACATCATTTTGTTATGTTGATCATGATGATGTGGTGACCACTTTGGTGGATGCCTCTGTTACTTTTCCGTTCATACTTGCATCGTGCATGACGCTACCTTCCTATGAGGGTTGTGCAGGTGGGAAGTAGTTAGGATGCTAAGTAGTTGCTACGCAAGTGGCTCGGGAATATGCATGGTGTCGGAAAGGAAATGATTTCAATTACTTTTCGAAAACCCCGTCGGGTGCCACTAATCCCCGAGGGAGATGGTGTTGAGCTAGGTAACCACTTGATAAAGAAGTGGTGTACCGGGTCAAGTTAGTGTGTGTGTTTTTGAAAACGGAGAGATTTAAGATTTGTCGACCGTCCCAACCTTACATGTACAACCACTCTACCCCAATATGGGAAGGGGCTTTGTTGATTACCTTGGTTGATGCTAGCAGAGAGCCCGCATTACTAGTGGCGGCAGTGGCGTAGTCACTCTCGATACGGCGTCGTACCGGAATGGACGATCATGGGCTGTTTTCACAGACACCAGGCACACCGTTGCATGACCTCATGGATGATACATATGATGTATATCATGAGGGATGTCACCAACGAGTGGACTCTTTGTTTAGTATCGCCATGGGAAAGGCATTGTTCGGGTGCTTACCTCGGGTATGTAATATACCGTGAGTGTCGGTGCACTAGGACTAGGGTACCCAGTGCCCCTGACTTATGCACATGAAGTAGTAGCAGAACCCATCAACATAAACCCAGTCCAAGCCAGAGAAGACGCTCTATGTGAGATCAAGGACCGCATCAAGAAGACAAAACCAACATTCAAGACCAAGACTCCGGCATAAGCAACCTACGCTGGCTAGCAACGCCGGCAAGGTCGATGCAACGGCACAGAACGGGTCCGAACCGCGCCAATCACGTCCCCGGTGCCTGCCGGGGACCGAGGCGCACATATCTTCAAGAAGACCTGGCAAGCCATCCCCCGGCAGGCGCTATCCGATCTGCCACCGCTCCACCGCATCGCAACGCCAGTCATTTGTCGATGCGTTGTCGAGCCCTCAGGTGGCTAAGTGGCTCTCACTAAGTACGTGGCGACTCGCTGGGAGACAGATTATGCCCGTTTGACATCCTCCAGAGGCATGTCAAGATACCGAGCAATAGTTAGCTAAAGCGGTGGTAAGATCCTGCCGGGGATGCATCCCCGCACGCCACCTAGTCTAGCATTTATGGCATTTTGTCCTAAGTGTCAAAGTTAGGTATGATAGCACTATTAGCTATCTAATCACTAGATATTGTCTATTTTTCCACTGTGGTTGCCCCTTGAGCTATAAAAGGAGGCCCAAGGCAACCTAGCTAAAGATTCGGACCTTTGGACACCGGTACTCGCGTAGCAGCTCTCCCAAAGGCAACCTTGCCGGGTTTGAGAGTTGCGTGTGCTTCGTGTTCCCCTGATCAATCCACCAAAGCAGGAGTAGGGTTTTACGCTTCCCAGCGGTCCGAACCTAGGTGAAACACCAGCGTCTCGTCGTCGTGCTGTCTCATTTCCTCTGCTCTTTGTGCAACGTGACCGCACCCCTGCCGAACCACAAAGCGGTCCGTGGCCCCGTAGGTGATCGTGTGCATCGTGGTCCGACATATTTGGCACGCCAGGTAGGGGTAGCATCATTTGCGCGAACCTGAGATCGTGAGCGGCATGTCGATCTTCATCGCCGTCTTCTTCATCTATGGCTCCCAAGAAGAAGACCGGCGCGATCGCGCATCCCTCCACTTCGAACGCCCCCTCGCACGCAACTGCAGACACCATTGGCGCCGCAGCGGCGACGAGTGAGGTGGGCGTCGTGGGCGACACGACTGGCGCAGGCGGCGCAACCGTCGTGTGCCCCACGGCCGAAGATGGAGCGAGGAACGCCGAAGAGGAGCAACAGCGGCAACACTTTGGCGAGCTCGGCCCTAGTGCTGCGGGGGGAGGAAACGTTCAGTCTCCACCTCCCCGCCGCACTGGTGGCCGCTGCCGCAATAGCGGCGGCCAATCTGGGGCAAGCCATGATCTCCTAGTTGCACCTGTCATAGGCACAGCTATTGGGCGTGCGCCTCGCCCAGGACAAGACGGAGCGCCGAACTGGACTGTAGTCCGACAAGCTCAGTCTCCTCCACGTCAGACCGTCACGGCGATCGGTGCACGGCGAAAAGAGTACGGCGACACCCCTCTTGGTTCCACCAGGAGTCGATCGACATCGCGATCTGCCTCTCTAGCCATGCTGGCCACGGCAGCGGAAGCGATGGCGTGGGCCCAGCTGCTGTTAAATTTCCCGTCGGCGGCTGACAAGATGGATGAGCGGAGAGCCACCATCAAGAGTTTGATCGGCTTCATCGAAGCCACCAAATCGCAGCATGCAGAGCCGTCGCGATACCCGCGGATGGCGATGGCGGCCCAGGCTGACGGCCGTGTCGAGGGGCCACGCAAATGGTGCAATCCCCTCCGTGACAGCAGACCCAGAGGCAGCCACAACGAGCTCCACATGTCGACGAGCCCCGACAAAGCATCTATCGTCTCGTCCGGCCCTCATGATCGCCAGGACCAGCGGCGTGTCCTGGAAGACCGGCGGAGGGAAGACGCGCGCATCACCATAGAGCGACGCTGGGAAGCACACCGCTAATCCGATAGGTGCAACGGCCCAGATCCTGGCGACCCCGCGCCCAGTGCTGGCGGGTACCAGCCTTATGAGGTTGGGTTCCCTGCCTTCACTCGCGAGCTGCGACATGTCCGCTGACAATCGGCCGGAGCTTTCAAGCCTGAACTGACGGAGAAATATGACGGGAAGCTAAACCCGGTGGAATTCCTGGGCATCTATACGATAGCCGTTCAAGCCGCCGGGGGAACCGATGAGAAGGTGCTCTCCAACTATTTCCCTTTGGCACTAAGGCCAAATGTGAGATCGTGCCTGATGCACCTGTCGGAAAACTCTATTTCATCATGGACTGACTTGTGCAACGAGTTTGTCGACGCCTTCACAGGTGGCCACCAGGAGCCAGGACAGCCGAGCGACCTGCAAGTCGTTCCGTAGAAGGAGGGAGAAACCTTGCGGAGGTACATCCAGAGATTCAGTCGAGTACATCGCAATATTCCAGAGATACACCCCGCTGCCGTGATTGCCACGTTCCATTCGAACGTGCGCAACAGGAGGATGCGGGCCAAGATGAATGTTAGACTCCCCAAGACCGTCAATGAGTTGTACACATTGGCGGAAAAGTGTGCAGGTACCGAGGAAGGAAGGCGACTCCCCGGAGAGGAGGCTAGCGTCGAAGTCGACTCAGATGACGACGATGATGCCCCTGGCCCAAAGGGGAGAAGTCGAAGGCGCAATAAGAAGTGTAAGGGAAGGCAATGTTGGCCATTGAGAGCTCTGGTAATCTCAGTCCCGACAAGAAGGCCAAGGCCGAGGCCCCCGGCAAGGGAGCTGTCGCGTGCGCTGATTGCCGGGAGGCCGCGGCGGCAGAGAAAACCAGAGAGACCAACGCTGCCGGGAAGGGCCGTGGTAGTAGAGGAGGCCGCCGCGGCAAGGCCCCGCGGCAGAGGGAAAAACCGGCTAGAGGCCGTGATAAGAAAGAAGGAGATGATATGAGTGATGATGAGGATGTTGAAGAGTCCAGTGATCAAGAGTTCCAGAAGGCAACTGAAGCTATGTGTGTTGACTGGGGTGCGTCCTTGCATTCCTCTCATCGCCAGCTCGAGCAGTGGGCGCGTGAGATCAATGCCATGGAGCCAGCTATAGAGTCTAGAAGGCCACTCAAATGGTCCCGCACACTTATCATCTTTGACAAAGAGGATCATCCTGACCGCACCACTGCAGTCGGATGTTTGCCGTTGTTGGTCTCCCCAACAATCCGCAACCTCAAAGTAACCAAGATGTTAGTTGACGGTAGGGCGGGGTTGAACTTAATCTCCCCTAAGGTGGTTGAAAGGCTACAGATCCCTAACGGAGAGCTCAAAGCTACGGGTACGTTCCAAGGAATCAACCCCGGCAGGAGCCGACCCAAGGGAAAAAACACTTTGCCTGTGACGTTTGGCAGGGAGTTGAACTACCGAACTGAGAAGGTGGTGTTTGATGTGGTCAAACTCCCTCTGCCTTACAAAGGAATTCTTGGTCGCCCAGCTCTGGCAAAATTCATGGCAGCATCCTACTATGCCTACAACACTTTGAAGATGCCAGAGCCCGTGGGAATCATCTCCATCCCATCTGATAAGAAGGATGAAGTGATATGTGTGGACAAGATGTATCGAGATGCGGTAGCAGCTGAGGTCACGGAAACCCCAACTTCCGCCAAGGAATCAAAGAAGGGGAAGAAGTCTAGCAGAGATGCCGACAAGGACTCCCGGAAGCGCGCCTCTTAGAGTGCGCTGCACCCGTCGATAACCTACCAGAGAGTTCCACTAGCAATAGATCCAAGGTCACCTATCCTGCGACGAAGAAGGACTCGACAGGGCAGGATGGCGCTGATAGTACGTTTATGATCAGTGCCACCCTTAATGACAAATAGAAAAGCACACTCGTTGCCTTCCTGCGGGAGAATGTCGATGTGTTTCCTTGGCAACCATCCAACATCCCCGGTGTTCGCAAGGAGGTAATTGAGAGCCACCTTGCTATCTGCCCTCATGCCAGGCCCGTCAAGCAGAAAGTTAGGAAGCAAGCCTTGGAGCAGCAGTAGTTCATCGCCGAGGAGATCAAGAAGGTCGAAGCAGCTGGTTTGGTCAGAGGAGTGTTGCATCCAACATGGTTAGCCAACCCGGTAGTGGTGAGCAAGGCAAATGGGAAATGGAGGCTTTGCATTGATTTCACTGACTTAAACAAAGCATGCCCGAAGGACCCTTTTCCCTTGTCGCGCATCGATCAGATTGTTGATTCCACTTCCGGGTGTGACTTGCTTTCCTTCTTGGACGCATACTCCGGATACCACCAGATATTCATGGCCAAGGAAGATGAGGAAAAGACCACGTTCAAAACTCCGTGTGGCACGTACTACTTTGTATGTATGCCCTTCAGGTTAAAGAGTGGTGGTGCTACCTTTGCAAGGGCCATGCAGATTGGATTTGAAGCTCAGTTGCACAGAAACGTGGAAGCTTACATGGATGACATAGTAGTCAAAACAAAAGATGAAGCAACCCTCATACAAGACTTGGAAGAAACTTTTATGAACTTGCGCAAGACCAATTTGAATCTCAACCCTGAGAAGTGTGTGTTTGGTGTCCCATCCGGCAAGCTGCTTGGTTTCTTTGTATCTCAGCGAGGAATAGAAGCCAATCTCAATAAGATCAGAGCAATCGAGCAGATACAAGCACCCAAGTCCATCAAGGACGTAAGACGCTTGGCCGGATGCATTGCCGCGCTGAGTAAGTTCATCTCCAAATCCGCTGAACGCGCCCTGCCGTTTTTCAAGATTTTGAAAAAGGCCGGCCCGATGAAGTGGACCCCGGAAGCAAAAGCAGCGCTGCAAGATCTGAAAGCTTACCTTTCCTCCGCTCCCACCTTGGTCGCGCCTAAACCGCAAGAACCGTTGCTACTATACTTGGCGACAACGAATCAAGTGGTTAGCGCAGCGCTGGTGGCGCAACGAGAAGTGGATGAAAATGCAGCCGCTGCGACTGATTTCACCGGTGGTGGAACCAAAGCACTCGTGGCAGGACCTGATACAAACCAAGGGGAACCTAAGCAAGCAAACAAAAGCAGTTTCAAGGAAGTGGCAAAGAAGAAAGTGGTGCAGCGACCAGTGTACTTTGTCAGCTCCTTGTTACAAGGGGCTAGGTCAAGGTACTCTGGAGTGCAAAAGCTGATCTTCGGCCTTATCATGGCCCCGAGGAAGCTGCGCCACTACTTCCAAGGCCATGAGATCACAGTTGTCACCCGCTTTCCGCTGCAGCGTATATTGAGGAACCCCGAAGCCGCTAGCAGGATAGTTGAGTGGGCGCTAGAGCTGTCAAGTTTTGGTCTGAAGTATGACAGTACTTCCACAATTCAGAGCAGGGCATTGGTGGAATTCATTGTGGAATGGACGCCCACGCCAGACGAAGAGGTTCCAGAGACAATTCTCCCCAGCAAAGAAGCACCTAAGGAGTGGATCATGTATTTTGACGGTGCTTTCTCACTTCAGTCCGCCGGAGCAGGCGTGCTCCTCATCGCCCCCACCGTAGAGCATCTCAAATATGTGGTTCAAATGCACTTTCCCCAGGAGGAGGCCACCAACAACACCGCTGAGTATGAGGGGCTCCTTGCCGGACTCAGAATCGCGGTGGAATTGGGAATCAAGAAACTGATCATCCGAGGAGATTCTCAACTCGTGGTAAAACAAGTCAACAAAGATTATCAGAGTCCGTTGATGGAAGCATACGTGGAAGAGGTGAGGAAGCTGGAGGAGTACTCTGATGGATTGCAACCAGAGCATGTACCACGTGCAGAAAACAGCATCGCTAATCATCTATCAAAGTGCGCCGCGCAAAAGCTTCCTGTGGAACCAGGAACTTTTGTCCTCCACCTCACTCAGCCATCAGTATCCCCATTAACGATGACCAGGAAAAGAAGAAAGCTAAACTCTGGCAAGCATTTCCCGGCAGAGCTTCGTGAAGCCGCTGGTAGAGAGGCTACCGGGGACGGTCTCATTTCGGTTGATGAGCTGCTCCCTCCTGCAGAACCCCAGGTCCTCGAGGTCGAGGTAAGTGCTGCCATGAACGAAGGGATGCCTTTAGTCCTCGTTGTCGAGCCACAGGCTCCAGCTTGGGCACAACATATAGTCCACTTCCTTCAAACAGGAGAACTTCCCGAGGAGCAGGAAGAAGCCGAAAAAGTAGCCCGTCAGTCAAGTATGTACCAGTATTTCGATAACACTCTGTACAGAAAAAGACCAAACGTTGTGAAATTAAGGTGCATTTGCCGGGAAGATGGACTGAAGCTGTTGGCAAAAATTCACGGAGGCATGTGTGGGTCTCACATTGGATCTAGGGCCCTTGCCAGAAAAGCCTTCCAGCAGGGTTTCTATTGGCCCACTGCCCTCTAGGATGCAACTGAGCTAGTCACCAAGTGTGAAGCCTGCCAGGTCCATTCCAAGAACATCCATCAACCAGCGCAACCTCTCCTGACGATCCCTTTATCCTGGACATTCTCGGTCTGGGGCTTGACATTTTGGGCCCATTTCCCCGCGCCATCGGGGGCTTTGATTTCTTGTTCATAGCAATCGACAAGTTTACAAAGTGGCCTGAGGTGGAACCAGTGAGGAAGGTGACCGCGCAGTCAGCTGTCAAGTTCCTGAAAGGACTGGTGTGCTGTTTTGGAGTGCCCAACAGGGTGATTACTGATAATGGCATCCAGTTCACGAGCTGCACCTTTATGCAGTACATCCAAAGCCTTGGAAGCAAGATCTCCTTCGCCTCTGTTGCCCACCCGAGAAGCAACGGGCAAGTCGAGAGGATGAATGCTGAAGTGTTGCGTGGGCTCAAGACAAGAACTTTCGATAGACTGCGAAGAAGCGGCAAGTGCTGGATAGATGAGCTATCAGTGGTTCTTTGATCCATCAGAACGACACCAAATCGAGCTACCGACCAGACGCCCTTCTTCCTAGTGTACGGGGCGGAAGCAGTTCTCCCCACGGAACTCATATACGGGTCACCTGGAGTACTTGCCTACGATGAAGTAGAGAAAGAGCAGCTATGGCATGACGATGCCATGCTCCTCGAGGAAGACCGTCTCCAGGCCGCTGTGCATGCTGCACGCTATCAGCAAGCCATGCGCCGCTATCATAGCCGCAGGGTCCACGCCCGGAGCCTTGAGGAAGGCAACCTTGTCCTTAGGCGCGTTTAGTCTACCAAGGGTACCAACAAGTTGACGCCGAAGTGGGAAGGCCCTTACCGGGTAGCACGAGTCACCAAACCTGGCGCAGTCTGTCTGGAGACCGAAGATGGCATCAAATTGCTTAATTCATGGAATATTGAGCATCTTCGTAAGTTCTACCCGTAAGGTGCGGTTATCGGGCTCAGTCCCCGGCAACCAACTTTTGTACAAGCCTTGCCGCAGTTCATGTAACCCTTTGTACAAAGCGAGGCGTAGACCCTGTGCATGCAATAATAAAGCTAGGCATTGCATCATACCATCGAACTGCATGTTTACTATGCATTTTTATGTTGCAATGTTATCGCTTTTAAGTTTTAGAAATTTGCTAGAGTACTTGATGAGCATGTGATCCTTGTTACCGCATTCTCTCTCTCCAGAGGGCAGAGGCCTCTTTCCCTACATGTTTGACCGTCAGGAAAACAAGGGAGAAGGGCAAAGAAACAAAGACGGCGGCCCGTCGTACTCCAGAAAGGGATATTGCCTGAAAAGATAAGTCTGATCACATATCCCAAGCTCAGTTCCATTTGCTCCCTTAAGGAAACCCTTACTATCCTTTTTGACTATGTACAGTGGACTCCGTCACGCAATAGAAACCCTTGTCGGGACGAGCCGTCCCGCAGCTCGTGTCGCTTATCAGCTCTAGGTGGCCGCACCGATACCGACAGGGAGCTTTGCCGGGGGATGATACCAGCCTGCTGCCGGGGGCTCGCTCCCCCTTCGCGCTCGCGGTTAATACTGACCCGGCAAAATAGTTCCATGTGGCAAGGACAAAGATACTGGCACAATACAAACAAGGGAAGAAAAGGATAGTACTTAAGGAAGAGAAATAGCATTCTTTCATTCATTTTCGGTACAAAATGGATAAAGATTACATTATGATTAGGTAAAAATGTCAAGCGCCTACATCTTTTGATTTATAAAAAGATAAGTGCCCCGTAATGCCTTTCTTGTCCCTCTCCTCCTATGGATTAGGTGGAGAAGAAAAAGAGGGCAAAAGGAGCGCCTGGTTGGGATTCGGCGCCTCCCCGCTAAGGTCAGTGGGACGCGTCCCCTGAAGGATCAGAAGGACCCTGCCCCCAGGCAGGGCGAACGAAGTCGGCAAGGAGGAACAAGGCAGAGGGCAGGTGTAGATGGTGGTGCTACCGAAGCATAGCTGGTGATGATGGTGCTGCCGGCAATCACGACGCGTCGGAGCTGTTGTCCGCGCTCTTGAAGCATCGTGGGTTGCTGCCGCCGTCATCTTCCTCACTGCCACCACTCAAGGGGACACCTCCGCCGTCGTCCGGGCCCTCGACGCAGCAGCCGAGGCGAACGCCAAGCCTCCCGAAGAGCCTCACAGAGAGCATGGTCGTCCCCGTCGACCCGAGGCAGGGAAGACCCCCTGCCCTTAAGGATACACGCAGGCAAAAGGCTCCACCCATGTGCGGGATACATAGTGCCATGGGTGGGGAACTCTGCCACGACCCATGATAGACCGCTGCTTCGACCACTTGCGCGCAGCTGACGGCAGAGACTGCAGTCGACCACAGCACTACTTTTCCGCTATGGACTCCGGCGCGGTGTCGTCCGCGCGGCGTTCTGCCAAGACTAAAGTAGCGGGTGGCGCAGCGGCGGGTGCGCCACCCCAGCTGCTCCTGGCGCGGCCGTCGCGCCACCCGCTCCCCCGTCCAAGGCCCCTCCCGCCTGCTCTCAGTCCAAAACCATCGACCCAAGCCGGGGGATGGGCACGGACACCAAAAGAAGATCCTGTGATAGCTGGCGCGCTAGCCCGACCCTTCCCCCCCCCCCCCGGCCATCAAGAGGGAAGGGACGGTCCGACAATGGGAGAAGAAGGGCAAGCTATGTGAACTTGAGATCGAGGAGGAGAAGGGAATGGATGAGCACCGCCCGTTGTGACCGCCCAATTTATAGGGAAGGGTACAAGGGCTGGCTGTCCTCCGCTCCAAGGCGGCTGCCCATCTCCACCAATCCCACTATCCACGGTCACGGGTAAACAGGTAACCGCCCCATTGCTCCAATCCCCGGCGCTGCAGTTTCTGCCACTCCCACGCCTTTGAGCCATGCACGTCCACCGCAAACTCCCCGCAATGCATGCGGCGCGCGTGGCGGAAACGACCTGAGGTAGTAATTAAGTGCTGGCTTAAAAGTCGGCAGTTACTCCCTCATATTGTGCGCCTGTGCATAAATTTTGGGCCTGACCCAATGGTGCTGGGCGAGTGCGTTTGGGCCATACCCGAGGGCTCCTGTCGGTGCACTAGGACTGGGGTACCTAGTGCCCTTGACTTATGCACATGCAGTCGTAGTAGAACCCATCAACATAAACCCAGTCCAAGCCAGAGAAGCCGCTCTACATGAGATCATGGAGCGCATCAAGATGACGAAACCAACATTCAAGACCAAGAGTCCGGCAGAAGCAACCTACGCTGGCTAGCAACGCCGGTAAGGTCGATGCAACAACCCAGAATGGGCCCGAACCGCGCCAGTCACGTCCCCGGTGCCTGCCGGGGACCGAGGCGCACACATCTTCAGGAAGACCTGGCAAGCCATCCCCCGGCAGGCGCGAGCCAATCGGCCCCGCTCCACCGCATCGCAATGCCAGTCATTTGTTGATGCGGTGTCGAGCCCTCAGGTGGCTAAGTGGCTCTCGCTAAGTACATGGCGACTCGCAGGGAGACAGATTATGCCCGTTTGACACCCGTCTAGAGGCGTGCCAAGATACTGAGCAATAGTTAGCTAAAGCGGTGGTAAGAGCCTGCCAGGGATGCATCCCCGCACGTCACCTAGGCTAGCATTTATGGCATTTTGTCCTAAGTGCCAGAGTTAGGTATGATAGCACTGTTAGCTATCTAATCACTAGATAATGTCTGTTTTGCCACTATGGTTGCCCCTTGAGTTATAAAAGGAGGCCCAAGGCAACCTAGCTAAAGATTGGACCTTTGGACACTGGTACTCGCGTAGCAGCTCTCCTGAAGGCAACCTTGTCGGGTTTGAGCGTCGCGTGTGCCTCGTGTTCCCCTGATCAATCCACCAAAGCAGGAGTAGGGTTTTACGCTTCCCAGCAGCCCGAACCTGGGTAAAATACCATCGTCTCTTCGTCGTTCTGTCTCATTACCTCTGCTCTTTGTGCAACGTGATCTCACCCCTGCCGAACCACAAAGGGGCCCGGTGCCCCATAGGTGATCGTGTGCATCATGGCCCGACAGCGAGTCGTGGTTGACACGGAAGTTCCCCGAGTCTTGTGGGTAAAGTGTGCAACCTCTGCTGAGTGTAAAACTATTCAAATAGCCGTGTCCACGGTCAAGGACAGTTGCGTTGTGCTGCTTAAACTATGTCTGATGTTTTCACAAAACTGTGTGTTTGTGAGGAAGTTGATTCTTGAGCTAAGTCGGATGACTTGATATAATGTCTGAACATTAGATGTTCAACCCCTGTTTATATTGATATATGTAACCTGTTAGAATGGATATCTGAAACCTCATGATGCATGCTACTACAAGTCATTTGATCATGTCATTGCACTCAAAACTAGCTTTCTGCAACTTACATATTTAGTGCTATAACCTGCTCTGTTGAACCTTGTTCCAAACATGGGTTGCTTGCGAGTACATTCAACGTACTCATTGGCTTGCCACTTGTTATTGGCCAGGCATGAAAGAACATGATACGATGAAGAGTACCCTGGTGACGAACGTGCGAGCTAGGACGCTTCCTAGTCAGAATGCCTGTAAGGTTAAGGCAGATGGCATGGGTCCACGCTGTTGATGAAGATTTCCGCTGCGGATTTATGAAGTCCTGGCCATAAATGCCATATTCGAGTAAAATGGTACTTAATGGATGTAAGACTCTTGTTATTCAGTTTCTGTGTGTTCAGTGAGCCTTGATATCTTGGATCACTGTGCACGTACATTCGGTGATCACGACTTATGAGTCGGGGTCCCCACAACACACTATCAAGAACATGTTGGAGAACCCGTTCAATATTTGTACCTTCCATGGGGGCAAACATGGAGGAAAAATGATTAGTGATGAGAACCTTCAAGCCCTCCCGCCCTTCTTTCTCCACATCATCTCACCCCTTCAACTTTGTCAAACTATTGTACCGCTTCTGCTCAGATGCTGCTGCATGAAGGAATTTGGTATTCCTGTAACCATCCACCAGCCAATCCACATGTGCCCTTTGTTTCTAGAATATTTCATTTTGTTCCTCCAGCCGATCCAATTTGTATCTAAGCACTTGCTCCCTCTATACATTTTGAGAAGTTAGTTCATCTCTCCTGCACTCTTCAAGTTCCTTTTTCAGTTTTTTATACGTTGATGCAACTCTCCTAGTACATCCTGACTCCATGCATCCAGCTCTGCAACCACTTCATGGAGCCGGCCAACCATATCATTTTTTCCATGTAGCCGAGCAACCTCCCAAGCATTTTTTACTACACTGTCATACCCCTCCTCCCACAGCCACTTTGCCTCAAGCCTCTTTGGCAGATTTGTATTTCTAGGTGCCTATCGGGGACGTGGGTTGATATCTAGCACCAAAGGTAGATGATCAGAAGGTTCTGGACAGCCATTGACTGCATTATATTTCAAGAAACAGTAACACCATTCCTTTTTTGCGACCACACGATCCAACCATTCACGAATATAACCATCAACACGAAAGTTATTATTACGCCAAGTGAAAACATCCCCCTGAAATCCGAGGTCACGCAGAGCGCAAAAAGAAGGAACATCTCTAAATTTTTGCATAGAACTATATTCTCATGGAACACCACTTTGTTTCTCATGCGCGAAGAGAATCTCATTAAAATCACCTAGGCACACCCATGGAAGCTTTTGTTGATGATGTAGAGTTCGGAGTAGTCGCACGTTTCCTCCTTTTTTCCTGAATGTGATTCACCATAGATTCCAGTAAGCCTCCACTTGAAACCATCATTCTCAATTACTGTAGTATAAATATGCATCATCTCCAAAACAAAGAAAGCCCACTACCCTTTCTGTTAATATCCTTGACCAACATAAGGAAGGCCAAGCATCACTCTGAAATATTCCATCCTTTGCTTATCAAGCTTCATCTCTGACACAAACAAGAAATCGCGGTCCTCCCTCTTCTGGAGCTCCAGAAGATCACGAACTGTCGGCCCAGTCCCCAAACCCCGACAGTTCCATGCTATTATTTTCATTGGGACACGCCGGGCTGTTCCGACAGCCCCGCGTTATGTGCTTGTTTAAGTTCTTGGACTCCTCCCTAGTAACCTCATTACACTTCTTCTTTTTGTGCCATCCACTATGTCTTCACCCTCCTCCCAGTTACATTTATTCTCCTTGTCCAGACCATCACCACCTCAAGTGGCTTCTGACTGTGCTCTGCCTTTAAGCATTTTGTACGTACCCACATACTTCTTATCACTAGGCGCCTCTGTTTCCTTTTCTTTGGGTTTTTGTTGTCTCATACTGTTCATGTGTGCTCCACCCTACATGGATTGCATCGAATCCTATCCTTGCTTACATTCCTTCTCTATCCCTTCCACATTCCTTAATCCATTTATGACCTCCAAAGACGTCACACCTCCCGTAATGTCAACATTTTTTCTGACACCCCATGCTACACCGGTGTTTGTGTCCGCACAACCTTCAGTAAGCTTCAATGGACAAGGTACTTCTTTGTTTACATCTGCTCCCAACTTGGTGCTATTCTTGCCATCTACAAAATAATTCCTCCATGTTAGGCTATCACTTCGGCTACCTGAACGTCCATCTGCACTCCCAAAGTTATAGTTGCACTCACTTCCTCTCCCTTTGGCCATACTTCTCCTTCCCTCATCCTCAAAACTTTACTTTTTTATAGGTTGGAATTTCGACTAGCTTCCAAACTTCAGCACATGTATTCTTTCCAGAACAACAGAACAACTCTTGTCCACATGCCCTATCCGACCACATGTCTAGCAAAAAGCAGAAAGGAACTCATATTCAAAGTTACCCCAATTCCCTTCTTCAATCTTCTTCTTTTGACCATCACTTTCCTCAACGACCATATTATCCTCAACATCATCATGTACTATAATACCTCTCATTAGTGTTTCTCCAATATCCAGCCTCGCCTTCACACGCAATATACGTCATGCCGCCATGGCATCCTCCCCAACATCAACATATAGGAACTCCCATATACGATTGAGCATGCCTAAGGGAAGCCCCAAGATCCTTACACAGATTTGTAGGTATCTGGACTAATATTCCTTTAGAGTTTTTGATGCCACATAGTCCTCCATGAAGAGCGTCACCATCAAACATCCAAGGTCCCTCCTCCAATGCTTTCCTCTTTCCCGATTGTTGTTTGAATGAGAACATAAATATATTTTCTCCAAGATCCTTGCACAACACACCTTTCAAAGGGCACCACACCCTGCCTATAGAGTACGCTAGCGTGTCCACCAAAGCAGTTTTTTCTGACAAAATCTTAACCACGGCTTGCGGTTCCACCATTCCTTGCTTGCCATGTCCCTTCCATCCAATCTTCTATCCCTTCCTTTCGGCCTCGGACAGGTACAACTTTTTCGAAAGTCCTTCAACTTCCTCCATTGCACTTTATCTTTGAAGAAAAACCCACATCCGGTTCCGAAACACAACGAGAAACTAAGTTGGGTGTTTACGACCACAAACCCTAGCACTTCATGAAAGGCTTTTTGTGGAAACATTTTCTGTTGGAGATTGTTGAGGGGAGAAAAACAAATTGGGAAGATAGATCCAGTGAAAACTACGTCAGCGGTGAACTAAGAGATTGGAAACTAGAGAGAGAAAAAACCACGATCGAAGACCAGGACAAAGAAAATCTAAATACTGCGACTAAATCGCCAGATCGAAAATACGGGAACCATCACCTATGGGACAGACAGTTTCCCTGCTTATCTTTTTTATTTCTGGCAGTAGGGAGAGGGGGCGAGTTTGTGTAGTGAGATTGGACTCAGGGGAGATGTACGCAACGACGTGTCCGTTCGAGCCGGTGATTGTGCACGTACACGCTCCCGTTGCTGCCATTTAGTGGTTGACGGTTTAGAAAAGTCTAATAAGGTCTAGTCAGCAGTCTATAATACTTGTCATGTTATTAGAATCCTATCTGAAGGAGTGAGAAGAGAGGAGAAAAACTGAAATAGCCTATTATTTTACAGCCTAGCTATAGCATAGAAATGAAGAAAAAGTAGTATGCATGTACCTACTCCAACGCAGATTGCAAAACAACCTGTGATTGAATGATTAGCAAACTCATTTGTGGCCTACTTTGTGGATGAATGATTAGGAGGGCAGTAGTATCCTCAACCTACCAGGGTTCGAGTCCTCACATGACACTGTACTTGCATTTTTCTAAATTTATTGCATGTCTTTCAACAATGTGCATTTAGTGGGAGGACACGTTCCCGTTGATTACGCA
Organism: Elymus sibiricus; assembly: GCA_039707655.1. Taxonomy (NCBI): domain Eukaryota; kingdom Viridiplantae; phylum Streptophyta; class Magnoliopsida; order Poales; family Poaceae; genus Elymus; species Elymus sibiricus. Next base: position 227,184,099 of record CM077669.1, read on the forward strand.
GTCACGTTTGTGACGACTTCGTCTCATGAAGATGTGTCGGCTTATTCTCGCGAAGGTGATCATGGGGTAGAGTGTGCGTGCATGTGTTCATAGGGTGAGTGTATGTGCGTATGTATGACGTCGGCGTTTCTACTGTGTTAACAAACCGCAGAGACCCATTTTGTCCACTTTGGTTTGTTTGGTCCATGAGGCCAAAAACCACGACCGTAAACTCAAATTTTATCCCCTTGTTGTTCGTTTGGACGCATTTCCGCCCTAAAATTGGGCCTGATTTGTGTCCACACGGACATGAGGCGGACATGTGGCAGGCCCGCTCACTGTCTGAACCCTGCACGCGTGCTACTTGTGAGTTGTGTTGTATTTTTTCCCAAAAAGGATGGGCGAAGACAGATAGGAGCGATAAGTATTTCCCTCAGAGAGAACCAAGGTTATCAAACTAGTAGAAGAATCAAGGAAAACTCTCATCGTTAGCACCTACACACACAAAACCAAACACTTGCACCCAATGCGGGCAAGAGGGTTGTCAAGTCCCTTGAACTCGTTACTTGCAAAGATTAATTCTGATAGTGATAGATATATAAAAAGTAAAAAGAAATAAAAGTTAAATAATGGCATCAAGGTTTTTAGGGTTTTAGAAATATGGTTTAAATAGACCCAGGGCCATAGTTTTCAGTAGAGGCTTCTTTATCGAACGCATAGCATACAGTGGGTAAACAAATTACTGTTGGGCAACTGATAGAAAAGTACATAGTTTTGATCTTATTCATGGCAATGACCATGTATATAGGCATCACGTCCATGAAAAGTAGACCGAAATGATTCTGCAACTACTACTATTACTCCACCAATCGACCGATTCATGTCTGCATCTATGGTATTTAAGTACGTGGCAAACCGAGTAACATCTTAAGCAAGATGACATGATGTAGACAAAGTAACACAAGCAATATCATACCTTGTTGATTTATCCTTAATGACAACAACACAATACGTGTCTTGTCCCCTTCTATCACGGGGATATAGAGCACCGCAAGATTGAGCCTACTACAATGCACTCCTCCCACTGAAGATAAATCAATCTAGTTAGCCAAACCAAATAGATAGACCTGACATAATTAGAAAAGCTATAACAATCATGCATAATAAAGTTCGGAAAAGACTCAATTACTTTCAACGAATAATCTGATCATAAACCCACAATTCATCGGATCGTAACAAGCACACCGCAAAAGAAGATTACATTGGATAGATCTTCACGAGAATCGGGAAGAACGTGGAATTGAAGATCAAAGAGAGACAAGAAGCCATCAAGCTACTAGCTATGGACCCGTAGATCTTTGGTGAACTACTCACACATCAACATGGAGGTAGCAAGGTTGATGTAGACGGCCTCCATGATCGATTCCCCCTCCGACAGAGTACCGAAAAAGGCCTCCAGATGGGATCACAGAAGAACAAAGGCTTGCGGCGGCAGAAAAAGTGTTTCGGGTGTCTCTCTGTTGGTTTTGGGGTAATTGAAGATATATAGAAGTGGAATTAGGTCATTAGGTGCTATGAGGGGCCCACGAGCTTCGGGCTACACACCAGGGCGCGCCCTCCAGGCTCGTGGAGCCCTCGTTGGTCTCGTGGCCTCCTCCCGAAGCTTCTATGGTCTCTTTATGTCCAAAAATAAGCCCCATAAACTTTCATCCAATTTGGACTCCGTTTGGAATTGATTTTTTGTAAAGTCCAAAAACAGGCAAAAAAGCAGGAACTGGCACTGGACACTTGGTTAATAGGTTGGTCTCAAAAAAATGATATAAAATAGCATATACTTGCATGTAAAGTATCCAAGACTAATAATATAATAGCATGCAACAATAAAAAATTATAGATACGTCGGAAATGTATCAACATCCCCAAGCTTAATTCATGCTCGTCCTCAAGTAGGTAAATGATAAAAAAGTAATTTTTGATGTGGCATGCTACCCAACATGTAATCTCTTTCAAGTATAGATATTAAGAAACGATGAACTAATTGATATAAATATAGTAATATCAATGAACATAAGAAGTATAATCATTACCATTTCAAAATATACGATCATTAAAGAATGTTATCCCTACTCATTTTATCATATTAAGCATGACATGACTCCGTCTTCACCCCATAAGTATAAATCATGAGTACCCCGGTGTCAAACCATGCAATTGGATCATACTTATAACGCGCTTCAACAATTTTAACTTCACGCAATACATGAGCCTGAGCAATGGATATAACATATGGGTGGAATAGAATATGTTGGTAGAGATCAATGGAGTCAAAAGTAAGAAATTCTCGCATCAACTAGGTGGATCAACGGGCTATGGAGATGCCCATGAATCGATATCAATGCGAGGAGTAGGGATTGCCATGCAACGGATGCACTAGACCTATAAGTGTATGAAAGCTCAAATGAAACTAAGTGGGAGTGCATCCAACTTTCTTGCTCATGAAGACCTTAGGCATTCGAGGAAGCCCGTCATTGGAATATAGAAGCCAAGTTCTATAATGAAAAATCCCACAAGTATATATATGAAAGTGAAAAAACAGGAGACTCTCTATATAAAGAACATGGTGTCACTTTGAGGAGCAAGTGTGGTAAAGGATAGTAACATTGTCCCTTCTCTCTTTTTCTCTCATATTTTTCATGGTGAGCTCATTTGGCCTCCCTCATTTTTATCTCTCTTTTTTTAATCCGGATCTTATCCCGACTTATTGGGGAATCATAGTCTCCATCATCCTTTCCTCACTGGGACAATGCTCTAATAATGATGATCATTACACTTTTATTTACTTACAACTCGAAATTACAACTCGATACAGAACAATATGACTCTATATGAATGTCTCTGGCAGTGTACCAGGATGTGCAATGATCTTGCGTAATGTGTAATCAATGATGAACGGTGGCTTTGCCACAAATACTATGTCAGCTCTATATGATCATGCAAAGCAATATAATGATGAACACACAAGTCATGTGACGGAACAGTGGAAGTTGCATGGCAATATATCAGGAAATGGCTATGGAAATTCCATAATAGGTAGGTATGGTTGCTATTTTGAGGAAGAGATAAGGAGGCTTATGTGTGATAGAGCGTATCATATAACGTGGTTTAGATGCTCCAGCGAAGTTTGCACCGACTATCGAGGTGAGAAAGGGCAATGCACAGTACCAAAGAGGCTAGCAAATTACTAAAAGGTGAGAGTGCATGCGCGTTAGAGCCCTCCTAGCCGAACCACGAAGGGGACTTGCCGGTCCCATAGATCGTCGTACCCCGACATCTTTGACGCAAGCCGTTTTGGTTGAAGAGCGTCGATTACACATTCGCAAGAGCAGTCCAGATTGGTTTAGGCCCACAGCTGCACAGGAACGTGGAAGCTTACATGGAAGATATAGTGGTCAAGACCAAGAACAAGGACACGCTGGAGCAAGACCTGGAAGAAACCTTCGCAAACCTGCGCAAGATCAACCTGAAGCTCAACCCTGAGAAGTACGTCTTCGGAGTCCCCTCCGGCAAGATCCTTGGGTTCTTCGTCTCGCAATGCGGGATTGAAGCCAACCCCCCAAGATCGACGTAATTGAGCAGCTGGAGGCGCCAAAGTGCATCAAAGACGTGTGCCGTTTGGCAGGCTGCATCGCCGTCCTCAGCAGGTTCATTTCCAAGTCCACAGAGCGTGCCTTGCTGTTTTTCACGATTTTGAAGAAAGCGGGCCCAATGACTTTGACCCCGGAAGCAGAGGTAGCACTACAGGATCTAAAGAAGTACCTGTCCTAAATGCCAATCCTAGTTGCGCCTAAACCAGAGGAACCGTTGCTGCTATACTTAGCGGCAACAAACCAAGTGGTTAGTGTTGCACTAGTGACGGAGAGGGAAGCTGAGGGAGACGAGACAGAGGCCCCCGAACCTGTAGCCGAGAAGCTAGAGTCAGATACATATATGACGCAGGAAGGGAATCGACAAGTTGTGCGAAAGATGAAGATGGTGCAGCGACCAGTGTATTTTGTCAGCTCCCTCCTGCAGGGGGCTAGATAAAGATACTCTGGGATGCAGAAGATGCTTTCCGGCCTCCTTATGGCCTCTCGAAAGTTGCGCCACTACTTCCAAGCACACCACATCACCGTCATCACCCAGTTCCCGATGCAGCGTATCTTGAGGAATCCAGAGGCAACTGGCAAGATCATCGAATGGGTGTTGGAGCTGGCCAGCTTTGACATGAGCTTTGAAAGTACGACGACAATCCAGAGCAGGGCCTTGGCGGAGTTCATAGAAGAATGGAAACGAATGCCGAACGAAGAAATCCCTGAGATAGCACTCCGCGGCAAAGAAGCACCTCATGAATGGGTCATGTACTTTGACGGAGCTTTCTCGCTACAAGGCGCCGGTGCCGGAGTGCTACTCATTGCACCAACCGGGGAGCACCTCAAGTACGTGATGCATATGCACTTTCCCAGGGAGGAGTCAACAAACAACACAGCTGAGTATGAAGGGCTGCTGGCCGGGTTGAGGATAGTAGCCGATCTTGGCATCAAACAGTTGGTGGTATGGGGAGACTCACAACTTGTCGTGCGCCAAGTGAATAAGGATTGTCAGATTCCCCTAATGGAAGCCTATGTTGATGAGGTACGGAGATTGGAGGAGCGATTTGATGGTCTACAAATGGAGCACGTCCCCCATGCCGAGAATGATATTGCCGACGACCTGTCAAAGAGAGTTGCGCAGAAGCTGCGTGTAGAACCGGGCACTTTTGTCCTCTGATTAACACAAGCCTCGGTCAACCCATCAGTGCGACAGAACAGAAAAAGGAAAGTCAGTCCCGGTGATTATCTCCCGGTAGAGCCATGAATGGCCGCCAAGAGGGTTGTCGGGAACGACCGCCCGCGTGCTGGGGAACCCCAAGCACCGACAGACCCGATGGTCCTTGTCATAGAAGATAGTGTCCCCGCGGCGGAAGAATTCCCTTTAGTCCTTGTCGTCGAGCCGCAAGCTCCGACATGGGTGCAGTAGATTGTCCAATACCTTCAGATAGGGGACCTTCCCGAGGAACAAGAAGAAGCTGAAAGAGTAGCCCGGCCGTCGAGCATGTACCAATTTGTGGACAACACCTTGTTCAAGAGAAGAGCGAACGACGTGAAACTGAAATGCATTCCTCATGAAGAAGGACATCAGTTGTTGGCAGAGATACACGAGGGGATTTGTTGCTCGCACGTAGAATCACAAGACCTTGTTGGGAAGGCGTTCCGGCAAGGCTTCTACTGGCCTACAACCCTTCAAGACGCCTTGGCGGTGGTAACAACATGTGAAGCTTGCCAATATCAGGCCAAGCAGATACATCAACCAGCACAAGCCCTTCAAACTGTGCCGCTCTCCTGGCAATTCTCGGTCTGGGGGCTCGACATCGTCCGCCCCCTCCCCTATGCTACCAGGGGCTTCAAGTTCTTGTTCGTCTCCATTGACAAGTTCACGAAGTGGACCGAGGTGGAGCCGGTGAGAAAGTTAACGACGCTTGCAGCAGTCAAGTTTCTCAGAGGGATTGTTTGCCGCTTTGGTGTCCCGAACAGGATCATCACCGATAACGGCACGCAATTCACTAGCAGCACTTTCATGCAATACTGTCAAGATATTGGCGCCATGGTCTGCTTCGCCTCAGTTGCCCACCCCAGGAGCAACGGGCAAGTGGAGAGGGCAAATGCTGAAGTGATGTGGGGCCTCAAGAAGAGAACTTTCGACAAGCTGCGCAAGCACGGAAGACGCTGGATTGATGAGCTGCTGGCGGTTCTTTGGTGGATCAGAATGATGCCAAATCGAGCCGTCGGCAAGACACCCTTCTCCCTAGTCTATGGTGCAGAAGGAGTACTCCCCATGGAACTCATGTACGGGTCCCCGAGAGTGCAAACCTTTGACGAGGGCCAGCAAGAGTAGCTCCGGCCTGACGATGCCATGCTCCTCGAGGAAGATCGTCTCCAGGCTGCACTGCATGCCGCTAGGTACTAGTAGGCCTTGCGCCGCTACCATAGCAGCAAAGTACGCGCCAGGATTGTTGAGGAAGGCAACCTTGTTTTTCAACGGATTCAGTTCGCGAAGGGATCAAACAATTTGACGCTGAAGTGGGGAGGCCCTTACCGGGTGGTACGAGGCACCAGGCCTGGCGCAGTCATCCTGGAGATCGAAGATGGCACTCCGGTGCAAAACTCATGGAATATGGAGCATCTTCGAATGTTCTACCGGTGAGGTGCGGTTGCCGGGTCCGCCCAGTAACCCCTTTTGTGCAAGTTATGCCGGCAAGGTATGCAATCCTTTGTACAAAGCCAGGCGATGACCCTGTGCGTAGTTAATAAAGCTAAGTATTTCGCAACCCTTTGTCAAAAGTACATATTTGTCTAGTGTATATTTTGATGACATGTTGCATAAGATGACTGTTGAACCACTTGGGTTCCTGGCCTACTCTATTTTCTCTTCTTTCTTTTTCTCAAAACGGAGAAGGGACCCCGCGTGCAAGTTTTCCCAGGGGGAGTAATGGTACAGGCACCTACAAACGCGTTCGGCGGCGGCAAGAAGTGCAATGAGAAATAGCTAAGTTGCACAAACTCTTCGAAAAAAATTCGAGCCTTTCCCTATTTGTGTGGGAAAACTTGCGCACTAAGGACCCTTGGCAAATTCGTTGCGCGCTTGGGTGCTGGAATCATGCCCAACACTTTAAGTTGTCGCGGCGAGGACGGCAAGGCGGCCTGCCGGAACAAACACCTCTATCAGGGTGCTCAGGATTTATCCTTAGAAGCGCCCGAAGGGAGGTTGTATGCGTCGGCAAGTGCCCCTGGCAAGCGAGAGGCCCAAGGAACACTTAAACGCAAGTTTCTTCCACGGATGGGAAACGGACATTCATAAAACACATAGCAAGCTCGTTGCAATTTTTAAGCTACCCAATATTCCCTCTTCATTTCCTCGCAGGCTTACATTGGGTATGATTTAAATACAAAAGGAGAATGCCAAGCTAGGCTTAAATACAAAGGGAGAACACCAAGCTCGGCGATGGTGGCGACGGGGTCAAGTTGGAGTACGATTTCCTCAAACGTCCCCGTCAGCCTCAAGAGAGAACTGCCACTATGATGTGGCAATTGATCTGGAAACAAGGTCTCGTGGATGGAGCCTTGTTCCTGGATCCCTAAAACCCTAGCTACAATGCCATGCGCGCCTAGTTGGACTCCTCCTGCTTGATGCCGAAAGTGCTGTCGTCGTCGTCGTTTTCGCTGGACGAGTCGTAGTCGCTGATGTCGGGGAAACTACGATCTACGGGCCCAACAAGGACCCTTTATGTTCAGGTGGGTATGTCTCTAACACAAAGAGCATCACTGGTTGCTGCGTACGCGGGGGTTTAGACAGGTTCGAGCCGCCGGAGCATAAAACCCTACGTCGTGTGTTCTTGTGGTTTATTGGTGTTCACAGTACAGGGCGCAACAACCCCAGCAAGAGGTGCCTTGGGAGTGCAGCTACGTGTGTAGAATGAACAGAGTGTCGACCTTTGTAAAGGTAGCCATGGTCCTCCTTTTATAGACAAGGGGTTACCACAGTGGCCAAATGGTGTTTACATCTGGTAAACAGTGGACACTGCCCTCTGCCAAAGTGTCAACAGAGGTGGTAGTGGCAAATACCTAACCCTGGTGGACTATGACAGTTGCATTGAATGTGCCATGAGTTATCAAGCTGGCGATGTCTCCCGGCGAGGATTGCATCTCCTTCTGTGACGTCCGCCCGGCTACCTTCTATTCTTTTGTCACACCATGGGACGGGTGTCATTAAAGCTGCTGTAAATCCCCCCATGCTGCCACACGCCCCGGCCGGTTCCACCTATCCGCCTGTCTGGTCGCCACCTAGTCGATGTAGACAACCGTCCTGGCGACGTGGAGCTGGGCCTTGGTGGGTGGAGTCCTTGGCTGGTGCGTGAGTCCTTGAGCTCCCCCGGCAAGGCGACTTGCCGGGCTTGCTTGGTCTTCACTCGTTGTGGTTGGAGGGTCGTCTATGCATGGCAAAATCTTGCCGGGCTAGAGGCTGCGGCGTCTGGTGCACAAGTCAGGGTGCTAAGGACCCCGTTTCTTAGTACGCCGACAGGAGCCCCCAGGCTTGGGCCACACATGCGTCCGCGACGTTCTTTGGGCTAGGCCCAAAAAACAGTGCACAGGCGCGCGCGGCCGCAATCTTCTACTGTTATGATGAGTTTTACTGACCTTCCATGACGTGCAGTAACTACGGGTCGAGGGAGCGGCAAAGCGGGGCGGTTGCCTGAGGAGGCATGACCAAAAGTCGCACCGTGCTGAACAAGGAGTGACGCTTCCCTCATGCCATGTGTTCTCACGTGGGGTCGCGCATGGGGAAGGGAAACGGTCACCTAGTAGCGTGCTTGGTAATGAACAGTCGACTCCCAAGCCCTCCAGTGTTGCTCGAGTGCCTCTGCCTCATCTGTCGTGTCCCGCGCGACGCGTGTCATGCGCGGGGCCTTGTATTGGCTGAGAGGGGTAGTCGCGAGCACTGACTGGGGATCAGTGCGCGTCCGTCCTGGGTCACAGAGAGTCGGCCCCTTCCCCCTCCCCAGTTCTATAAAGAGGGGGGGACTAAGGGGAGGCGCTACTCATCCGCGCCCTTCTGCTTTCAGTTCTTCGCCCAGCGTCCTCTTCATCCCTCACCTTCCGCTACTTTCTCCGGTGTGTTCCCCTCGATATGGCGAGAGGCCGTCTTCGTCCTCGCGGGTTGGGTGGTGCTACGAGGGGCGCTCCGCAAAGTCCAATGTGGATCGTGGTGATGACAGTGGGGGTCGGGCCTAGCTCTAGTGAGCGGTCGTCGTCCGCGGGTCGTGGGCAGGCGGCTCCGTCAGCCCGCAGGGGTCACGGTGGGCGGACTGCTTCGCTGAACCATGGCGTTTGCGGCGCCGGCCGTGGTGGCGCACCTCTCGCTCAACCTCACGCGGGCATCCACGCAGGGGAGGAGACGCTAGAGTTTGTCGTGACGGTACCTTGCCGTCCCCGGAGCTGGCTGCGCCTCCCCGACCCGTTTCCTCAGGCCATGGAAAGCAGTCCGCCTCAGGGACTATGGTTGCAGGCGGAAGGCTATTGCAACGCCATGTTCCTGACGTGGGAGTGGAAGTCATTCGCCCGCTCTCGCGGCCTGGGCCTCGGGTGAGGGAGTCCGGGACTAAGGGTTTGTCGGGCCATCGGTTCACCTCCGGTGGGCCGCTCTATGGCAATTGAAGGAAGGCCGAACTACACGACAATCCCATGTTCGGAAGGGAAGGCTCCGAAGACTTGGCGGGACCTCCAAGTCTAGGGAGAAAGAATGGCTGTATCTATGCCCGGGTGGAAACCTACCATGTATAACCCTAGGTTCACCTGGTGTCTATATAAACCAGGAGGCTTAGTTCGTAGAAGGACAAGTCAACTCATCTAGGGTTTAGCACATTTGATCTCGAGGTAGATCGACTCTGTAACCATCATACTCATCAATACAATCAAGCAGGACGTAGGGTTTTACCTCCTCACGAGGGCCTGAACCTGGTTAAACATCGTCTCCGTCGTCCCCTGTTAACCATCGATCCCAGATTCATAGTTCGGGACCACAAACCCAAAATCCGCCGGTTTCGACACCAACATTGGTGCTTTCATTGAGAGTTCCGCTGTGACATCATCGGAGGATTGATGGCTCGCCTAATCATCAACGAACACATCTGTTACGAGGAAACCTTCGTCCGTGGACAGACCTTCGCGTTCGGCAGCATTATGCTGCATGCTGACTCGACCTGCCATTTGGCCAGATCAGAAATTTCGATCATGGTCAGGAGATCAGGTTCGGGAACCTAGAGTTCACCGCCGACTCCCATGGCGATCTGTTTATTGTTGAGCCCTCGGTTTCGTCCGACGGGCCCGAAAGCCCCGAAGCTTTAACTTTGGGCCCTCTATCTATCCCTACCCTCAGATCTATCCCTGCCGGAGGACTAGCCTTGAGCTCGGATCCGCTGATAGCACCTGAACACCAGGGATCGGTCCTTGCTGGACACGCCCCTCCCGAAGACGCCCTGGAGTTTAGATCTGAGGGCCCTGGGAAGACTAATCCAGTCGATCTCTCGTGGTGAGAAATTTTATGGCCCACCCACCACCCACTTAATAGCCACTGTAGAATATTTAAACCACATGTTGAACGAGGCTCTGGACCAGATCCAGTCAATGACAATCATGGACGATCCGACCTTGACCCATGCTCAGATCGGTCTAGAGGCCGGTCACGAGGAATTTTATGGCCCACCCACCACCCACTTAATAGCCACTGTAGAATATTTAACCCACATGTTGGACTACGCCTCCAAAAAGGCAGAAGACATGGATGAAGATATCGGCGCCCCCGCCCCCATCACTACTGGGCGGTGGACAGCCACCTCCACCTACGATGTCTACATGGTGGACACCCCTGGTGATAGGTACAACCACACCCCCAAGGAGAATTGCGACAAAACGCCGGAAACAACGCGAACGATGCAAGACGAACAAGGGAAGGGAAGCCATCGTAGGCACCGGGGAAATCGTAACCCCGGAAGACCTCGACGACCTTGGAGCCCCCGAGGAGCCGCTTGAGGACCCGCAGATCCGTAAAGGCGCCTGAGGAATGCCACAACCATGTGAGATGAGCAAACCTGTTACCACCAAAGGCACATTGCAGTAAGTACGTCTTACTATCCACGATCATCCTGACTTGGCGAAGTTCTTCTTCAAAAGACCGCCTATCTACACACTCCGATTTAAGCTCGGAGGACAGCGAGGACAGCTCGACCGCTTGGTCCTTGGTCTTTTGCTCGAGGGTCTCGCACTTAGTGCTTGCATCTTGGAGCTCCTGCTGCACCTCACCCACCTGAGCTTCGTGCTTGCCGTTGGCAACCTTCAGTGAGCTCAATTCGGCAGCTGCTCGTTCGGCCACCATCTTATGGTCGGCGGCTTCCTGCTTGGCCCACTTCAGCTCGGCCTTGAGGTTCTCGACCTCAACATTCATGGCTGCAGACATAATGGGAAGCAAGATCTCAGGAATGAAAACCCGAAAACCTCAGTTAATGAGGATGGTAAAGGTCTTAGCAGTATAATTCAAACTTACTTTGCATTTCATCAAACCGTTTGTTCAGGCGGTCAAGCTCCTTGTCGGAACTCTTGAGCTTCTGGTTCATCTCGTCCAGTTCCATGTCGTTGGCGGCCACCACTGAAGACGAGGCCTACAAAACAACTTATGTAAAACAAACTTCCGGGCTGTTGGTCTAAGACCCTCCGCCAAATCATCTCTAAAACTATTAAAATTTCAAGTGACACAAATTGTTTTAATCGTGATATTAAGTTCTCTGACCACTGGGCAAGTTTTTCAAACTCACCCATGGCTCGGGGGCTACTATACCTATAAGGAATACATAAATCTCACAGATAAATTTCTCCTTGTGGAAAGAATATTACATTGCTTACCTTGGAAGCCCGCCAATAGACCGCTAAAGTTCTCCTTCAATCCGCTGTCAACGGACTGAATGCCTTGGAAAACCGCACCCAGAAGGGTGCGGTGATCTTCAGCGATGGAGGAGCTATACAAAGCCTCCTCCATCATGGCTGGCCAACCGGTTGCGGCCTGCCCTATGACGGGCGGCACCGGCGGTGGCACTTCTGCTCCCCCTTCTTGGGGAGGCAGAGTCGACGACGCCGGAGGTATGGAGGTCTCTGGGCCGTCTTCGGAGGGAGCTCCGATGAATCACAACCTCCCTCTTTACCCGCCAGGATGGGTTCGACCTCCTGGTCTTTGGTCGCCGAGGTATGAACCTCAACCATGACCTCCTCACCCCCAGTGTTTGCCGTGGGAGGGGCCTGGTGGATATCACCTCCGCGGCCTCTTCAGCGTCCCGAGGGGGAGAGGAGCGGGACGCAGTTCCGCTCTCCGCCAGCTCGGCGGGCGGGGGATCTCACTCTAAGACCTGTTCGGTCGGGAGATCATGGGTCGGGCTGCAATGCGGAGGACATTTATCCGGTTAGTAACAAAAACTTCGTATGAGTACAACATAAAGTACTCGGATTCAATACCTCTGGGCCGGGGGCTTGACACTGGGGGTCCTCCGGGGGACCCTCTCGAAGGCCTCAGATTCCTCATCGGAATCCGGGCTATAATCAGGCAGGACCACTTTGGCCCTGCAGGATCTCTTCGAGGTGGGGGGAGTTGGATCCTCCTCGACGTCGACAGACGCCGCCCTCTTCCTTGACTTGGGGGGAGTCGACCTCCCCCCTTACTCCAGGTGTTCCTCCTCGTGACCAGAGGAGGCCTGGGTCTCCCCGGACCTAGCGTCCGGAGGACCTCTTGCGCGGATACCCTCTCGGGCCTCCTTCTTCTCGCCCTTTTTCTTCTCTTTCTTCTCGGGCGCCGAGTACGGTGCCATGACCAGCATCGCCGTCAACAGGGTTGATCTGGTGTCTTCGGGCAGCGGGGCTGGCCATTAATATTCAAGGCCTTGTCCAGCCATTTCTATGAAAAAGAAGAAGAAGGGGTTAAATCCCTTGTTAAAAGATAGACTCCGAGGACAAAAATACAAACTTTGATATACCTTGAGTGGAGGGTTTTTGTGGGGACCCCGACTCGTAAGTCGTGATCTCCGAAGGTACATGCACAGTGATCCCAGAGATCAATGCTCACTGAACAAACAGAAACTGAATAACAAAAGTCTTACATCCTTTACGTACTGTTTTACTCGAATATGGCCATTATGGCTAAGTCTTCATATGTTTGGAGAAATCTTCAACGATAGTGTAAACCCATGCCATCTGCCTTAAGCCTACAGGCATTCTGATTGGGAAGCGTCCTAGCTCGCACGTACGTCACCAAGGTAATCTTCATCATATCCTGTTCTTTCATGCCTGGCCAATAAAATAACCAGTGGCAAGCCAATGAGTACTTTGAATGTACTCGCAAGCAACCCATGTTTGGAACATGGTATAACAGAAACATGATATAGCACTAAGTAGGTGATTTTGCACAAAGCTAATTTTTGGAATGCAATGACATGATCAAACAACTTGTAACCATGCATCAAATGGATACAAGGATCCGTATGAACAGGTTACAGATATCAATATAAACAAGGTTTGAATATCTCATGTTCAGTCATCACGTAGATTCATAGACTCAACGCAGGTTTCTCCCTTTTACCACACACGCACACCAAGTTTTGTAAACAATGGATGTAGCCCAAGAGCGGTCATCCAACTGTCCTTGATCGTGGACACGACTATTCGAATAGTTTTACACTCTGTAGAGGTTGCACACTTTACCCACAAGACTCGGGGAAATTTTGTGTCATCCACGACTCGTGGTATATTACATACCTGAGGTAAGCACCCGAAAAATGCCTTTCCCTTGACGACACTAAACAAAGAGTCCACTCGATTTGTACACAGCCCTCATGATGTACATCATACGAGCCTCGCTCTAGATCGTACCATCCATGAAGGGACCAACGGTGTGCCCGGTGTCTGTGAAAACAGCCCATGGTCGCCCTATCTGGCACAACGCCGTATCGAGAGTGACCACGTCACTCCCTCCACTAGTAATGTGGGCTCTCTGCTAGTATCGACAAAAGTAATCAACAAGGCCTCTTCCCATATAGGGGTAGAGTGGTTGTACATGTAGGGTTGGAATAACGGTCGCAACTTACACCAATCCGTTTTCGAAAACACACTCACTCACTTGCTCCTAACTACTTAGCAACCTAACTACTCCCACCCGCATAACCCTCATAAGGATGTAGGGTCATGCACGATGCAAGTATCAACGGTAAAAGTATCGAAGGCAACCCACCGAAGTGGTCACCACATCATCATGATCAATATCTCGAAAATAAAGTGCTATATGCCATGCAATAAAATGGTTTCTTAACATGGTCAAAGGGCTGCTTGCCTGGCCCAGCAAGGTCTTCGAGGTCTTCACACGCTTCTCGTCCAACTCCGAGGACTTCGTCTATTCCGTTAACTATCGCCGGAAACAACCGCAATAAGCAATACAACAAGCAGAAATACAAGTGCTCTATACATAAGAGTTTTATTTTTCTAGGATGTCTTTGGTTATAAGAAAAATAAGCAAGGAGGTTTCATTGAATGTGGATCAAGGGGGATTTTTTAATGGTGGAAATGAAGGAAATGATGATCCTATGAGAAGTCTACAGAAAGTATTTTTATAAAAATGAGTGCATGTACCTATTAAATAGGGCATGATTTTAGAACCATGTAGGAAGTGATTTCACTGGATTTGGAGTTGAAATGATTTTCCTATGAATTTACTAAGATGACAACAATGAAAAATGGGGCCATTTATTTGACCCAGCAGAAACAATACATGGTAAAAATGTTGACCATTGCCAGAAAAATAGGGTATGATATTTAGAGCCTCTTGAATTTTGAATAACTCCATTCGGAGTTGATTTGGACTATAGAGAAAAGATGCAGGAAAAATGTTTTAGCCTACACTTTTGGCTAGAGCATGAATTTAGAAACACCTAGGATTTTGAATCATCAAATTTGGACTTAGGGTGAATTTTCTAGAGATTTTACAAGTTTCTCAAAAATAGAAAATGGGAAAGGTTTTACCTAATGGGCTAAAACGCGCTCAGGGCATGGGATAGGGACTAGGCTGGCCCAGTGGCCCAGCCGCGCGGGAGACCGGGCTAACGTCGAAGGCGCACCGGGAAAGTGCGCTTCCAACTCGGCAAGGCCGAAAGGGTGATGCCCGTCTCCACTTAAGCAACTGGCCCGGCTAGGGGGTCGCTTCCAGGCAGGACCCGCCTGCCAGGGTCGTCCCCTCCTCCTGCCCGAAAAGGGGAGAGCAGGGGAGGCAAGGCCGAGCGGGCGCCGGCGACGTTCCGGCGGCTCAGGCCGCCCCCGGCGAGGCTCCGGCCACCTGCGCGCTCGGGGCGAAGGGCCGAACTCGCCTGGTTGGCCCCTGGCCCCAGGGGAGGTCGAGGTCGCCTGCAGCGTCGGCCATGGCGGAGGTAGCCGATGACGGCATTGGGCCCGGTGTCCTGGCTACGGTAGGAAGGGAAGGGAGCTAGGGAGAGGATAGCAGCGGTGCTAGAGATGCTCCGGCGGGACTCGGGGAAGAGAAGGGAGGCCGGGGAGCTCTAATTCGAGCGGGAGCCGATGGCAAGGCCTCGGCCATAGGGGTGGATGCAGGGCATAGTAGGGAAAACTGGGATGTCCAGGAGGTTCAAGGGAGGGAGAGAGAGCTAGGGGGACAAGAGAGAGCCCGGGTGGCCTCAGATGCGCTTCGGGCCCGGTCAGCATGCGTGCTAGAGATGCCTTGGACCCTTGCTGGTGTCGGGGAGGGGTGTGGGAGGATGAGCGGCTCCCTTGGCGTGCGTGGGCATCCTTCCGCTGCCGGACACGAGCTACCCGACGATGGCAAGTGGCAGAGGGCCAGTTTTGCATGTCGGCTACGTGGTCACCAAGCCAAGGTATGTCGAGGGCGACATTTTGGTCGGCCAAATATGTCTAGCATGTGAAGCACTCATGCAGGAAAGCACTGGTGTTTTACTAAGGGAAATGGAGTCGGGTAGATGGGATTTTCAGAGAGGGTAAGTTTGCAGCAGCAAACTTGGGGGCCAGATCAGAGGCTGTTACTGGAGGGCATTGGTGCTAAAACTTTGTCTAGTGGCCTCAGTTATGGAAGGACTACATGTCCACCAATTTCCAGCTCAGGGAGATGATTCTACAGAGTACTTGCAGTTCAAAGGCACTATTTCTGCCATAATGTATGTTCAGATGATTTGCTCATATTTTCCACATGAGCATGCCACCTATGGGTTTGGATTAATGCATCAGTATGTAATTGAGGTTGGGAAAGAGTTTGGGGCCTTTGCTTGTACAGAATAATGGGAGAGGGGAAAGAGAGGTCTTGCCATGGTAAAAAGAGAGGGAAAATAAGGGAGTTACCTCCCAAATGATTGAGCAGAGGCCATGGCAAGGTTACTGGTGGTAGAAGGGGGCTAGCCCATGCTGTGGTAAAAAGTTAGAGACAAGGAGAATCTTTTTGGGTCCAATTTCCTTGTCCACAAGCTTATGGCTGAAGGTGTTTGTGCTGTGGTTGGGCTAGGCAAAGGAATCCTATGGCCTTGAGATTCACCAGGGGTAAATGGTAAGTCCATTTGGTCCTGATCACAAGTTTTCAGCTTAATTGAAGAAAGTTGATAATGCAAACTTGGTAAACCCTAGAAATTAACAGAATCAGGTTTCAGCAGATCTAGTCATGCAAAACTATCCTCCTTGATGCACCACTTGGTGTGGTGGCATTATTTGGGGATTAGAGCATGCCCAAAAAAGTTTGGGACCAAATAGGGAAACTTGACAATGCAAGAATTTCCAATTCTTGAAATCAACAGAATGGAGTTTGGGGGAATTTGGACAAGTGGGTCTGTTCTCCTTGATCCACCACTTTGTGTGGAAGCATTATTAGAATATTAGAACATGTCCATAAAGTTTTAGAATAATTGGAGACATTTGGTAATGTAAAGTTGCTCAAGTTTGGATCTTGACAGAGAGGGTTTTGGGATATTTTGGTGAACCAAATCAATTGGGATTGATATGAAACTTGGCAAGATGATCACATATATCATATGTGACATGCTAGAATTGTCTTGGATTTATTTGAGAATATTTCTTATAGAGATATTTCAAATGCTTGAAATAGGCAGAAATGGTTTTGAAGGGTTTTGTCCAATATTTTGAACATGACCATGTGTTTAAACTCCTATATATGGACAATATATGTCCAGTGAGTTTTCCTAAATTTTCTCAAATATTTTCAAAGCATAAAAATAAATTTTCCCTATAAAAGACCATTTCTGGCCTTAAGAAAAAGCCTTTAAATAAATAGGAAAATAATCTTTAAAATTAATATTTGGTAGTTTTGGGAAGTCCTATATATAGTAGGCTCCAAATAAAGCCTTTGTGTCAAAACAATCCACCTAATTTGAGGAGTTGTAGTACAAACCTCATTTCAGGGGTTTTGGAAAACCTAATTTGAATAAATTCTTTTTGGACAAAATAGTACCTTATAAAAATAGTTTTATGTCCTATACACATGGCATGATCATTGGGAAAGATTTGGAGCAAGGAGATGAGTTTTGAGAGTAGGAGGGATTTTATGAATATTGAGCACAAGCAAGCAAACAAGCAATCAACAATCAAGTCAAGCATCACAAGCACACAAAAGGTTTTAATTGGCCCTGATTTTTGAGCTATGTCAACTTAGTCAGGAGAGGCAAAACACAGGGTGAGACATACCTACCCCCCTTACAAGAATCTCGTCCCCGAGATTCCTAGGCTAGGCATAGAAAAGATGCGGAAATTCAGACGTCTTCACATTCCAGGTTGCTTCTGCTCTCGTGTGGTTGTCCTTCTGGATCCTGAAGTTCTTTGATGATATGTCTTCGAGTGTATCGTTGACTTCGTCTAAGGGTGAACGGGGTTCTTGCTAGGTCTTACTAAGAGTTAAGGGTCTGGCTTGCGTGTGTATTCCAAGCTCGGAATACATGGCAAAGTAGTGTGTCTGTGTGCTGGTCCTGGGGTTGTTAGTGGCATCTAGATGCCTCACGTTAGAATAGGAGGGTCAAGTCTTGGTTTAGCTTCTCGTCGATGGGGAATTCCATGGCTTCCTTAAAATAGATGATCTTTGATCATTGGTGGTCTTCATCCTTGAGAATGCATCATTGTAGGCCTCTCGTCGAGATCTTTTGTTTGAGTAAGTTGCCCAGGTATGTTCTTCATTCATCTTCGGCCATTTATCTGCGTCATCTTGGACCCATGTTTCTGGCAGGTCTTCGAGTGTTCGGTCTACTCGTATTTCCGTAGCCATTTTTGGCAAGGTTTGGGCCAAGTCTCGTCCCTAAGACTAAGCTTAGAGATTCGACGCGAAAACGGTTGGGGTCCTGGATGAGCTGGCTACCCAAAAGTATGGACCAGTCATCCAATCCTCAAGGTCTGAGGCTTGGCAAGCGGGGTGAGCTACCTTTGCCAGGTGCTTCACCATGATCTAGTCAGGACTTACGCCCTTGTTTGGACCAAAAAGGGGGCTAGTAACAAGGTCATGACGGTCGTTCCACTCTATTCCAGATATCTAGAGAGAGTAGGGACGTCATGTTCATCGTACACCGTCAAAGTGGTGGAGTGATGGTGCTATCAACTGCTCAGTTCCATCCTAGTCAGGAATTGATAGTTGACCACTTAAAACAAGGGGATCCTCAATCCTCTTGATGTTCAAGGACTTCATCGTGCTTTAATGTCGGTGCTTCTTGATATAGTCTAGTTGATGTAGCCGGCAGAGGAGTGGTGGTTGACTTTTCTTGCTTCTTCTTCCTCGTCGTGAATTCCCAACCGTAGTGGTTCTTCATCTTGCTCAGGCAAGAATGTCTTCTGCTGTAGGGAAGGTGCTTTGGGGAGTCCAACTCCGTCAAGCTGAAACCTTATACCTGAGAGGCGTGGTAATTTGTGCTTCTGGGGCTTACCCGAATAGGACTAAGGTGTTCCTTCTCTTATTGGGTAAATAAGTATGTCATCCATGAGGGCAACTACATATTTCCACAAGTATCACACAAACACACTGCCCGTGGGATATGCGACAGGAGCGGGCATTTGCTCCTGATGGTCACTAGTCCAGGGGTTTGTGGTCCATCGTAATCTAGTACTTCGTGTCCATCTTCCTCAGGGACAGGATTGGTGGTGGTCGAGGTGGAGTATCGAGCATAGTCTTTTGACTTAGAGCCAGAGCCTATGGTCATACTCCGACTGTGTTCAGGGCTTCAAGGAGCTTAGGATGTAAGTGAACGTCTATCATCTTATCCCTGAGCACAGTTTTTAGATGCCAATAGTCCTACCTATTACTCCAAACAAATCACCCTATATCATCAAAAGTATCATCTCATATAAGTCAGCTCCAACATCACTCATGCTATTCAACTTCAAGGTCTTGAGAGGAAGACTAAACCAAAATCTCATATGCACTATAGCTAACTTATATATTTATATCCCTATGTAGAAATCCTCGGGAAAGCATACAAGCTGCTAAGCTCGATCATGACACTACAAATCGAAGTACTAAGCCAATTTATCCAGGTCTAGGGTGTTGTATCTCTATGCTAAGGAAACACGTAATACACCGATCCAAGATCTTGTTTCCTTCCTAATGAATCCCATCAAGTAGTCCTTAAAGGCCATTGATCGTTACCTGACACACTACTCCTATAAATCCAATATTGAGGGAATTCTACATAACCTCCTAAAGTTCCTATAATCCACACACAATTGCAAGGACGATTATCATAGTATATCCACGAATTCCCAATCTCATGAACAACTGAATCCAAGGTCAAGCTTATATAGATCCTTAAATTAGCTCCGACGACTCAAATTTTATCTTATCGTCCACCGAGAAACAGGGCGTCAAGATTAAGATCATTGGACTAAATCCAATTTACTCTGAACCATGTAGACTTACTCAACACCAATCACTCTATTAGGATCACCTATTTAAATCCAAATCATATGTCCAACGAGAATTCCTACTTGTTACTCCAAGCCATAATTGTAACACCATCAATCCATGACCACTATTTGTCAAAATCAAGTTATCATACCACCAAGAATTTCAGCTTGTGGTTATAACTATCTCAGTAAAGCCAATTCACTCAAGGGAGAAACAAGTTATGCTACTCTATCAACTTTGATCCACCAAGTTCGTCTAGCAACTTAAGGGTCTTATGATCCATCAAAGGGCCTCAACTGCTTCCTCAAGATATCTATTACAACCTCGTCAAATCATCAGCCTACTAATTATGTATCCCCAAAACAATCTTCCCTATGGCATCATCAGCTCGAGTGATGGCTTAGGGATAAAAGGTCTTTGTTCACCACGATCACTAGTCCCATAATGAACCCAGTGCTAAGCAGGGTTTATTGAGGTTCAACAGGTGCTCTAGCAATTCTGTTTATTAAACTAGTGCTCAGAGGTTTGAGCTAGGGGAGCTTGTGAGTTCTAGGTTGGTCTAGGGAGGGGTTTCCAATATTGAGGGAAAAGCATATATCTACGAGGTTGCGTCTGGTTGAGTACTTTGTAGTCAAAGTCTTCAATGCTAGTTGTCTATCGAGGTGGTTCCTTGGTGCATCTTGTCTTGCTGGTCTTCAGTTAACGAGATGGGGGAGAGGGAGAGTAGCATAGGGAGGAGTACCTAAGGGGGTGGTATAGTGCAAGTGCGATGAAACAAGTGCCTAGAAGGCCAAACGCAACCAGTAAGATAAGATAGGTGGCATAGTCGCATACATGTTGCCTAGGGCAAAATTAAGTGTGACTTATACCAAAACACAAACAGATAAAAACAGGCAACACACATCATGGTTTCATCTGAACCATCACACAGACTCGACTTCGCATGGGGGTTTCACGATTGATCCTACCCTAGGGGTCCTCGGACTCAGTAGTCGTGCTTGCTTCGTGTCTTGGGAAGGAGTCCGCTTAGTCTTCTAGGTCTTCTTCAGGTGTCGCTATGTCTCTTGTTGTTGTTCTTTCGAAACGATCCTAGTTCTGCGTGAAGTGTCCTTGACAACTTCACATCGTGTGAGTTTACTACGAAGGTAGTTCCTCATGGCTGTCGTTGACAGGGTCTTCTGGTGTCTTCATAATTGTGTCAATGCCTTCTTGTCTTTTGAGACATCGAGGGTTCCAGGTAGGCAATCCTTTATGTAATGACATTAACAAGGCATGGTAGAGGTCCATCTTGTCGGTTACATTGATAACAACATCGACACCAAGAGCAGGAGACGATGAGAACCGTTTTCCTGCTCACTATAGTGAGGCGGACCAAATGGCGAGGTTCTCATCCACCGGTGGTTGCCGATACAACAACGGTAAGGACAAGGTTGCTCTATTAGCGATGCATATCATGATCTTGCATATTTTATGCCCTGATCGTCGTAGGCCAAGGTTGTACCATCCTGGGGCAGTGTCGAGGGTGTCACCATCTTCCAAGTATTGATGCCTTCACTCCTCGAGAAGGTATCCCTACTGGCATTGTCTTGTCGTGGTGTCACCAACCTTGTGTCCAAATATGCGGAAAAATGTCTGGCAAGGGGGCTCCCTTCCAGTTTACCCATGAGGATTACAAGGAATCCAGTGGCCAGGGGCATAAGGGTTGTAGCGACTGTTTCCAAAGTTTTGAAAAATAGATGAGGAGAGCCAAGAGAAAAATGGTGGAAGTGCTAAGGCAAAAACCTTTTCTTTGTTTGAAATTTTAGGAGAGGTGAGAATTATAGTGGTTTTGCAAGTAATTTTGAAGGGTCTGGAAAAATAGTTTTGTCCTAACTAACGTCTATGGTAACTAAGGGGTTCCTACAGTCAGGATCGCTCTGATACCAGCTCTGTGGGGACCCCGACTCATAAGTCATGATCACCGAGGTACGTGCGCAGTGATCCCAGAGATCAATGCTCACTAAACACACAGAAACTGAATAACAAGAGTCTTACATCCTTTACGTACCGTTTTACTCGAATATGGCCTTTATGGCCAAGTCTTCGTATGTTTGCAGCGGAAATCTTCAACGATAGCGTAAACCCATGCCATCTGCCTTAACCCTACATGCATTCTGATTCGGAAGCGTCCTAGCTCGCACGTACGTCACCAAGGTAATCTTCATCATATCATGTTCTTTCATGCCTGGCTAATAAAATAACCAGTGGCAAGCCAATGAGTACTTTGAATGTACTCGCAAGCAACCCATGTTTGGAACAAGGTATAACAGAAACATGATATAGCATTAAGTAGGTGATTCTGCAGAATACTAATTTTTGGAATGCAATGACATGATCAAACAACTTGTAAGCATGCATCAAATGGATACAAGGATCCGTATGAACAGGTTACATATATCAATATAAACAAGGTTTGAACATCTCATGTTCAATCATCACGTAGAGTCACCGACTCAACTCAGGTTTCTCCCTTTTACCACACACTCACACCGTGTTTTGTAAACAATGGACGTAGCCCAAGAGCGGTCATCCAACTGTCCTTGACCGTGGACACGGCTATTCGAATAGTTTTACACTCTGCAGAGGTTGCACACTTTACCCACAAGACTCGGGGAACTTCCATTTCATCCACGACTCGCGGTATATTAAATACCCGAGGTAAGCACCCGAACAATGCCTTTCCCTTGACAACACTAAACAAAGAGTCCACTCGATTGGTACACAGCCCTCATGATGTACATCAGACGAGCCTCGCTCCAGATTGTACCATCCATGAAGGGACCAACGGTGTGCCCGGTGTCTATGAAAACAACCCATGGTCACCCTACCTGGCACGACCCCATTTCGAGAGTGACCACATCACTCCTGCCACTAGTAATGCGGGCTCTCTGCTAGTATCGACCAAAGTAATCAACAAGGCCCATTCCCATATAGGGGTAGAGTGGTTGTACATGTAAGGTTGGAATAACGGTCGCAACTTACACCAATCCGTTTTCGAAAACACACACACTCACTTGCTCCGGTACACCACTTCTTTATCAAGTGGTTACCTAGCTCATCATCATCTCCCTCGGGCATTAGTGGCACCCGACGGGGTTTTCGAAAAGCCTTTGAAAACACTTTTGTTTCCATCACCATGTATATCCCCATCCCACTTGCGTAGCAACTACTTAGCAACCTAACTACTCCCACCAGCATAACCCTCATAAGGAGGTAGGGTCATGCACGATGCAAGTATAAAGGGTAAAAGCATCGGAGGCAACCCACCGAAGTGGTCACCACATCATCATGATCAATATCTCAAAAATAAAGTGCTATATGCCATGCAATAAAATGGTTTCTTAACATGGTCAAAGGGCTGCATGCCTGGCTCAACAAGGTCTTCAAGGTCTTCACACGCTTCTCGTCCAACTCCGAAAACTTCGTCTATTCCGTCAACTATCGCCGGAAACAACAGCAATAAGCAACACAACAAGCAAAAATACAAGTGCTCTATAAATAAGTGTTTTATTTTTCTACGATGTCTTTGGTCATAAGAAAAATAACCAAGGAGGTTTCATTGGATGTCGATCAAGGGGGATTTTTGAATGGTGGAAATGAAGGAAATGATGATCCTATGAGAAGTCTACAGAAAATATATTATAAAAATGGGTGAATGTACCTATTAAATAGGGCATGATTTTAGAACCATGTAGGAAGTGGTTTCACTGGATTTGGAGTCGAAATGCTTTTCCTATAAATTTACTAAGATGGCAACAATGAAAAATGGGGCCATTTATTTGACCCAGCTGAATCAATGCATGGTAAAAATGTTGACCATGGCCAGAAAAATAGGGTATCATATTTAGAGCCTCTGGAATTTTGAATCAATCCATTTGGAGATGATTTGGACTCTCTAGGAATTTTGAAATGGGGGGTTTTCATAGTTCAAATTCAAATTTAGAAACACCTAGGATTTTGAATCATCAAATTTGGACTTCGGGTGAATTTTCTAGAGATTTTACAAGTCTTTGGAAAATAGAAAATGGGAAAGGTTTTACCTAATGGGCTAAAACGCGCTCAGGGTGCGGGATAGGGACTGGGCTGGCCCAGTGGCCCAGCCCCGTGGGAGACCGGGCTGACATCGAAAGCGCACTGGGAAAGTGCGCTTCCAAGGCGGCAAGGCGGAAAGGGCGATGCCCGTCTCCACTTAAGCAACGGGCCCGACCAGGGGGTCGCTTCCACGGAGGCCCCGCCTGCCAGGGTCGCCCCCTCCTCCCGCCTGAAAAGGGGAGAGCAGGGGAGGTGAGGCCGAGCGGGCGCCGGTGCCGTTCCGGTGGCTCAGTCCGCCCCAGGCAAGGCTCCGGCCACCTGTGCGCTCGAGGCGAAGGGAAGAACTCGCCTGGGTGGCCCTGGCCCCAGGGGAGGTCAAGGTCGCCTGCAGCGTTGGCCATGGCGGAGGTAGTCTACGGCAGCGTTGGGCCCGACGTCCTGGCTACAGGAGGAAGGGGGAGCTTGGGAGAGGATAGCGGCGGCGCTAGAGATGCTCCGGCGGGACTCAGGGAAGAGAAGGGAGGCCGGGGAGCTCTAATTCGAGCGGGATCCAACGGCAAGGCCTCGGCCACAGGGGTGGATGCAGGGCATGGTAGGGCGAACGGGGATGTCCAGGAGGTTCAAGGGAGGGAGAGAGAGCTAGGGGGACAAGTGGGGGGGGGGGGTCTCGAGAACGGTCTAGTAGGCGGGGGAGACCAGAGAGAGCTCGGGTGGCCTCGGATGCGCTTCGGGCGCGGTCAGCACACGTCCTAGAGACGCCTTGGACCCTTGCTGGCGTCGGGGAGGGGCGTGGGAGGATGAGGGGGTCCCTTGGCGTGCGTGGGCATCCTTCCGCTGCCGGGCACGAGCTACCCGACGCTGGCAAGTGGCAGAGCGCCGGTTTTGCATGTCGGCCCCGTGGTAACCACGACAAGGTATGTCCAGGGCGACATTTTGGTCGGCCAAACATGTCTAGCATGCCAGGCACTCATGCAGGAAAGCACTGGTGTTTTACTAAGGGAAATGGAGTCGGGTAGATGGGATTTACACAGCGGGTAAGTATGCAGTAGCAAACTTGGGGGCCAGATTAGGGGCTGTTACTGGAGGGCCTTGGGGGTAAAACCTTGTCTAGTGGCCTCAGTTACGGAAGGACTACATGTCCACCAATTTCCAGCTCAGGGAGATGATTATACAGAGTACTTGTAGTTCAAAGGCACTATTTCTGCCATAATGTAGGTTCAGATGATTTGCTCATATTTTCCACATGAGCATGCCACCTATGGGTTTGGATTAATGCATCAGTATGCAATTGAGGTTGGGAAAGAGTTTCGGGCCTTTGCATGTACAAAATCACGGAGAGGGGAAAGAGAAGTCTTGCCATGGTAAAAAGAGAGGGAAAATAAGGGAGTTACCTCCCAAATGATTGAGCAGAGGCCATGGCAAGGTTACCGGAGGTACAAGGGGGCTAGCCCATGCTGTGGTAAAAAGTTAGAGACAAGGAGAATCTTTTTGGGTCCACTTTCCTTGTCCACAAGCTTATGGCAGAAGTTGTTTGTGCTGTGGTTGGGCTAGGCAAAGGAATCCTATGGCCTTGAGATTCACCAGGGGTAAATGGTAAGTCCATTGTCCTGATCACAAGTTTTTAGCTTAATTGAAGAAAGTTGATAATGCAAACTTGGTAAACCCTAGAAATCAACAGAATCAGGTTTCAGCAGATCTAGTCATGAAAAACTATCCTCCTTGATGCACCACTTGGTGTGGTGGCATTATTTGGTGATTAGAGCATGCCCAAAAAGTTTTGGACCAAATAGGGAAACTTGACAATGCAAGAATTTCCAATTCTTGAAATCAGCAGAAAGGAGTTTGGGGGAAGTTGGACAAGTGAGTCTGTTCTCCTTGATCCACCATTTGGTGTGGAAGCATTATTAGAGTATTAGAACATGTCCACAAATTTTCAGAATAATTGGAGACACTTGGCAATGTAAAGTTGCTCAAGTTTGGATCTGGACAGAGAGGGTTTTGGAAATTTTGGTGAACCAAATCAATTGGGATTGATATGAAACTTGGCAAGATGATCACATATATCATATGTGACATTCTAGAATTTTCTTGTATTTATTTGAGAATATTTCATATAGAGATATTTCAAATGCTTGAAATAGGCAGAAATGGTTTTGAAGGGTTTTGTCCAATATTTTGAACATGACCATGTGTTTAAACTCCTATATATGGACAATATATGTCCACTGAGTTTTCCTAAATTTTCTCAAATATTTTCAAAGCATAAAAATAATTTTTCCCTATAAAAGACCATTTCGGGCCTTAAGAAAAAGCCTTTAAATAAAATCGGAAAATAATCTTTAAAATTAATATTTGGTAGTTTTGGGAAGTCCTATATATAGTAGGCTCCTAATAAAGCCTTTGTGTCAAAACTCAATTCAGGGGTTTTGGAAAACCTAATTTGAATAAATCCTTTTTGGACAAAATAATATCTTATAAAAATAGTTTTATGTCCTATACACATGGCATGATCATTGGGCAAAGATTTGGAGCAAGGAGATGAGTTTTGAGAGTAGGAGGGATTTTATGAATATAGAGCGCAAGCAAGCAAACAAGCAATCAACAATCAAGTCAAGCATCACAAGCACACAAAAGGTTTTAATCGGCCCTGATTTTTGAGCTATGTCAACTTAGTCAGGAGAGGCAAAACAAGGGTACGACAGTTTTCGGCGTCCAGGCCCGTGTCTTCCTCCTTGTCCGCCAGTCCTTCTGGGGCTTGAACAAAGCCTTCCACAGCTTCTCCTTGTTAGTGCGGTAAAGCTTGCGCACGGTGGGAGGGTCGCCAAGCTTGTGGGCCCACATCGGGGTAGCCCGGTGCTGGCAGGGGAGGAGAAGGCGACGGAGCATGACCTGGACCACGTTGGTCAGCTCGACGTTTGCTTCCATCACCTGCGTGATGCGATTCTGCAGCGCCTTCACTTCCGTGGCTGACCCCCAGTCCAGGCCTTTCTTGATCCACGAGGTCAGCCTCGTGGCGGGTCCGGATCTGAATTCGGAAGGCGCCGCCCAGTCTGCGATTCGTGGTTCGGTGATGTAGAACCACTCCTTCTGCCAGACCTTGACGGTGTTGCTGAAGGTGCCCGCGGAAGCTTGCTGAAGCTTGCTGATCTCCGCCCCTCCGCAATCCGCATGCTGGCTATTTATGGTCTTGGGATTGACGTTGAAGACCTTCAGCCGTAAACCAAAAGGCGGCTAGACCCGCAAAAAGGCTTCGCAAACAACAATGATGGCTGATATGTGCATAATGGAATTTGATGGGAGATCATGAAAATCTAACCCATAGAAGATCATCAGGCCCCTTACAAAGGGGTGCAGCGGGAAGCTCAATCCCCGGATGAAATGGGGAATGAACACCACCCGTTCTCTGGGCTTTGGTGTGGGCACCATTTGGCCATCCTCGGGGGCGCGATGGATGACGTCGGCCGGGAGGTAGCCGGTGCGCTTCAGCTCCTGGATGCCATCTTCGGTGACGCACGAGGCCTCCCACTAGCCCTGCGAGCCTGAGCCGGCCATGGTCGAGCTTGGGAGAGGGGAGAGGTGGTTTGGAGTAAGCTGAAGGAAGACTAGATCTGTCGCTTGGAGCGAAGGAGGTCGAGAGGGCGAGCTTGAATCTGAGGAGCGTATGGAGGCTTTGGGGATTTTTCTCCCTTTTATGGAAGGCCGTAATACCAAGAGTCCTCTTACTGCGCCGCGGACAGCATCGTTTCCCGAAGCAACTATGCCATTATGCGTGCTTGGGATAACCCAGATCATTAATCGTATCCCATGAAAAATGGAGCACGATCTTCGTGTCGATATGACGTGCCAATAAAAGGGCGGCCTCGAACCGCGAATCGAGTTTTTGTATCTGGCTAAGTGTCCGCAGCCTATCTTGGCTTTTCGTCAGAAAAGTTGTCAGGAGAGGCACTGTTCATACTCAGGCATTTGGCCTTCGAGGTTAAGCGATGCATGTTCGGAAAGTAGGGATTCATCAGTGGCCGGACTAGGATCAACCGAGTATAAAGGGAAGAAAAGAACACACCCCGCAAGCCGGATACTCTGGACGTACGAAGCAGTTAGGTGTCATGAAGCCCGGCGTTGGAGGTTAGTTCGGGGGCTACTGAGGGAGTCCGGTACTAAGTGGTCCTCGGGCCGTCGGTTCATCTCCGGTGGGCTGCCTCGGTGGGCCGCTCTATGGCAAGTGCAGGAAGGCCGAAGTACAGGACAATCCCATGTTCGGAAGGGAAGGATCCGAAGACTTGGCATGACCTCCAAGTCTAGAGAGAAAGAATGGGCGTATCTATGCCCGGATGGAAAACCTACCATGTGTAACCCGAGGTACCCCTGGTGTCTATATAAACCAGGAGGCTTAGTTCGTAGAAGGACAAGTCAACTCATCTAGGGGTTAGCTCATTTGATCTCGAGGTAGATCGACTCGGTAACCATCATACTCATCAATACAATCAAGCAGGACGTAGGGTTTTACCTCCTCACGAGGGCCCGAAACTGGGTAAACATCATCTCCTTCGTCCCGTGTTAACCATCGATCCTAGATTTATAGTTCGGGACCCCCTACCCGAGATCCGCCGGTTTTGACCGGCATCTCCTCCACTTCATGTTCGACGATGGCGCCACCCTCCTCGTGAAGATCTTTGGGGTGTCCAACGTCCTTTTGGAGTGCTGCGCGGAGAGCTCGAGGGGCAACGACCAAGACTCT
Organism: Elymus sibiricus; assembly: GCA_039707655.1. NCBI lineage: Eukaryota > Viridiplantae > Streptophyta > Magnoliopsida > Poales > Poaceae > Elymus > Elymus sibiricus. The sequence continues at coordinate 227,212,453 of CM077669.1, forward strand.
TCCAGCGACAACGACGATGATGGCAGCACCTTCGGCATCCAGCAGGAGGAGTCCGACTAGGCGCGCATGGCGTCGTAGCTATGGTTTTAAGGATCCAGGAACGAGGCTCTATCCACGACACCTCGTTTCTGGATCAACAACCACATCGTAGTGGCAGGTCTCCTGTCGGAGGCTGACGGGGTCTTTAGAGGAAATCGTACTTCGACCTGACCCCGTCGCCGCCGTCGCCTAGCTGGGCCTCCTTCTCTTTGGAGTCCGGCGGGGAGGTTAGAGGAAGTCGTACTCCATCCCATCCCTCGTCACCGTCGTCGCCAGGCTTGGCGTTCTCCTTTTTTTATTTAAGCCGAGCTCGGCTTTCTCCTTTTGTATTTAAATTGCACCCAATGTAATCCTGCGACGAGATGAAGGGAAAAGATTGGGCAGTCTAAAGAGAATCACAGCGGGTTCACTTAAGTGCCATATAAATATCGGCCTTCCTGCCGCGAAAGAGTCTCGCGTTCGTGTGTTATTCGGGTTCCTTTGCTCGCCAAGGGCACTTGCCGAATGCGTAAGCCCTCCCTTCGGGCGGTTCTAAGGACAAGTCCTGAGCACCCTAGTAGAGAAATCGCTTCCGGCAAGGCTGCGCTGCCATCCCCGCCACGGCAGCCTTAAGTGTTGGGCGTGCTTCCAGCACCCAAGCGCGCAACAAATCTGACAAGGGACCTTAGCATGCAAGCCTTCCCGCACAAATAGGAAAAAGTTCGAAAAAATCTTGGAGGGGTTGTGCGACTTAGCTTTTTCCCGTCGCATCTCTTGTTGCCGAACACTCCCGTAGGTGCCCGCACCGCCACTCCCCCTGGGAAGACTTGCACGCGGGGTTCCTTCTACTTTTGAGAAAAAGAAAGAAGAGAAAATAGAGTAGGCGAGGAACCTAGGTGTTCCAACAATGCCCTTACGCTACATCTCATGAAAAATACATGAAATAAATATGTACTTTGACGAAAGGTTGCGGATTACTTAGCTTTTATTAACTATGCACAAGGTCATCGCCTGGCTTTGTACAAAGGATTACATGCCCTTCCGGCACAACTTGCACAAAAGTGGTTAGCGGGCGGACCAGGCAACCGCGCCTCACGGGTAGAATTTTCGAAGAGGCTCGATGTTCCACCAATTTTGCACCGGAGTACCATGTTCGGTCTCTAGGCGGACTGCGCCAAGCCTGGTGACTCGTACTACCCGATAAGGGCCTTTCCACTACGGCGTCAACTTGTTTGATCCCTTCGCAGACCGAATCCGTGGAAGGACAAGGTCACCTTCCTCAACAATCCTGGCGCGCACCTTGCGGCTATGGTAGCGGCGCATGGCTTACTGGTACCTAGCAGTGCGCAGTGCGGCCTGGAGACGATCATCCTCGAGGAGCGGGCATGCAGTTAGGTGGAGCCGGTCGGGGCGCATGGAAGCCTAGAGGGATTTACAGCAGCTTTAACGACACCCGTCCCATGGCGTGGCGAAAGAATAGAAGGTAGCCGGGCAGACGACACAGAAGGAGATGTAGTCCTTGCAGGGAAACGTCGCTAGCTTGACACCTCACGGCGCATTCAATGCGCGTGTCCTAGTCCGCAAGGGTTTGGTATTTCCCACTACCACCTCTGCTCACACTCTGGCAGACAGTAGTATCCACTGTTTACCAGATGTAAAGACCATTTTGCCACTATGGCAACCTATAGTCTATAAAAGGAGGCCCATGGCTACCTTTACAAAGGTCGACACTCTGTTTATTCTACACGCGTAGCTGCACTCCCGAGGCACCTCTTGCTGGGGTTTGTGCACCATGTACAGTGAACACTCATAGACCACCAGAACACAGGACGTAGGGTTTTCTGCTCCGGCGGCCCGAACCTGTCTAAAACCTCGCGTCCGCAGGAAACAGTGACGCTCTTTGCGCGTTTGAGCCCTCACAGCCGAACCACGAAGGGGAATTGCCGGTCTCGTAGATCGTCGTACCCCGACATTCACCCTCAGCCTGAATCTACTGCGGCTGAAGAAAATGTGGTGCCGCACTACTACAATCACATTTTTATCATCGAGAAGGTTGATAAATTTTTTGAAATCCATTCGATGGATAAGTGGCATCTTTGCCCATTCCGTCTAAAATCATTGAGAAGGCAGGCTCTCTAGTTCCCAAACTTCGAGAAGATTCTATTGAAATCCATGCTCTCTCTTCTCAAAAGCTCAAACTTGATGGCAAGATGAGAACAAAACTTCAAAGTTCGTCATCAATGAACTTGAGTCCTCATTCAAGGAGCTCACCAAGAAAATTACAATGCTTTGCGACTGGTATCTGTGTTTTCAATCGGATCTGGATCAAATGGTGCGGAGTCTATGATGCTCATCTAGCCAAAGAAATGCAAGCGCGCTGCCAAGAAACCTACTCCTCCTCTGAATGACAAGGCCTCCCAACCTATTAATGAACCGCAACAGAAGGATTTGACACCTAAACCTGTCATTCCTTTGGAACCAACTATACAAGACTGCGCCTCCGAGCAAGTACAAGTTTCAAATGATATTCCGGCGACCAAGCCAACTAAAGCAGTGCCTGAGGCCTCCATGCAAAGGATGTTTCCCCTTTGGACAAGAACAAGAAATTGCTATGAATGTTTAGCCTCTGTGCCTGAGCCCGAAACTACTCAGGAAGTAGTGCCTATAAAGGCCACTAAGGAGGCTGAACCTTCAGCTTCTAGAGAGAACACTACACCCAAGAGTCGGCGTACCAAAGAATGGCCCCTTTAGTACCCTGACCTATACACAGCCAAGAATGGTTCTCCGCCGGGTAAGCCTTGCCGGGAAGATGCAACACTCAAGATAGCCTCTAAGCAAGGATCGAAGCACCGGCAAGATACCTTGTCGGCTAGTGAAGACCCGGCAGCTCTGTGCTAAGCAAGATCCCACTACCGAGCCATCGCTCCACCTCACCGGGCTGATTGTCTCCCATCAATGAGCAGTCGAGCAGGCATGCTCTTAGGTGTGGCTTATCGAGGCACGTGGCAGCCCCGATGGATTACATAAACTTTAATGACACTCGTCCTAATGGCGTGGCAGAAGAATAAGAGGTAGCTGGGCCGACGACACAGAAAGAGAGGGCATCCTTGCCAGGGAATGATGACAACATGACACTTCACGGAGCATTTAATGCGCCTATCCTAATCCGCCAAGGTTATGTATTTCCCATTGTAGCTTATGTCAGTAGTTTTACCATTGTTGTAGCTACTTTTTACCCTATGTAATTACCATTCTAGCCACTGTGGTAACCCCTTTGTCTATAAAAGGAGGTCCATGGCTACATTTACAAGGGTCTAAACCTTCTCCATTTGCACGTACAACAACACTCTCGAGCACCCTGCCAGGTTGTTGCATTCTCTGTAATTTGGACATCCACATAAACCACAAAAATAGGACGTAGGGTATTATATCTTCGAGTGACCTGAACCTGTCTAAACTCTTGGTGTGCTTTTGTTGGTGCTGCTCTTTGTGCTCGTTGATCACCCCAGTGAACCTCAAAGGGGCCTCGCTGGTCCCATAGATTGTCGTACCTTGACATATTTGGCGCGCCAGGTAGGGGAATCTCGTGCGTGAATCTGCACCAGCTTCTGCGCGTCTTCTTCATCATCTTCACCGACGTCATGTCGCCTAAGAAGGCCAAGGGCACGTCGGTGCCCGTCTTGTCCTCATCCAGGCTGCCTACGCCGGTGAGTACAATTGATGGGGGCGGAGGCAACCAACGCTCCTAGCGTTCTCGTGAGCCAAGCCACAACACCAACACCGTCCGAAGTGCCAACACCCATGACCCTGCAGCTGCGACATTCAAGGTCGACGCAGCGGCGGCCGCATCGACGGGGCACACACCTCATTCGTTCCACGACGACCGGGACCAGCACCCGCAGAACAGCCACGACCCCGGGCGGCGTGCTGAGAAGACTCCCGTGATCCCTTTTGAGGGTGCACGCGGCCAAGACCATCGCCAACCCACCGACGGGGATGGCCACCGTGTGCAGGGGCAAGGTGGAGCTCCTTCTGGCTTCGCCAGGAGTAAGAGCACCACTCACACCTTGGCGCGTTCCATGCCGAAAACCGCGGAGAAGGCCATGGCGCAAGCCCAACTGTTGCTGGACTTCCCACCAACACTAGAGAAGATGGAGGAGTGGAGGACTACTATACAGAGCCTCCTCAGCTTCGCCAACCGCGACAAGGCAGACTGAGCTGGGCCTTCGTTGGCGCATCCTACTGCGCCAACGAGGCATGCCGGCGAACGCAGTGTTGGCAGGGCTGTGATAGTACAGTGACCTCCACAACAACAACGGCAAGAGCCCCGGGCTGATACATTGGACGAGATCTCCATGGCATCATCAGGCCCGCGGAGACGCCAAGATCTACCCCAAGTCCTACAGGACCAGCGGAAGGAGGATGCCCGCATCAAGATTGTGCGGTGGCGGGAGGCGGACATCAGTCAAATGACCGTGCTGGGCATGACGTTGATGAGCCTACACCCAGGGTGCTTGGTAGCCTGCCTTACGAGATGGGCTGCCCAACATTCACCCGTGAGCTGCGGCAAGTCCGTTGGCCCTCCCGCAAGACGTTCAAGCCTGACTTGCTGGAAAAATATGATGGCAAGATTAGATGGCAAGATCAGCCCGTCAGAGTTCCTAGGCATCTACACCATCGCGGTGGAGGCTGCTGGGGGCTGCGACGAGAAGGTGTTCGCCAACTAATTTCCATTGGCACTCAAGCCCAATGTGAGGAGTTGGTTGATGAACTTGCCGAAGGGCTCCATTTCCTCCTGGGCGGACTTACGCAATCAGTTCGTTGGCGCATACCACGGGGGCCACAAGCTTCTCGGGCAGCCCAGCGATCTGCATGTGCTACCCCAGAGGGATGGCGAATCCCTCCGCAAGTATATTCAGCGGTTCAGCCATGTACAACACAATATCCCCAACATCCATCCTGCCACAGTCATTGCCGCGTTCCAAACGAACGTGCGCAATAGGCGGATGCATGAAGAAGGGAGGTGACTCTTGGGAGAGAATGTCATCGGGGAGGTTGACTCCAATGATGAAGATGCATCCACTTCCAAGAAGAAAGGCCGAAAGCACAACCGCAAGCACAAGCGCAAAGCAGTCATGGCCGTCGAGGGCTCTAGCAACTTCAACGTTGGAAAGAAAGCCAAGAATGATGGATCCGGCAATGAGGCTGCCACGTGCTCGTGTGACGACGAAGCCGCAATAGGTGAGAAAACTGGCAAGACCGACGAGCCATGCTGCAAGATTCACCGCACCAAAGGCCACAACCTCAAAGAATGCCGTAAAGTGGAATAGCTTGCCGGGAAGAAGAAGAAGCAGGAATATAAGAAGCGTGACAAGGAGAACGGCCAGGATAGTGCAGGAGGATCCGACAAGAAGAACCATGGCGGCCGTGGTGGTCGCTGCAGTAGGGCCAAGCAGCAGAAATAAAAGCCTGCTAGAGGCCGCGACAAGAAGTCAGACAAAAAGGCTGATGACGATGAAGTTGAAGAAGGATCTGATAGCCAGGAATTCCAGAAGGCCATAAATGCCATGTGCGTTTATGGAGGTGCATCTCTGCACTCCTCTCACTGGTAGCGGAGGCGCAGAAACCCCTCGAGTGGTCCAACACGCCCATCATTTTTTACGCCAGAGATCACCCTGACCGCACTACTATCGTTGGGTGTTTGCCATTGTTGGTCTCACCAACGATTCGCAATCTCTAGGTGACAAAGGTGTTGGTTGACGATGGGGCTGGCTTGAACTTTATCTCACAGAAGTGATCAAGCGGCTGCAGATCCCTAACATGGATCGAAAGCCGATGGGGACATTCCTGGGAATCAATCTAGGAAGAAGCCAACCCAAGGGAAAGATTACCCTGACGGTGATGTTCGGCAACGACCTTAATTTCAAGACAGAGAAGATTATCTTCGATGTCGCCAAGATACTGCCGCCGTACAATGGAATCCTGGGCCGCCGGCTTTGGCGAAGTTCAAGGCGGTCTCTCACTATGCCTACAACACCCCGAAGATGCTAGGGTCGAAGAGCACCGTCACCATTCATGCAGACAGGAAGAGCACTGTTCTATGCCGAGACAAGCTCTACCTGGAGGCAGTTGCAGCATCTGCCGAAGTGGTACTTATTCCTGCCGGTAAAGCTCCCTGGGGGGAAGAAGAGTAAGAATACTAGCAAGACCTCCAACAAGGACTCTAAGAAGCGCACCAAGGAATGCAGCACGCCCATAGAGGACTTGTCAGAGAGCTCTGCCGCCAAGAGCAAGAAGACCAGGGTGGCGACTCCGAAGACCAAGCAAGTGGCTTCACAAGAGGACGGTGAGGGAGGCACTTTCACCATAAGTTCCACCCTCGACAACAAATAGGAAAGCGCACTCGTCTCCTTCCTGTGGGTGAATGTCGATGTGTTTGCCTCGCAACCATCTGACATCCTCGATGCTCCCAGGGAGGTCATTGAGCACCACCTCGCCGTCTGCCCTCACACACGCCCCGTCAAGCAGAAGGTCTGGAAACAAGCCATGGAGCGGCAAGAATTCATTGCCGAAGAAATCAAGAAATTAGAAGTGGCGGGCTTGATTGGAGGAGTGATCCACCTGACCTAGTTCGCAAACCCGGTGGTAGTGCGGACGGCAAATGGAAAGTGGAAGCTTTGTATCGATTTCACTGATATAAATAAAGCTTGTCCAAAAGACCCCTTTCCCTTGCCGCGCATTGATTTGATAGTGGACTCTACTGCCGGCTGCGATCTACTCTTCTTCCTTGATGCTTACTCTGGTTACCATCAGATCTTCATGGCCAAGGAAGACGAAGAGAAAACCGCCTTTATTACTCCATGTGTCACATACTACTTCAAGCATATGCCTTTCGGATTAAAAAGTGTTGGTTCAACATTTGCAAGAGCCATACAAATTGGTTTTGAACCTCAACTGCACAGAAATGTGTAACTTACATGGATGATATAGTCATCAAGACAAAGGACAAGAACACATTGATTCAAGACTTAGAAGAAACTTTTGCCAATCTACGCACGATCAGTCTGAATCTTAACCCTGAGAAGTGTGTGTTTAGTGTTCCATCCGGCAAGCTTCTCGAGTTCATTGTGTCGCAATGCGGGATTGAATCCAACCCCGCCAAGATAGAAGAAATCAAGCAGTTGGAGGCACCGAAGCGCGTTAAGGATGTGCGTCATTTAGAATGATAAAATGCTTGCCGGTGAGGAGCAAACTCCGGTAGGGCTTCACGCCCTTGCCGTTGAAGCCGGCACTCCCACAACAGAATAGATGCCTGATACATATCCAACGTATCTATAATTTTTTATTGTCCCATGCCATAATATTACCATTCTAGGATGCTTTTTTGGGTATTTATTTACCAATTCATATTATTTTTGAGCACTAACCTATTAACCCAGTGCCCAGTGCCAATTGTTGTTTTTGCATGTTTTAACTTTTCAGGTTTAAAGTACGAAACAAAGTCCAATTGGCCCGAAACTTTTTTATGATTTTTTCTGGACCATAAGAAGACCTGGAAGCTTCGGGAGGGGACCGGAGGCCGCACGAGGAAGCGGGCACACAACAAGGCACGCCCAGGGGGTGGCCGCGCCCTGATGTGTGCTGGCTCCCCCTGCCGTCTCCCGATGCCCCTCTCCTGCCTATAAATTCTAATATTTCCCAAAAACCCTTGAGAGCCTCCCGAAACACTTTTTTCGCCGCCGCAAGTCTCTGTTCCTCCATGTGCCCATCTTGGGCCATGTTCCAGTGCCGTGCCGGAGGGGGTATCGATTACGGAGGGCCTCTATATCAACCTTGCTGCTCCCATGGTGATGTGAGAGTAGTTCCCTACAGACCTATGGGTCCGTAGTTAGGACCTAGATGGCTATCTCTCTCTCTCTTGATCTTCAATACAAAGTTCACCGCATCTTCGTGGTGATCTATTCGATGTAATCACTTTGTGCGGTGTGTTTGTTGGGATCCGATGAATTGTGGGTTTATGTTCAGATTATTCATGAAAAAGATTTGAGTCTTCTCTAAATACTATTATGATTTTTATTTGCATGATTATCATAGTTTCGTAAATCTCTCCAACCTATTGAAATAGTTTGGCCAACGAGATTGATATTTCTTCAGTGAGAGGGGTGCGTTGTAGTGGGTTCAATCTGGATGTGCTCTATATCCCAGTGCCAGAAGGGGACAAGACACGTCTTTGTATTATTGCCACTAAGGATAAAACGATGGGGATTATTACATATTGATTGAATTCTCTTCGTTCTCCAAGGATTACTCTGTTTGTCATGAACTTAATACTTAGAGACGCAAGCATAGAAGAGCTCTCGACGTGGAGTAATAGTAATAGGTGCAGGCAGGAGTCGGCCTATTTGCTTATGGACATGATGCTTATATACACATAATCATTACCGTGAATAAATATTGCATAACTATGCGCTTTTCTATCAATTGCCCAACAGTAATTAGTTTACCCACCGTATGCGTACTACATGAGAGATGCCACTAGAGAAAACTACGGCCCCTGGGTCTATTCACATATGTATTTACAAAAGCGTTCATTACCTTGCTGCCATTTATTTACTTTTATTTTATTTTGCAATTTACATTATTCAACTATCATCTACACACTTCATTTTCTTGCAAATAACGAGTCCAAGTGGATTGACAACCCTCTTGGCCGCGTTGGTTACAAGTGTTTTCTTTTTTTGTGCAGTCGCAGAAGACGGGGGTTGCGTGATACTCCTATTGGTTCGAGTACCTTGTTTTGAGGGAAATACTTATCTATACTATGCTGCATCACCCGCTCCTCTTCGTAGAAAATCCAGTGCAGATCACAAGTTTCAGGAAGGATTTCTAGCGCCCTTGCCGATGAGTATCACCAACTTACTATCAAGTAACTTCGCACAAATTATCATTTGCTTGTTCGAATTTTTATTTGCTATTATATTTTTCTTGCTTCATAAAAATCAAAAATACAAAAATATTTATCTTTGCTAGTTTACTTGTTTGCTTGTTTTGGTTTCTTGAAAAGTTGCTATCATGTCTGAATTTGAGAAAGTTATTGTTGAAAGTTCTAGCGAAGATGGTGCTAGTGACTCAGAGGAGGAAAGACCAAAATTTATTGATGCTACTCATGATCCTCCTAAAAATCAATTTCCTAATATTAATACTCACACGGTTCTAAAATCTAGAATCTATGATGTGGGTAGTGCGAATATTATTGGAAAATTGTTATTCAATAATTTTTTGAGTGCTCGGGAGATATTCCTTTTACTAAAGGAACCATACTTGATGGGACAAATTGTTATGTGGATGCTATTACCATGCTAATATTGAAGCTAGAAAGAAAGTTTGTGCATCTCCATCCTATGCTTCAAAATATATTTTTGGGACTCCTGAGTATACATAATCCTAAGATTAAGAAAATTGCTACCATTATCCTTATGCATGAATTTTGTTATATAGTGTGGGAAGCGAGAGACATATTTTCTTTCTATAGAATAAAATCTGAAGCTCCTCCTATAGAAGTGATCTTACATAATAAAGATGCTTTGTGTATGTTGGAATCTAATAATTGCCAAAGTTTTAGTGAGAATATGAGGAGGAATGTCCCTCCCAAAGAATTAACGCAAGCCTTGTTCCTCTGCATTTGTGATGAATTTGAATGGATTGCTAAAGGAATTAATGAAGGGTTTATTGAAGATTGGCATGAAAATACTATTAGAGAACCTATCAATGATGAAATTCATGTCTTATATGAAGATCCCTATGATGGTGGTGATGTTAGTGATGATATTATAAATCCTTTTGAATACTTGAGACCTACAACTAGATTTGAGAAAGGTGAATTGTTAAGTAATATTTTGGATGAGCTAGTCTCGAAGGACATGAAGGGGTCCAACACTTGTAATATGCATTATACCTAGCCAGGGGCATAAAACAATAGCGCTAGTTGGGAGGCAACCCAATAGTTATCTTTAAATTTTTGTTTTTACTTTCTATTTGTGTGTCATAACATGAATATTGTCTCCGTAATGGTTGTGTTTTTATGTTTCAATTAGTGTTTGTGACAAGTAAAGCCTTTGGGATGACTTACATGATGAGTTGAATAACTTTAGCGTTCAGTGCGGAATTTCTTTGCTTTTACTGGAACGTATTTTTGATCTGAAATTTTTACACAGTATTGCTATACAAATTACTCAGGCTGTCCTAATGTTTATGAATTTTTGGAGTTATAGAAGTATAGGTTCTCTACAGATCTTTACAGGTTGTTCTTTTAGAAAGATTCTATTTTTGCTTGCATAGTTTGCTGGTTTTGATGATGCTATGGATTGTATCGGGGGGTTTAAGCCATGGAGAAGTTAGAATATAGTACCTTATGCAATAATAAAATAAGAATTGATTTTATAATAGTACCAAAGTATTTTATATGTTTACTAAACTAACGGATCTCACGAAGGTTTCTGTTGAGTTTTGTGTGCTGAAGTTTTCAAGTTTTGGGTGTTATCACGATGGATGAAGGAATAAGGAGCGGCAAGAGCCTAAGCTTTGGGATGCCAAAGGCACCCCAAGGTAATATTCTAGGAATACTCAAGCATCTAATCTTGGGGATGCCCCATAAGGCATCCCCTCTTTCGTCTCAATCCATCGGTATGTCACTTGGAGCATTTTTTTATTCATCACATGATATGAGTTTTGCTTGGAGCGTCATTTGCTTTAGCTTGCATTTTTCTAATTTTCCAAAAACTTTGTTTGCTGGACACACCCACTTGAGAGATACACAAGATCACCATGATTTGTTAGAATACTCTTTGTGCTTCACTTATATCTTTTGAGCTAAGCAGTTGCTCTAGTACTTCACTTATGTCTTTTAGAGCACAGTGGCATATAGATTTTATAGAAATAATTGCACTCTCGTTCTTCACTTATATTTGTTTGAGAGTTAATAAATAGTGATGGTAATTTGCATGGTTTATAAGACTAGTCCAAAAATAATAGGTATTGAATGAGTGCATAATCAAAACGACATGTCGCACATAAAAGAGAAATTGTGTGTTAATGATATTGATGTGGTAATTTGAAAGGGCATGAGCGCATGATCATTGCTTAGTAAGAATATTGTGAATTAGAGGGTGTTGACTTGCTGTTCGTCTAAATATATTTTTATCGCATGGTGATGATGTGTGAGCATTCTTATTCCTCATTGAAATCGTAGTGTTGTTTAAGTCGAAGGCGTGCGATGGTTAACTCCTCCCAACCACCTACCTAGAGGCATGCGAGTAGTGCTTTGGTTTGAGAGAGCTAATAAAACCTTGCAATAAGTATGTGAGTTCTTTATGACTAATGTGAATCCATGGATGTACGCACTCCCACCACCTCATATTTGCTAGCCTCCTCGGTACCGTGCATTGCCCATTCTCACCTCGAGGATCGGTCCAACGTTCGCCGGTGCATCCAAACCACATGACATGATACGCTCTGTTGTGCATAAGCCCCATTATATCTTCCTTAAAACTGCCACCATACCTACCTATTATGGCATTTTCATAGCAATTCCGAGATATATTGCCATGCAACTTCCACCGTTACATCATATGACTATTACTTTCATTGTCATATTGCTTTGCATGATCATATAAGATGACATAGTATTTGTGGCAAAGCCATCGTTCATCATTTTTATACATGTTACGCTTGATCATTGCACATCCTGGAACACTGCTAGAGGCATTCATATAGAGTCATACTATTTATCATATTGAGTTGTAAGTAAATAAAAGTGTAATGATCATCATTATTAGGGCACTGTCTCAGTGTGGAAAGGATGATGGAGACAATGATTCCCTCACTAGTCGGGATGAGACTCCGGAAGAAAAATAAATGAAAAAAATAAAGGAAGAAAGAAAAAGAAAACAAGGGAGATAAAAAGAAAAATAAAAAGAAAAGAAAAAATGAATGAGAGAAAAGAGAGAAGGGACAGTGCTACTACTTCTTTTTCCACACTTGTGCCTCAAAGTGGCACCATGTTCTTCATATTGGGAGTCTCTTGTTTTGTCACTTCCATATGCTAGTGGAAAATTTTCATTATAGATCTTGGCTTGTCTATTCTGATGACGGTCTTCCTCAAATGCCCGAGGTCTTCATGAGCAAGCAAGCTGGATGCACACCCACTTAGCTTCAGTTGAGCTTTCATACACTTATAGCTCTAGTGCATCTGTTGCATGGCAATCCCTATTCCTCGCATTGATATCTATTTATGGGCATCTCCATAGCTCGTTGATACGCCTAGTAGATGTGAGACTTTATTCTCCACTTTTACCCCTTTGAAACCTACCACCATATTCTATTCCACCTTTATGCTATATCCATGGTTCATGCTCATATACTGTCTGAGTAATAAAAAGATGAAGCGCGTTAAAAAGCACGATCTAATTGCCTACCTTGACACCGTGGTCCTTGACATTTGTATTTATGTGGTGAATACGGAGCCATGCCATTGTAATTTTATAAAATAAATAGGGAGTGAACATTCTTTAAGGATCTTATATTTTGAAACTTGACGATTATGTTACTTATGTTTGTGAATATTGCCATGTTGTTGTTTATTAATTCATCGTTTCTCAATGATCATACCTGCAATAGATTACATTTTGGGTAGCATGTCACATAAAAAATTCTGTTTTTATCATTTACCTACTCGAGGACGAGCACGAATTAAGCTTGGGGATGCTGATACATCTCCAACGTATGTATAATTTTTGATTGTTCCATGTTATAATATTATCATTCTATGATGCTTTTTGGGTATTTATTTACTAATTCATATTATTTTAGTGCAATAGCCTATTTACCCAGTGCCCAATGCTGCATGTTTTTGGCTTTCCAGGTTTATAGTACCAAACGAAGTCCAGTTGGCCCAAAACTTCTTTATGATTTTTTCTGGACCAAAAGAAGAACTGGAAGCTTCAGGAGGAGACCGTAGGCTGCACGAGGGAGTGAGCACACAACAGGGCATGCCCAGGGGGGGTGTCCGCGCCCTGATGTGTGCTGGCTCCCCCTAGCATCTCCCGACGCCCCTCTCTGGCCTATAAATTCTAATATTTCCTGAAAACCCCAGAGATCCACCTAAAACTTTGGTGCCACCGCCAGAGGTCATTGTTCCACCGTGTGCCCATGTGGAGCCTTGTTCGCGTGCCCTGCCGGAGGGAGGATCGATGACGGAGGGCTTCTACATCAACCTTGCTGCTCCCATGGTGATGTGTGATTAGTTCCCTACAGACCTACGAGTTCGTAGTTAGTACCTAGATGGCTATCTCTGTCTCTCTCTTGATCTTCAATACAAAGTTCACCGCATCTTCGCGGTGATCTTTTCGATGTAATCACTTTGTGTCGTGTGTTTGTTGGGATCTGCTGAATTGTGGGTTTATGTTCAGATTATTCATGAAAAGGGTTTGAGTCTCCTCCGAATTCCATTATGATTCTTATTTTCATGATTATTATAGCTTCGTAAATCTCTTCGATCTATTGAAATAGTTTGGCCAACTAGATTGATATTTCTTCAGTGTGAGGGGTGCCTTGTAGTGGGTTCAATCTAGCGGTGCTGTATATCCCAGTGTGTAACAGCCCGGGACCGACGCTCTAGAAGATTCCCCTTTTATTCCGTTGTCATCGTGTGATTCATTTGGTTGTCACATTCATCATCGCATCATTCGCATCATCTGCATATCATCGTCACTCGTTTTCGAAAACTTGCATCCGTTCGTAATCGCCGGTTCTTTCCGTTCTTGTCGTTGACCGTTTGAGACGAACCACACACACGTGCCCGCGGCATCGTTAAAAAATGTTTTAAAAAGCGTGTGAAAAATATTCTCGGATTGGGGCGAAGGTTGGCATGCGGTCTTGTTATATTGTAGGTAGACCACCTGCCAAATTTCGCCACAATCGGAGGTCATTTGGTACCCCAACGTGTAACTATAGCGGCACTAGTAGCCAGTTTATAACGCGGACGTTTCGGTATTTCAAACTCGTGTCATGGGTCGCAACCTCCCTCTCTTCTCAGCCCACACCCCCTCTACACAACCCCTCTCCACAGCCCACTAGCCCACCTAACACCTACCCCTTCGACCGGACCGTCCGATCATGATCGGACGGTCGAGAAACCACACCTAGACCCAAACCCTAGACAAAACTGCTATATATGGACACCCCCACGTCCAAAAATAGCCTTCCCCTACCTCCCACCTCAAATTCCGCGCTGCCCAACCCTAGCTCCACCACTTGTCGCCGCCCCACCAGTCCCGCCGCCACCACTTGGCATCCCCGCGCCGCCGTAGCCTCCCCGCAGCCAACCGGAGGCCGCCACGCGTCCCCAGCCTACCTCCCAGCCGCTGCAGCCCGTCGGACCTAGATATGGCCCGCCCCGGACCGGATCTGGGCCGAGGAGCCCGCAACGCCCGCCGGCGCCCGCTAGCTCCCTCACCCCGGCTTCTTCCCGAGCCGCACCCCGCCTCCTCGCCAGGTCGTTGACCTCGTCGCCGGCGAGCTGTGCTCGCCCCGCACGTGGGCGCCGCCGGTCGAAGCCAACCCGCCGCGCCAGAGCCTCGCCGCCCCGCCGCACCAGTGCCTCGCCGCCCCGCCGCACCAGTCCCTCGCCGCCCGTCGCCGGAGACGCCCATCGCCACCGGAGCTCCTCCACGCTCCCTCCCCCCGATCTGGCCGCCCGCCGCCCGCATCGCCTCGGCCTCCCGCCGGCCTTCGCATGCCGCGCCCTCGTGGACCGCCGGCCCTCTCCCGCCGGTGCTCTGCTCCCTCTGCTCGGTTTCGAGCGAGAAGGAGGAGGAGCGCCGCTCGCCCTGCCCGATCCGTCGTGTGGGCCTCACGCCTCCCGCGTGGGCCGGCCTCCCTCAGCAAGGCCCAGCTCATCCCGCCACCGTCTTGGGCCAAGGCCCGCGAGGTGAGCCTTAGTCCAGCCTTTTCCCCTGTTGTGGTTAGCTATCTGTCGCTCAGTGCGTTGAATAGTATGCTACGACCAATGGATGTGCAACCCAGTTCATTCTAGATCCGGCCCATTAGCGTTTTTTAATTACAGAAAAAATGCTTGTTTATAAAAATGCTCATAATTAAATAACCGTGCATCATACCAACATGTTTTATATATGTAAAACGTGTAGAATTTTGTGTAGATTCGCAATATCCCGTTTTCGTAAATGTTTAAAATGTTTAACATGCTGTTTTCTTGTAATTTGCATAATGTCAAGATTTTTGTATTGCGCATAAATATCTAAGCGTGCATCCGAATTAAACAAACCTAATATGTAAAATGTGTAGCATTGTGATATGCCTTTTTCATGCATGCTAAAAATATTTGATGTGTTGGTTGCATTTATTTTGTATACATGGCTTGCTAAAACGGTTTATGTCCTAATATCGCATATATGTGGTGTCATTTGTTTTATAGTTAAAACCCACATATTATATATGATTTTGGGGTAGGAAAATCCATAGAATTTATCTGTGCAATTAGTTTTGTCATTTGAAAAATTTTGTGCGCATGTCATTTTTGCTATGATGCCATTTTGTTATTTTCGTGTGAATCAATCCATGCATATTTTGGAATAGTTGCAAACATGAGATATGCCCTTGGACATGTGTGCTAGGCCCTGGTATTTTTGGTTGCTATAGAAATGCATGTTTAGGGGTTATTTTCTTGTTGCTAACATGCTATAAAATACTGCTGTTTTGAGGGTCCAAAATATTTCTAAGTCTAAAAAACTGTTATTTTGTTGCCATGTTGTCATGTGATTCGCTATTGATCTAGGAGTCTTTTGTGGTTGCTCCCAAGGAGTCTTTTGTTAATCATGTTGTTGTCTAGCAGGTTGTGTCTTTTGATGCCATGTATAGGATTTGCATCATAGTTATATTCATTGTCCAACATGTCAATCTGTTAAAAAATGATGCCCATGTCTACTCTAATTTTCACAGTCTGAGAATCTGTTTTCTTCATAATGCCATATTGTGTTGAGTCTAGCCATGATTCTATGCATAATTAGACCTTGCCACCATGGAATGAATTGTAGTGCATCATCTCTACTACCATGCTGTTAAGTTTCATGCCAATATATGACCTGTAGCATATAGTTTTACTGCTGCCAATATACCTCCATGAAAATCTGCTATGCTAAAACCTGTTATTTTCACTAAGTCCTAATCTGCTATATTTTATTGTCATGTTGTGAGCTTCCTACCATGTGATCCATGACTCTTTTGAGTATGATGTGTGAAGATGAAATGAAGTGTGTGATATATGCCACTGCCCCATGCTTAGTTTGTGCATTTTAGAATCACGTAGCTTGTTGCTTTCATGCGTGCAATATGCCATGTTGCTGTTTTTGGACAGATTTGAACTAAAACTTGTGTTGGTTGTTGTGGTTGAACCGTTACTCCGTTTTGAACATGTTCTACATGAAACTTGCTTAGAATCTCATGTAGTTTCATAATATCTAGCTGCATGTGTGATTTAACATGTTTGTGGTGGGTGTTTGCATGCATTTTGCATTCATGGCATATGCATCTTGTGATTGTCATATCTTTTAGACCGCAGCTCCGTTTGAGATGTTCCCTATATGTAAATCGACTAGAATGACGTGTAGAATTGCATGATATACTTTATTTTCCTGCTTAATAAATATAAAACATTATTAGTTCAGATCTGGACCAATTTCAAAATTAACATATGGGGTCGTTTCAGAGATGTTATATGTTGTTTCCGGCCTCATTTAAACTTGCCTAGATGTGTAGTTTACTTATGCTTCACCTCTTGCCATGTTTAACAACATTTAATATTGTCGTGTACCTAAACGAGAGTAAACTAAATATTCGAATGTGGAGTTTCGTCAATATGCAACTCGTTGCATATTGAGCTTCACTTAATGTGTAGAAGTTGATTGTTGTGCTTGCCATGTCATGCATAACATGCATCATATTTGAAGTGCATCATGTCATGCATATGTTGTGGTGTTGATCATGTGTTGATTGTTATTTCCGAATTGCCTCTTCTCGATACAGTTCCGAAAGCGTTCAGAGTGTGAGGATTCGTTCGACTACGTCCCGTTCGTCTACTTCCCGGATCGCCTGCTTCACGGATTCGTTCTTCTTCCAAGCGGGATCTCAGGCAAGATGATCATTTCCCTAGATACCATTACTATCATTGCCATGCTAGATGTCTCGTTTCTGTCGCTTGCCTCGCTACCTACCACTTGTATGTCAAGCGTCCCAAATTGCCATGAAAAGCCTCTAACCCCTCCACATCCCAGCAAAACATTCTTTGGCAATGTTACCGCTTGCTCAGCCCTTCTTATAGCATTGCTAGATGCAGGTGCAACTGTTTCCATGTGCCAACATGGACATTTTTTTGCTATATCACAATATTATTGCTATTTAATTTAATGCACATATATACTTGGTAAAAGGTGGAAGGCTTAGCCTTTTGCTCAGTGTTTTGTTCCACTTTTGCTGCCCTAGTTACTCGTGTACCGGTGTTATGTTCCATAGTTTGCGCTCCTAACATGTTCGGGGTTGTTATGGGGACCCCCTTGACTTTCGTTTTAGGATAAAGCTTGTCTGGCAAGGCCCAACATTGGTTTTTACCATTTGCCTAACAACTAATAAAATTGCATAGGGACCCGCCGGCACCCGCGGATCTTTAATCAACAACCCGGGCCAGTGCTCCTCATAAGTGTTGGTCCACCTACCTAGCTGTCAGCGGTGCCACCTCGGGGCAACTCGAGGCATTTTCAGGCTACCGTCCACTCCGCATAGACGGATGATGCCCGTAGATAGAGTCCGCGCCGCTCTAGATGCCGATCTGGCTCACCGGGAGGCCTTGCTGGATTTGTTTTACCTTTCTCGAACGTCTTGTGCGAGGAATTCCGAGAATACTTCGGGCTATCTCGAGGTTGCGGTTTTCCCATGGAATTGCCTAGGAAATCACAGGATTCATGGTCGAGGTTATTCCCGCGGCGTGTGGTTAGTTTGTGATGGATGAGTTGGAGCACCCCTGCAGGGTTAAATCTTTCGGAAAGCCGTGCCCGCGGTTACGTGGCAACTTGGAAACTTTGTTTAACACCTGGTCATAGCAAACTTAAAGTAAACTCAAATAAAATACACCAACCGTGTGCGTAACCGTGACTATCTCTTCTCATGATTTCTGAACCGAGAGAGAACACGGTGGGGTTATGTTTGTTCGTAAATAGGTGTTCAGGATCTCTTAGAGATCATTACTAGTTCACATCTGTTTATGCGACGATCATCCCCCTTTATTCTTGTACTTGTAAGTTAGCCACTCAAATAAATGCTTAGTGCTTGCTGCAGCCTCACCACTTAACCATACCTCACCCATTAAGCTTTAATAGTCTTGATACCCTTGGAAATGAGATTGCTGAGTCCCCGTGGCTCACAGATTACTACAACAACAGTTGCAGGTACAGGTAATGCGATGGTATGACGTGAGCGCGATGCTTTGTTTGATTTGGAGTTCTTCTTCTTCTTCATCGAACTAGGATGGGTTCTAGGCAGTAGCCTGGGATAGCAAGGATGGATGCCATTTTCTCGTTTGATTTCGTCCGTAATCAGACCCTGCTCTTCTGTATGATGATATATATGTTGTTGTATTGATGTGATCTTGAATTAGCTTTGTGGCGAGTGTAAGCCAATTCCATATACTCATCTCTTCTTTACATGTACTTGTAATGATATCCATTCTTGCGAAACGACGAGATGCGCTTCTATCCCTGTTGAGGCCCTCGAGCCAAAATAAGGATAGGATCGCATCTTGGGCGTTACAAGTTGGTATCAGAGCCTGTACCGACCTAGGAGCCCCCTTGATGGATCGAACTTTGGCCGAGTCGAGTCTAGTGAAAAAACTATTTTGAGTCTAGTTATATCGGAGAGTAGGTTTCTTTTACTCCTCTTCTATGCTCTGGTGAAGTATTCGACTTAGGAATTTTGATTCTACTCCTCATCTCGCTCAAATTTTTTTAGGATCACGCAGGTATTGATGAAACTATATGAAGGAATTCTGTCTTGGTGCGTCCTGTTATCGAGGAGTAGAGCTCCGAGGGATTTTTGCACATCGTTTTCATTCAGTTTCCTTAGTATCTCAGGATGGAGGATGTTCGAAATTGCTTCAATACTAGTAGTGGCGAGAGGAGTCCGGCATCCCCAGTACTGGTGGAGAGAGTTCGGATGTACTGCCATGCTTAGTATCGTTGTGATTACGAGTGTCTGAGGTAGATGAGTTTGCGGAGTTTCTTGGATTATGGTGTGGAAGGTTGCGGGTGCAGTGGTAGCTGATTACCTTGGGTATGTTCCTGGGTCCGCAACCCGAATCGCATAAACAAGAAAGACTTCGGAAATTCTTTGGTGGGAATTCAAGTAGTTACATAGGATTATCCTTCCAACAAATGCAAATGGGTTAAGTATTTGTTTCCGGCTTAATTCGTAAGCTGCATCCTTTGTTTTGATTTGTAGTATGGTAATTCGAGTTGCTTCAATGTCAGTGGTGATTTCATATCTTTCCTACCGGTGTGTTTCTCATCAAGATAATTCATCCCTCTCCAATATTTGCAAGATCAATCCTCATATTCCTTTCTGGAGTTCATCTCATCTGTCTCAAGTTGTCTTTAGTTTCCCACCCACCCGCCCTTTTCTTCAAGGATTAAATTCTCATTCAAGTGCCTTCTCTATTCATGTGATGCTTCCACTATCTTCTCTTCCGTGATGTATCCGGTGATTCTCATGAAGATCCTCAAGTTCTAAGTTCATCATTTCTTCGTCTCGTTTTCTTTCTCGGTGGATTCAATTCAACCCCCCTCCATGTTCGTCATATTCTTTCATTCGCTAAATGAGTTCTCATGTTGAAATTCTTATCCAAGCCTCTCTTGCTCATTCATCTCTCTGTTCTATCCGGAGTGTTGAGATATCTCAAAAGCTCTTGTTTTCATTCAATCTTTTCAAAGTATTTTGAGGTTCTCACCTCATCAAGTTTTCATTCCTACCGGTGCAAGCTCATTTCAACGGTGTTCTCTTTGAGTGGGTCCATAACCCACAGGTTCTTTCCCAGGATCTTACCTGGCTCTTTTAATCTTTTCTGGAGATCTCAAATTATTTTCATTGTGACGTAAGAATGAATTCCATCAGTCATAATCCCTCTCCAAGATCTTTCCAAATCATCATAGTTGGCTCAACATTTTGTTTCTTTTCCGGAGTGTCTCGACAATTTTGGCAGTGTTCCTCTCACCTTTCTTAATCTGCTAGACCGAAGAAGGTTTCTCTAAAATCTTGATCCGTTCTTGGAGATTCATGGTTTCAGCTTGTTGCTATCCTCTCAATTGTTTTCGATCATGAGTAATTCTTTCCATATCTATCCGGAGCATTTCAGAGCTATTGTCATTTCTCGATCCTCCGAAGGTCATCATTTCAGAAGATTTCTTCGTTCTTAGATTTCAGCTTTCGTTCTCAAATTCTTCTCAATTGTTGTCTCTTCGTTCGTCTCTCAATTATTCCGGTGCTTCGATCAATTTTTCTATTAGGCGGATCTTTGTCTCTTCATTCTCATGTATCTTCATTCATTCTTGGTTTCCTCATTTGTTCGTGAATTCTTACCGGTGTTTTCGTTCTAGACTTCTTCAAGTGTGCAATATCTCTTTTCTATCTTTTTCAAAAAGAATAAGTGTATGCTAAATCCGTTGCTTGTCATCAATTTAACTTGATGAAGGATAGGCATAACATAATTCTTATTCTTATTTCATCAAAGTGATTTCAATCTTTCTTCCGGAGTTGTTCATGATATCAAATTCTCTGTTCTACGTTGTTCATCTTTTCTTTTCCGGAGGTTCTTCATGGTGGTTCGTCAAGGATTTATTTCATTTCTCAAACTAATCTTCAAGATTCTTGTGGTAGTTTATCAAGTATTCTTTACCTTGCATTTCAAGTGCAATTCATTCTCCTTTATCTTTGGAGATGGTATATATCATTCTTGATTCATCAGGAGTCTCAAAGAGAATTTGTCAAGAATGAGCTATGTAAACCCATCAATTCTCTCTCGGAGTTATCTTGGTATAGATTTCACCTAAAGTTTTCCTAAGGATTGTTGCTATCATGGTGCTTATCAATAACCCAACTTTTCTCCTTGTCCTCTTCGTGAAAGAAGTTTCCATCTCTTGTGGTTATCAAGCAATCAATAGTTTTCGTTTGTGGCCGGTTGTCACCTCATTATTTTGAGATGTTTTCCATAAGCCCACAACAAGATATTCTTTTCGTTGTTGATGTTCCAACAACTCCATTCAATCTCTTCTTGCAAGATACTTTTCAAATTAAATTGTGGTAGAAGTTGTCATTTTTCTTCTCCGTTCTCTTCTCTCCAAAGATCTAGCTTCTATTCTTTTGTTCCGGAGGCATTGTATTGTTGCTCTCTTCGACTCAGCAATCTCGTTTGTCAAGTTCATGTTCTTTCTTGCTTATCCATTTAACCAGAGTGTTGTGTTCTCTTTCAAGTTCTCCCATCTTATCAAATTTTGTCCCTCTATCCTACCGAAGTGCTGCCGAAATTTCTTTTGAATTCTTGTTTGTTTCTCATATTTCTAAGTCTGAAACAGTTTATGTCCTAATATCGCATATATGGCTTGCTAAAATGGTTTATGTCCTCATATTTCTAAGTCTGAAACGGTTTATGTCCTAGCTGTTGGCGGTGCTACCTCGGGGCAACTCGAGGCATTTTCAGGCTACCATCCACTCCGCATAGACGGATGATGCCCGTAGATAGAGTGCGCGCAGCTCTAGATGCTGATCTGGCTCACCGGGAGGCCTTGCTGGATTTGTTTTACCTTTCTCAAACGTCTTGTGCGAGGAATTCCGAGAATACTTCGGGCTATCTCGAGGTTGCGGTTTTCCCATGGAATTGCCTAGGAAATCACAGGATTCATGGTCGAGGTTATTCCCGCGGCGTGTGGTTAGTTTGTGATGGATGAGTTGGAGCACCCCTGCAGGGTTAAATATTTCGGAAAGCCGTGCCCGCGGTTACGTGGCAACTTAGAAACTTTGTTTAACACCCGGTCATAGCAAACTTAAAGTAAACTCAAATAAAATACACCAACCGTGTGCGTAACCGTGACTATCTCTTCTCGTGATTTCTGAACCGAGAGAGAACATGGTGGGGTTATGTTTGTTCGTAAATAGGTGTTCAGGATCTCTTAGAGATCATTACTAGTTCACGTCAGTTTATGCGACGATCATCCCCCTTTATTCTTGTACTCGTAAGTTAGCTACTCAAATAAATACTTAGTGCCTGCTGCAGCCTCACCACATAACCATACCTCACCCACTAAGCTTTAATAGTCTTGATACCCTTGGAAATGAGATTGCTGAGTCCCCATGGCTCACAGATTACTACAACAACAGTTGCAAGTACAGGTAATGCGATGATATGAAGTGAGCGCAATGCTTTGTTTGATTTGGAGTTCTTCTTCTTCTTCATCGAACTAGGATGGGTTCCAGGCAGCAGCCTGGGATAGCAAGGATGGATGCCATTTCCTCGTTTGATTTCGTCCGTAGTCGGACCCTACTCTTCTGTATGATGATGTATATGTTGTTGTATTGATGTGATCTTGAATTAGCTTTGTGGCGAGTGTAAGCCAATTCCATATACTCATCTCTTCTTTACATGTACTTGTAATGATATCCATTCTTGCGAAACGACGAGATGCGCTTCTATCCCTGTCGAGGCCCTCGAGCCAATATAAGGATAGGATCGCAGCTTGGGCATTACACAGTGACAGAAGGGGACACGACACGTCTTTGTATTGTTGCCACTAAGGATAAAACAATGGGGATTATTTCATATTGATTGAATTCTCTTTGTCTACATCATGTCATCGTTCTCCAAGCATTACTCTGTTTGTCATGAACTTAATAATTAGAGAGCCAAGCATAGAAGCGCTCTCGATGTGGAGTAATAGTAATAGGTGCAGGCAGGAGTCGTCCTATTTACTTATGGACGTGATGCCTATATACACATGATCATTGCCGTGAATAAATATTGCATAACTATGCGCTTTTCTATCAATTGCCCAACAGTAATTTGTTTACCCACCGTATGCCTACTACATGAGAGATGCTACTAGAGAAAACTATGGCCCCCGCGTCTATTCACTTATATATTTACAGAAGCTTTGATTACCTTGCTGCCATTTATTTACTTTTATTTTATTTTGCGATTTACATTATTCAACTATCATCTACACACTTCATTTTCTTGCAAATAACGAGTCCAAGGGGATTGAGAACCCTCTTGCCTGCGTTGGGTGCAAGTGTTTGGTTTTTTGTGTGCAGTCGCTGAAGATGGGGGTTGCATGATACTCCTATTGGTTCGATTACCTTGGTTCTCACTGAGGGAAATACTTATCTATATTGTGTTGCATCACCCGCTCCTCTTTGCGGAAAACCCAACGGATATCACTAGTATCAATGCCTTTAGTTCTTGTCGTCGAGCCACAAGCTCCGGCATGGGCGCAGGATTGTCCAATATCTTCAAATAGGAGAACTTCCCGAAGAGCAGGAAGAAGTGGAAAGAGTAGCCTGACAGTTGAGCATGTAGAAGTTTGTGGATAGCATCCGGTACAAGAGAAGGCCGAACGGGGTGAAATTGAAGTGCATTTAACGGGAATATGGACGGAAGCTTTTGGTGGAGATACATGAAGGAATATGTGGTTCCCATATTGGATCCCGCGCGCTTGTCGGCAAGGCATTCCGGCAAAGATTTTACTGGCCGACAACCCTTCAAGACGCCTTCGCGTTGGTAACCACATGTGAAGCATGCCAATTCCACACCAAGCATATACATCAGCCGGCACAAGCCCTTCAAACGATACCCCTCTCATGGCCCTTCTCAGTCTGAGGGATAGACATCGTTGGCCCTTTCCCCCGTGCTACCGGGGACATTGAATTCTTGTTCATTCCAATCGACAAGTTTACAAAGTGTAATGAGGTGAAAGCACATTTGCTCCCTTGGTGGTTTTGGTAATTAATAACAACATATAAGTCATTGAACTAATGCTTCCACTAAGCATATTTCAGGAAAAGTTCAATGATAGGGATGGCAAAAGGATTGTGGAGTTACCCCAAGATGCAAGGAAATGGATTGGCAAAGCTTCAAGCAAGAGGACTCTACATTTTACTTTGTGAGAAATCACTTTGAGTCCATAGTAAGCCAATACTATTAAAAGGGGGTAAGGTACTGTTGGTGAACAAGATGCTCCACGTGCACAAGAGATAGTCACCAAAAACACCCACAAGCTCTTCCACAAAAGTATGTCCAAAGTCAAATATCCAAAATCGGTGCAACCAACACTTCCCACTCGGTGCCACCGATTCCGAAACTCAGACAGACCCATGCCAAACCCTAGCACATCGATGCAACCGATTCCACTTCGGTGCCACCGAGTTTGGTGTGCCAACTTTCTGTTTAGCCATTTTTAGTCTTCGGTACCACCGAGTTTTGCCAGTCGGTCTCACCGAGTTTTGGACCAACTCTCTGGATAGCCATTCACAAGAATCGGTACCACCGAGAATTGTGAATCGGCACCACCGAGTTTCTGGACCAACTCTCTCGTAAGCCATGGTCAAGAATTGGTACCACCGAGATATGAATTTTGGCGTCACCGAGTTGCGCAATCTGACCGTTGGTCACCTCATCGGTACCACCGAGAATTATATATCAGTCTCACCGAGATTCAAAAGTTGTCACCTTTTGGTCACTTCGGTACCACCGAGATTCACACATCGGTGTCACCGAGTTGGTCACTTTAGGTGTAACGGTTGGATTTTTCGGAATGCCTATACATACCCCTTCACCACCACCCACTCGAAAGAGAAGCACTCAGAACTATTCCATACTTGCCCTATCCAATTGTCTGAGAGAGAGCCACCTACCCTTGTGTTGAGATCAAGCTATTCCACTCCATCCATATGAATCTTGATATCTAGCCTCCCCAAGTTGCTTTCCACCAAATCAATCTCTTCCACCATAGCCAAATCTGTGAGAGAGTGATTGTGTGTTGAGGAGTCTATCATCTTGAAGCACAAGAGCAAGGTGTTCATCGACATTGCCGAGCCTATTACCTTTTGGAGGGTGGTGCCTCCTAGATTGGTTAGGTGTCGCTTGGGAGCCTCCTACTTCGTGTTGTGGAGTTGAACCAAGAAGTTTGTACGGGCAAGGAGATCGCCTACTTCGTGAAGATCTACCCATAGTGAGGCTAGTCCTTCGTGGACGGAAGCCGTTATGGAATAGTCAAGGTTGCTACTTCGTGGACCCTTATGGGTGGAGCCCTCCGTGGACTCTCGCGACCGTTACCCTCCGTGGGTTGAAGACTCCATAAACGTGGATGTACGATAGCACCACCTATCGGAACCACGGGAAAAATCTTCTTGTCTACAAATTGCGTTTGATCTTCCTTCCTACTCTCTACTATACATGCTTGTTATTACTTTCCGATGCTATACTCTTAGACATGCATGTGTAGGGTGTACTTGAATTGTTATCATTGCTAAAATCTGCCAACACTTAAAATTGGGAAAAGGTAGAATTTTATTTGGTCAAGTAGTCTAATCATCCCCCCTCTAGACATACTTTCGGTCCTACATGAGGTAGAAACTGTGAGGAAGGTAACAACACAAGCAGTCGTCAACTTCTTCGGAGGAATAGTTTGCCGTTTTGGTGTGCCCAACAGGATCACCACCGACAATTGCACGCAGTTCACCAGCAACACCTTCATGCAGTATTGCTAATACCTTGGCGCCAAGACCTGCTTTGCGTCCGTTGCTCATCCCAGAAGCAATGGCCAAGTGGAGAGGGCAAACGCTGAAGTGTTGTGGGATCTCAAGACAAGGACTTTCGACAAGATGCATAAGCGAGGAAGGTGCTGGATTTATGAGCTGCCGGCGGTTCTTTGGTCACTCAGAATGACACCATATCAACCACCCGTGAGACACCCATCTCCCTGGTCTATGGTGTAGAACCAGTGCTCCCACGGAACTCACGCACGGGTCTCCTCGAGTGCAAGCCTTCGATGAAGATGAGCAAGAGCAACTGCGGCAAAATGATGCCACACTCCTTGAGCAAGATCGTCTTCGGGCTGCCCTACGTGCCGCCTGGCACTAGCAAACTTTATGCCGCTATCACAGCCGTAAGGCGCATGCTAGAAGCGTTGAGGAAGGAGACTTTATTCTTTGCCGGATTCAGTCCGCGAACGGATCATACAAGTTGACACCAAAGTGGAAAGGCCCTTACGGGATATTACGAGTCACCAGGCCTGGCTCAGTCTACCTGGAGACCGAAGATGGAAACCCAGTGCCAAACTCGTGGAATATCGAGCATCTTTGCAAGCTCCACCCATGAGGCGCTGTTGCCGGGACCTCTCCGGGCAATCCCTTTTGTACGAGTCTGCCGGCAGGCATGTAAACCTTTTTACAATGCCAGGAGAAGATCTTGTGCATAATCAATAAAGCTAAGTGTTCTACAACTTTTTGTCAAAGTACATATTTATTTTATGTATGTTGTATGAATTGTTGTGATCCCAATGACTTGTGTGAAATCGTTGTTGAACTAGCAAGGTTTCTAGCCTCCTCTTTTCTCTTCTTTCTTTTTCTCAACCGACAGAAGGGCCCTCACGTGCAAGTCTTCCCGGAGAGTGGGAGTGATGGTATGGATACCTACCCGAAACCATTCAAGGTTAATCATTTCGCGACAAGAAGTACAAAAAAGAAAAGCTAAGTTGGAGAAAACCATAAAATTCTTTGTTGTAGCTATTTTCCCTTGAACGATTTCAACATTTGTATGAGAAAACCTGCTCGCAAAGGACCCTTGTCATAATTGTTTGCACTCTTGGGTAGTTTTGAGTCCACTCAGCGGCCAAAGTAGTTGAGGCAAGAACGGCAAGGTGCTCTTGCCGGCAGCTACATTTCTGACAGGCTGCTAAGGACCCGCTCCTAAAGCGCTCGCGGCAAGAATGCGCGCACCGGCAAGCACTTCCACTAAGCATAGGGATTGAAAATATACAAGTGTGGAATCAAACATAAGGGAAATTAGCCAGTCATTCCAGGAAACAAAATATATTACATCCAAATGCAAAGTTGTGGTGCTAATTCAAAATAAATGTTTTTGATACATGCGCCACGGCGACGGCAAGGTGTTTACTTCTTCAAGGTCACAGAGCCGACCCCCTCCGAGATGGGAGAGATAAGGCCATCAAGGGCGTTGTGGTGGAAGTCCTTGGGCAGCTTGGAGAAGGCCTTTCTCAGGTCGATGTTGGGGTTGTGGTAGATGACCTTCACCAAGATCATATAGAGAGCGCAGCAATAGAGCTCGCGAGACCCCTTGACGAGTTTGTCGACTCGCTCTTCCTCGTACTTCGCCAACACCCCGACGAGGTTCTGGAAAAAGATGGAGAGCCTGACGGTCACCGCTTCTCTGTCGTCATGGGGAAAGTCGCACTCCGCCAAGCCCATGGTTGCGAACTGAGTGGAGAGCTTGTCGGCGGTACTGACAAATTGCTCCCTCCACAGCTCCAAGTTCTTCTTCACTCCATTGAAGGTGTGAGCGGCGGATCCAAGTAGTTCCTTCTTCTTCTGGAGATCTTTGGTGAAGGACTGCTCCATTGTCTTGGCGGCCTCCATGCTGTCTTCATAGGTGGACACCTTCACCTTCACATCAACAATGGTGTCAGCGGAAGTGGAGAGCTCCTTGGTCTTGTCAGAGATCATCACTTGCAGCTCCGCCAAGATGTGGGCTGACTTTCGGAGATCCTCCGATAGCTTGGTGGCCTCATTGCCGGAAGCAGCAAGATATGACTCCAACTATCGCACTCTACCTTCACGCTCCACCTTGACAGACTGTGCAACCGCAGCAGCGTTGATGGCCTCTTGAAGCTTGCCGGCAGACTCCAATGCATGCTTCTCGAGGACGTCCTTTTGCTATCGCTCCAGCTCTTGGATCTGTTTCTCCAACTCAGTAGAAGTTT
Source organism: Elymus sibiricus (assembly GCA_039707655.1). NCBI lineage: Eukaryota > Viridiplantae > Streptophyta > Magnoliopsida > Poales > Poaceae > Elymus > Elymus sibiricus. The sequence goes on from CM077669.1 coordinate 227,240,574, forward strand.
GGCGGCAAGGGCAGCTTCCCGGTCGGCAAGATCCTCTTCGTGGGAATCAAGGTGAAGCTTTCACTTGATGAGTTTGGCGTCAGCGGCAGCGATGCTCCTGTCAGCCTCTTCCCACGCCATCTCCGCCTCGGCATTCTGATTAATGAATTCTGCCATGGACTTGATGACATCGGCTTGCCGATCGACGAGGTCCTTGCGGTTGTCTGTGGACCATGTTTGAGTCTCGGCAAGACGCTCCCGGAACCAGGCCTCTACCTCGGCAAGAAGAGCCTCCAGGCGGTCCACCTTTTAATGATGGAAGATAGGATGGCCTGCTCCTTAGCTTCATCGTTGCCGTCAAAGGGGTCGACTTTCACCGGCCCTCCAGCAATGGCAATTGCGCCACCAAGAGCTCCATCTTCAGAGAATGCCTTGAGGACGGCATCGCCAGGGAAACTGACGAACTCCAAATCACTAATCTTGTGGTACCAGCTAGGAGGGGCCACTTCTGATGTCGACGGGCCAGCAATGGCCCCACTGGTTGCTCCCGCCGGGACGAGCATGCTTCTTCCAGGCGCTCCTAAGGTAGAAATGCCTTTAGTATCTGCTGTCACCTCCAAAAACGGGTCCTCGATAGCTTTCTTGATGGCTTCCTTGGCGGCCCTGCTGGCGGCTTCATCTTCTGCTGCAGCTCGACTGACCTCCTCGGCCGCTTCCTTGGCGATCTCCCAAATAGTGTTATCTACGTCCATATCTTTGAACGGGGGCAGATCTGAAGAATCGGAAGACGAAACAACAAGATTGAACTCAGAAGAAGTTCGAGAAGACAAAAAAAGAGAGAGAAAACAGGACATCAATGGCGGGAAACTCACCTGTGCGCGTCTGTTGAAGGGGGGCATTTTCCTCTCCGACAACATTGATTGCCGTTGCGTGGCTGCCGGCAACATTTCTTGCGAGCACGTCCTCAACACAGACAGGTTCGTCACCAGGAGTCCTTAACGGAGAACTCCTTTCAGGAGGAGGGTGTGTTCGAGTGGCCTCGGGAGGACTCACCTCCCGCTGTTCCATCCCCTGGCGCTCTGCCCCTGTTTGCAGAGGAACAAATGTAGCAGTGGTATCCACGCCAGCACTCACCATCGGGTACTGAGCGGGAACCTCTTGCTGGGGGCTGATGTTGACAACCTCCGTCTCCGACACGGAGCTTGTCGTGCCCTCCGCGACAGGCGTAGGGTTCGCTTTCTTTGGCATGCGCTGGACCAAGGTTACTTCATCCCTGCAAAAATATCAACAACAAGATGAGATGAATTCAAGCAAAAAATTCAAGAAAAACAGAAAGACAGGCGCGGGTGCTTACTCCTCCTCCTCTGAACTGAGGATCGAAAATTCCCATAGCTCCTTCTGGCGACCGACAGGAGCAGGCGGCGGAGTAGACGTCCTGGCGCGTGTCGTTCGCATGGCGGAGCTGGAAGACCCTGCTCCCTTAGCAGTGGCCCTTGTTGGACGCTTGGAAACGGTCAGCCTCGTCCGCTGCGGACGGAAGATATCGGCAATGGGGTCCTCCTCCTCTTCCTCTTCTTAGAGTGGTCGCGAGGGGTGAATTAGCTCCCCGGTGACGGCCTTCTCGAGGACGCGACACTTCTTCTTCGGCATGATGGGGGCATGGAATTCCTCGAATTCTGGCTCCCCGGCAGCTTCAGGCGTGGCATCCTCAGGATCCTCACCTCCAGCAGGATCCTCTGGCAGGCCGGTTGCTGGTGCCACTTCATTCTCCTCCTCCTCCTCTTTGCCACCAGTTTCCTGCTCCTCATCCTCGGACGCGGCAGCACCCGAACTGCTGCCGCACACCTCAAATCCAACTTCTGCGACCCTCTTCCCGATCCACTCGATCTCATCGTCGATGGTGTCGTGGACGAGCTTGCCTTCATCCATGATGGTCACCTTCGTCAGTTTGTCGAACTACTCCTGCACTATCTCCTTTGTCGATGGCTTCCACATGGGGATGACCCCGTGCGCATTGCACTCTGGCATCATCGCCAGGATCGCGTCCTTGGCGGAGCTGGGTTTTTTTTTACTATAAACAGTAGGGTAAAAACCCCACTGCAACTTTTATTAAAAAGAAAAAATACACAAACAAAATCTGGTTGATAGGCTTGAGATAAGCCCAAAATAAAACTACAGGAACTAAATCTAAAGAAGAGAAAAAGAAAGAAAAAAAGAAAACAGAAGAAAGCTAATAAGACTAGAAAACAAAAGCTATTCTATTCCTAAGAAATCTATTACAACATTGTCTCCAATCACGTAGAGAATTGATTGAGAGGTTTTCTCTTCATTCTGTATTTAAGTAGCTTGAGCTCCTCCATGAAGATGAATTTCCAGCCCTGAAATGAAGGAGTTATATTCGCAAAGATCTTATTATTCCTTGATGTCCATATAGCCCATGACCCTAGAATGATGATCTCCATAAAGAAAGGGTAATTGAGCTTGTCTTTTAGATTTTGGTAGGCTTCTAACACTGACAGGTTATGTGTTCTTGTGGGACAGATAAAATCCCAGCATTGAATGGCAAAAGGGCATCGCAAAAAAAGGTGGTGCAATGTTTCTTCCTGCTGACAGTCTCTCACTGCACAATTGTATGCTTCAAGCTCAAAACTTTTTGTTCTTAACAGGTTCCTTGTGTCCACTCTATCATGTAACAACATCCAAAAGAACACTTTATGCTTGGGTTGACAAGAACTTTTCCAAATCCAACTGAAATGTGGTGGTGTTTTTTTGTGCCCAATCAGCACATTGTAAGCTTTGATGGAAGAGTAGAATTCATTGCCCCATAAATAGCTCCATGTGTCCAGTGATTCCAAGTGTTCAGAGTGTCTTAGTGTGATACATATATTTTCCATTTCCAAGAATTCCCCATATGCTTGTGTAGTCAATGGTAGGTAGAAGACGTCTTGCAGATATTCAGTAGTGATTACTTGCTGGACATTTATGTTTGGATTTTTTGCAAAAGTGTGAAGGTGGTGGAACTTGTGTTTCAGAACAAATTGATGCCATAGGTCCTCCTAGAAAAAGGCACTTTTACCATCTCCCACATTACATCTAGCAATGGCTTTGAAATGATATATGAGTGCCAGGTTTGATTTCTCCTGGAAGTTGTCCATTGCTATAGTATGTCTCCCAAATTAAATTAACCAATGGTATGTCATGCCTGTTGAAGAACTTATGAAGATTTTTCATGAGCAGAGTCTTGTTTTGTGCGTAGATATCCATGACTCCCAAACCTCATTGACTTTTAGGTCTACAAACTTTGTACCATGCCACTAGTGCTGGTCTGTGATCTTCCAAATCAGGGCTTCTCCAGAGATAATGCCTCAAGTATTTAATGATCTATTTCTTGATGGTAATATGTATGTCCAAGCAACATATGAAGAAAATTGATAATGATGCTAGCACTGATTTGACTAGTAGTAACCGACCTGCCTGAGTCATAAAGGTAGAAATACCAGCTAATCTCTGAGCAATTCTGTTCACTAGGGGCAAACATTGCTCCTCTATTGTTTTATAGATTCCCAGAGGTAAGCCCAAGTAGGTAAAAGGAAATTGTCCTCTAGCACATTGCAGAGTGTTAGTGAAAATGTTTACTCTGTCTTCTGTAATGTTTATGGGCACCATGATTGATTTCCCATACTTGACTTTTAGTCCAGTGGCTGAGGCAAAAGTGTGTAACAGGGCTTTGAGGCATATTAGTTGTCTTGCATTTCCTTGCATTAGCACCAGGGTATCATCTGCATATTGCACTATTGGGAAATCAGGGCAGGAGTTAACTTGAAGTGGTGGAGTGATTAGATCCAGTCTCATGGCCTTATTAATTATTGATTGTAGAAGATCAGCAGCCAAGACAAAATTTAGTGGAGATAGTGGATCACCCTGTCTAACTCCTCTTCTACAGTAGAATTTATTACCAGGGACTCCATTCAACATCACAGCAGATGAGGTAGATGTGAAAAGTAATTGAATCCAGGAAATCCATTTTTCACCAAATCCCTTTGCTCTGAGTATATCAATAATAGCCTGGTGCTCAATAGTGTCAAAAGCTTGCTCAAAATCCAATTTAATTAATAATGACTCTTCTTTTGATTTGTGACACTGATGGATATATTCATATGCCCAACCAAGACAATCTTGGATCACTCTATCTTTAAGGAACCCATATTGATTAATATGTACCATCTTAAGAATAACCTTTTGGAGTCTATTGGCCAACAACTTGGTAATAATCTTAAGAACTCCATTGAGCAATGAAATTGGTCTGAAGTCCTTAGGGGAAACTGGCACTTCTTTTTTTGATATCAAGGTAATGAAAGAAGTATTGATGCTTTCAAGATTAACATTGCCAGCATGAAAATCCATGATGAGCTCAGTAATGTCCACTTTAATGATGTCCCAACAAGCTTTAAGGAACTCATTATTAAATCCATCAGGTCCTAGAGATTTGTTTGTAGGGAGATTTTTTACCACTGCATCAATTTCCTCCTGTGTAAAAGGATTCTCAAGATCCTGGAAAATCTCTGGCTCCACTCTATGTTCATACAGATCATTCAAATCAAAGTGCATTGTATGACCATTGGAATGTCCTAATCTTTTTTTAAAAGCCTCCCAATGAATAGCTGCTTTTCCTTCATGATCTGTAATTTCCACATGGTCCTCATTCAGTAGCATGGCAATTTTATTATGTTTGTAATTAATTGAGGCTTTAGTATGAAAGAATTTTTTGTTCTCATCCCCAAACTTAACTCCTTTTATATTCCCTCTCTGTTTCCAATAAATCTTCTCATTATTAAGCATGTGTCAACAGTAATTCTTTCAACATGGTTCTACAGTTCCCTTCAAACAATGAGAGATCCCTGTACTCCTCAATCAAATCCCAGAGGAAAATACAAGCATTTAAATCCTCAATTTTCTTTTTGAGATATGACAAACTCCTGGCCCATAATTTCAAAACTCGTCTCAAATTTTTAAACTTAGCATTGATTTTCTTGGCAGGATCAGGATAACCCACGGGAATATTCCAGGTTGTTTGAACAATATCTTTGAAAGAGCTATGCTTTAGTCAGTAATTCTCAAACCAGAAAACCTTGGACTTGGGAATGTTTGTGCCTATTTTGATCACACAAGGAAGGTGATCAGAGATGGGTTTGGCTAGAGGGAGAGCAGTGGTGTCAGGGTAAGTAGTCATTTAAGCTGAAGAAGTGAAAAACCAGTCTAACTTCTCTAGAAGGGGGCTTTCTTGCATATTGCTCCAACTAAATTGTCTGCCTTTCAGGGGTAGCTCTACTAGCCCTAAACTGCTTATAGCTTCATTGAACAATACCATTTGATTAACATCCCCTCCAGGTCAGTTTCTGTCTTCGGGTGATCTGATGAAATTAAAATCTCCCATGATTATCCAGTCCACTTCATTGGGCATTTGAATATTGCTAAATTAGTCTATGAATTCAATCTTTTCTTCAGGGTTGCAAGGCCCATAAATATTTGCGAGGAACCAGGTTTTGGAAGTTGTGTTACATGTGAACTGCAATGAAATTGAGAATTTGTTGTGGAAAATCATTTCACCAGTGAATAGAGCTCCATTCCAAACAGTCAAAATACCACCAGAAGATCCAATGACAGGCAGATATTCAAATTTATTGAATCTTTGCGGGCAGAATTTATTGATGTAGGCAAGGTCAAAAATATCTCTTTTTGTTTCCTGAATACACACAATACCAGTAGCACTTTCTTCAACTTTTTGTCTAATAGCCACCCATTTTTCTAGGGCATTTAAACCTTTGACATTCCAATTCAATATATTCCATGACCTGTTGTTATTCATTTAGAACCAGTTTTTGTTTTATTTGAAATACCAAGTACCATCCCTTGGTATAAGCCCCTGACTGTGCATTTTTGTAATAATCAGCGCTTTCTTTGCTCAAGCCCATAATGTAATCTAGCAACCAACCAGAATCAATAATGCAAAGGCATTCCAGAGACATCATGAATAAAGAAAACATAGGTCTTTTAAGTTTAACCATAGAAGTGCAGTCAACCTCATACACATACCAGGTCCAGGTCTTTTTAACAAGGAGCAAAAGGCTATCAAACAAAAGGTTCCACACAGACTCAAAGTCAGTCATTTTACATAATCTAAAATATTTGACCCGAGGATACTCACAGTAATTATAACCCAAAGTAGGCCATTGAAGCATTCCTCTCCTGTGTTTGATGCTATGATGTGATCCCATCATTAAACATTCTTGGGGTGGTTTGCAGCTCCTATGTCTTGGGAAACCTTGGCCACATCATCCTGTCCTTTCTTCTTGGACCTTTTTGAAAGGTTCTCCTAAAGTTCTTCCTCAGCCACCTTGCAGAAAGATTTTGCAAGATTTTTAACCACTTTATTCTGGGTAATTGGTGGTATTGCATTACATGGTAAGCAAGATTTTGTATCACAAGATTTTTCTCCTATAACCGTTGTTATCTTTCTTAATTCTATCACTTCTTCTTACCTCAGTTTCTACCAAAGGCTCTTTATCCCTTCTTTTCTTTGAGATTGCTTCTCCCAAAGGCAGAATGATCACCTTGTTAAGGGACACTTGCTTTAAAGGACTTCCAGCACCACGGGAGGAATGAGCAGCTGGGCTAATGCCCACATTCTCCTTGCCACTGCCTTGTATTATTTCCTTGCAGCAAGGTGCCTGTGTAGTAAAACATCCATCAGGGATATGAAACAGGATAGTTTCTTCAGAAGAACAATTTTCATTCAGCATTTTCCATAGCTCAGATTTCAACAAATGCATGCTCCATCCAAATTTATCAGGAGTCAATAATAGATGGATTATAAAGTTAAACCAGCTTACTGGTATCTCAATCTTGAAAGTGCTTGCAGCACCCTGAGTAGCTGGAGCAAAGTGCATTATCTAGAGATCCAAACCCTCTTCAAAAATTATGTGAGAGCCATTAATAATATTCAGAGCATGAGATTCAGTGATGCTTTGGAAGTCTAGTGTCTTAGGAGAACTAGAGAAAATAGGTGAGCCTTCGTTACCTTTCTTGTTGAAATCTGAAGATGTGCCAGCCTGAAGAGATGGGACAATTCGAATATCCTCTTTCTCTTTGACAGCTGCCCTGTCAGTTGATACCTGAGTAATACGTGTCTCATTAACTGCAGTAGACTCTTTGGAGTTAGGAACTATAAAATTCTTATTGAGATTAATATTTTCACTATCAGCAGCCTCCTCTATGAGCTTCTCTTGTGTTGCAGAACACCCAGCATGGTCAGCATCTCCTAACTTGGGCATTTCTGTCCCATCAGGGTTTTGCTGGATATTGTGCTGCTCTGAGATGATGGTTGGTACAGCAACAGGTGGCTGTTCAACTCCAACTTGTTGTTCTACAACCTCCAAGTTATCTGCTGCTATTTGGGGAACCTCCTCTTCACCATCAGCTTGGTAGGCCAGAGCAATGTTATGAAGCCCCAGGATCATGGGTGGGACTAGAATTCCCTGGTTTACTTCTTCACTAGCAGTGTGATTATTGGAAAAAATCCTATCAGACAGAGAAACAGTTGTGGTGATGCTGTTGTTAGGTGCACCATCATTTTGCAGCATATTAATTTCTTCTTGCTGTTGAATTGGTTCAGGGGGTTTGGCTGAGGAAATGCCCAGTGCTCTTGTTCCTCCTGTTCATCCCATTCATCCCAGTCATCATTTTGAGCCTGCTCATTGTTCATTGGAACTGGTTGAAAACCTGGAAAGTCATTTGCATGTTGTGGCACAGGTTGTGGGTCCACTCCAGGAGGTGGTATGGGGTCCTCATCAGCAGGCCCACCCCCCAACATTTCTTCTAACAGAACCTCAACACAACAGTTCCATGAATCTTCTTCCAAACATTCTCCCTCGGACCATTTGATGCTTTTAGGGATGTCAATGAGCTCAATAACTCTAGCTTTTAACATGATCTTTCCTCTCAGTGCATCCACTACTAGGGAAAAGCCTACTAGTAGCGCCGGTTTTTGTACCCGCGCTACTGCTACGGCGCTACAGCTAAATTTTAGCAGTAACGCGTGTTCCACCCAGCGCTATTGGTAATATCCTATAGCAGTAGCGCTCCTCCTCCCAGCGCTACTGCTAACAATCTGCAGCGCGTTCTGCAGTGGAGCGCTACTGTTACAAGCGCACTGCAGGTAATATTTTTCCAGCGCTACCACTAATATTTTTATGTTTTTGTTTGCATTTTTTCTCTATTTATACAGATACAGCTTCTATACGATAACAACATGCATATTCATTGAAATATATATGAATAAAAGAAGTTCTTTCATGTCATATCATCATCAACACTAATAGTCAATCACGTTCAAGTCTCGAAGATATAGCGATACAAGTTATTAGAAGTCTCGAATACATGCAACTACCCATGATCACACTCATGTTTCATCATCTATGTAACCTAGCTATGATCTGATCGCACACAAGAGAATGACGATCAGGATGAGCACAAGCGGGATTATGTAGTACTTCTTCAGGCGTCGGTTCTGATTTCTCTCTCGCGCTAGCGTCCACCTCAAGTAACTAGCTTCCGCCTTGTTTCTACTAGCAAACCCTTTCTGGCTGCCACCCGGGAAGCGATACACTTGGGCCTGACACTCTGGCCATTCCTCGTACCGTCTCGGAACCCTCCCAATGTACACGGCATACCACCTCGGCATGGATGATCTATATACCTGTCAGAGATGCATATATTATCCAGTGAATTCAACATTAATATGCAACATAATATACGACGTCGGCCTGCGGAGAGAAATAGTTAGCAAATACAAGCAACATAAACATAGATAACTAAATAGAGTGCAATAGCGTTTACATCTAAAAGTTACGTCATACAGATAAATTCCAAGTTTCAGTTGTAGAGAAAGTAACAACTAAATAGGCACAATGTCATCGTTAATTTAAGCATTACACTCGTGCCATTCGTCCATATCTGGGAGGATGCACCCAAGCTTGGTGAAAGGCGTGGTGTCCTGACGTAGTAGGGCTATGCGGGTGCGGACGTCATGCCACGATATTGGACCGCCGTAGAACATACCATTCTCTTCAATGACTTCTTTGATGATGATCGACGCAATTTCCTGCTGGATGCGGTAGAATTCATTTCGTAGTAGATGATCCGGTACGGTTTCTAAGGCTTCGTCCCATCTCTGGATATGGGTATCAGATGTAGATGTCATGCGAAGTGGCTGTTGATCCCTTCTGTACTCTAGCATTAGATGGATGACGTAGAATCCATCCTTATTACTTGTTGCCGGTCGCTAGACGCAATAGAAGTTAGTCTTGTGGGCGAAACACGTCGTGCTGTCTTCTTCAATTGGATGTAGCCACCCCGCATGCTGAAACCCAGGAGAGCTTTGTATAGAACATATTTGATGTCTGTGTAATCTTTCTTCTGTATGTTCATGGACGGGTCCAAATACAGTGCGCGGGAGTAACGCGGGTAAAGAACGATGAGAATGGCGCTCTTGTGGCTGCGCAAAATAAATACACGATCAACTTAGCGTTCATGCGTGCAAAAGTAACGATTGAAATGCACGAAAGGATGTATGTGCTATAGTGGCTATCCGCGGATGACTTACCTGGGATGATAAGGTACGAGAATCGCTTCCTTGTCCTTATGGTTGACCATGAACTCTTCCATGTACCCCCTCACATATTTGCGGTTGGCTACGTCGACTGACAAGTAGCCCTCATGCATGTTGTACGGGTCCGTGACCGCAAGACTACTGATTTGCTCTTTCCTTACGATGTAGTTCATATGAAGCGCATAAAGACGGACGAACGACAAATATAGCCGCCTCATTAGGAACATCTCGAAGATGTAGTCAAATCGCAGGAAGAACAGGTCCGCAGGGCAGGCGTGTACGTACTCATTGTCAATACATGGCACATGGACCGTATAAAGGGGGTATGCTAGAGCATTCGAGGAGAGAAGGCTTCTCTCCGTCGACAGCACATGGTCATACAGTCTCCTGAGATCGCCTGTTATGGCGGCTAGCGCATCCTCCGGTAACATTGGCTTTCCCGCGATATGGATAGACGGCGCACCTTTGATCGGTACACTGTCTGCAACCCGGGTATGCGGAGGCGGCTGGTTGCTAGAAGCCACTTTCGCAGCTTTGGCGGCAACCGGGTGTTTCCTCGCCGGTCTCTTCCTCTGCTTCTTCTTGGTGCGATCAGGTGCTGGAGGGTCGGTCAGACCCTGGCTGACCACCATCCCCAGTGTCATTGGGCTAAGCATTGCACGATATTGTCTTAATTGTTGAGCTTGGGTTGAGGCGACATCTGGTGGGGTGTCTTGTGAGGCTTGCATGAACAAAGACTTCTTGCACTCCTGAGGACGTTCCTGCTCCGGCTATTCCTCATATGGCTGACTCATCACAACATCCTCATAGTAGGTGTCGGCACCGGTATTGAGCCACTGGAGATGGTCCTCGTCTTCAATGTCATGATCCACATCCTCATCCATGTGGACGACATTATCAGCCGGGGCTAGAACGGTTGACCCCCTTCCTCGTGTCGCTCGCCCTCACCCAGCAGCGCAGATGATAGTTGTATTTGCGTAGGTGGGGTTGTGGTCATACCTTGCTCAGGTCCTTTTGGATTGCTCCCAACCACCTCCAAACGAATAAGATTCTTCGGCCATAGGATAGGCCAATTTTTCGATTCGCCAAGATGCATCGGTGTCTCATCATCCTCTCCACCTATTGGTACGGGAAGACATAAACCCTCGTAGCCATGTTCCACACTCGCCAAGGAGACCCTTAAGGCGTTATCCGGCATCTGCCAGCCATGGAAGGAGCGATCCTTGGGCTTCATTATAGTAGCCTTCCCCACAACCACCAACCCGCCGTTCATGTGGTAGAGGAGGGTGCACGGAATGGAGTCGGCCTGCAAAGTCATGTGTGCGGTGTCAGAGATCCGAAAGGCAACGGGAACTAAAGATTAGTTACTTATGTTGATGAGCGTGTGATGCGTATTTACCGTGAGGGCATCGAGCTCGACCAATGTCGACGGCCCGACATTTAAGCCATATACGGAGCATGGCCTGATGTCAGAGGGTGCAGGTGCGGGAGGAGGTGTGGGAGCTGGTGCTGCTGGAATAGGTGCATGTGCGGTCGCCATAGCAGGTAAGGGTGCGGGTGCGAAGTTCAACGAGTTGCTCCCGGTGAAGGTGGGTAAGGGTGATGGTTGCTTCACACTGGTCGACTTTCGAGAGATAGTGTCGAAAAAGTGGCATAGATCAATAAGTGTATCACGGAGGTGTGTGTCCAAAATCCCTCTAAGTGCAACCGGGAGTAACTGCGTCATCATCACGTGACAGTCGTGAGACTTCATCCCGCTGAACCTTTTTTTCTTCGTGTCTAGATATCTGCTTATCTTCCCACAGTATCCGGAACTAACTTTGATTCCAGCAAGGCAGTTGAAGAATTGATCGACCTCCTTCGGATCTAAGGTGAAGCAAGAGGGGGGGGGGGCAATATTCTTCTCCCTTCTTTTTTGCTTTCTTGCCCCTATCTTTCGTCTTCGTCTCCGTCTCCGTCTCTTCCGATGACTTTTTACCAGGCATATGGAGATCTTTTCTGATAGCCAAAACTTCCAAGTCTTTTCTTGCCTTCGGCCCATCTTTGGTCTTCTCCGGCATGTTCATCAATGTTCCAAGCAAACTATCGAGGATATTCTTCGTGATATGCATTTGATCAAGGCTATGAGGTGTGTCTAGTTTGGGCCAGTACTCCAAGTCCCAGAAAACAGACCTCGTTTTCCATACCTTCAGCAGCGGCTCCGGCGCCTTCTTATTCGTCTTTCCCGACGAGGGGCACTGTTCCCAGTTCTTCAACAACTCATCAATTTCGATGCCGCTCCGCTTACGTGGAGGTCCTCGATGCTCGACCTTACCATTGAATAGATCTCCACGCTTTCTCCACGTGTCATCCTTCTCGAGCCATCTTCGATACCCCATGTACATGATTTTTGAAGAACCGCCATCTTTTGATAGCTGCTAAGATGTTGTATCATCCATGCACCTGGTGCATCTGCAATATCCATGGCACACCTGTCCTACGAGATATCTGTAACCGAGATAGTCGTGCACCGTCGTGATCAATGCAGCTCTCATGTCGAAATACTCTCCTCTGTTGGCGTTCCATGTCTTGGCCGGCGTTTTCCATAACATGTCCAGCTCCTCTTTTAGTAACTCGAGATACAGATTAATATCATTTCCCGGTTGTCTTGTCCCTTGAATAAGCATAGTCATGTGTATGTATTTTGCCTTCATGCACTTCCAAGGGGGGAGGTTGTACATCCATACAAACACGGGGCATGTGCTATGGTTAGTCTTCTGCTTGCCAAACGGATTCATCCCATCAGTACTAGCACCAAGCACGATGTTCCTTGGATCATCTACGAAATATTTATATTCAGTGTTTAATGCTCTCCACTGACTAGCATCTGCGATATGTCTCAACTTTGGATTATCTCCATCGTCTGGCCTCACCCTATCGGCGTGCCATCGCATGAGCTTCGCTTCCTTAGGATCTACGAAATACCGCTGCAGACGGGGAGTGATGGGAAAGTACCACACGACTTTCTGTGGATTTTTCTTTCCGGCCTTCTTATATCGTGAAGCATTGCACTTTGGGCAGATGGTTTTTTCCGCGTGCTCGTTCCGATATATGATGCAATCGTTGATGCATGCGTGGTATCTAATGTGCGGCAGATCAAGAGGGCACACGATTTTTTTGGCCTCCTCGACACTAGTGGGACATAGGCTTCCCTTGGGAAGAACTTTCTTTAGATACTTCAAAAGGTCATCCAAGCTTGCGTCTGTCCATTGTCTTTTTGCCTTCGTCTTGAGCAGTTCTAGTGTGAAACTCAAGCGGGTCACCTCGGGATCGCAACCATCATACAATGGAATCTTCGAGTCTAGCTCCAGTTGCGCCAACTTGGCCTCCTCTCTAGAAGCAGCTCTGTCGCTAGTCGTCCTCTTGCGGAGCAGTTCTCGAACATGTGGGTCCCCCATGTCTGAAGTTAGTAGGGACGAAGACTGCGGTGTGTCCGCATCTTCTCCGCCAGGTCCGTCCTCTTCTGCGCCATGTACGACGCCATTTCCGACGCCCTCTTCTTCGGGCCCATTTTCGATCATCTCTTCGTCTCGGCCCATGTCGTTATTGCTTGCCCCGTCGACGTCCTCATCATCATCGTCTTCACTTATCCGTCGAGTATGGCCTTCCATGAAAGCATGCATGAGCAGGTGCGCCTTGAATTTGCCAGCCTTAAAGGGGTCGAGCCATACTCTTCCTTTGCATTTACGACACGGACATAAAACCTCCTTCCGTTTTTTTCATACATGTCTTCCACCGCGGATTGCCAGTATATTTCCACCTTCCTTCCATGGACCTTCATGATTGCCTGCGCGATGCCAGATAATTATAACCACTTACATTCATGCAACAAATTCATAAAAAATTTGACATGACCTTCCCTAAACATAGGACATGTCGAGTTTGCCCGAAATTCGTCGAAACGGAAATGAATCGACATTTCGGCAAAACATAGGCAACTCATGTCACGCACATTTCAACAAATACATAATATAGGCAACTCACACATGCCACACACACAATCACATAGCTCGGTCCTATCGCGCACGCGCGCACAAACACATACACATATTTCCATTATTGCATCTTATCTTTTCTTTTTCCTCACCTATGTCGATAGAGATCAAGCCCGCCGGTATGAAGATATATATTCAAGTCTCTTTCTTAATTAGTAGTGGATCTAGATAGTGAGGTAACTAGGAAGAGAGAGAACAAGCTAGCTAGTGGAGGGATAAAATATTAAAGAGAGTGGTTAGGTAATTAATTAATGGAGGTGATGGTGGAGGGCAAAGAAAGAGAGAGTGGGTGGAGGGCATTAATGAAGGTGGTGGTGGAGGGCAAAGAATGAGAGAGGGGGAGGGAGGGCATTAATGGAGGTGATGGAGGGGCAAAGAAGAGAGAGAGAGGGAGCAGGGGGAAGAAGAGTGGGGAGAAGAAAAGGAGGTGGGGAAAAGGTGGCAGATATTTAGTGGCTAGCGACCATAGCAGTACCGCTGGTGGGATAAGTGCGCTACTAGTAGCTAAACTAGCAGTAGCGCCTTTTCTTCCAGCGTGCTGCTGTTAAGTGGGGCCCACCAGCATAACCGTTGGAAATTAGCAGTAGCGCCCTTTTGACGAAGGGCACTACTGCTATCTCAACTAGCAGTAGCGCTTTTAGCAGACACGCGCTGCTGATATAAGGGTCCCACAGGCTTAGCCGTAGAAACTTAACTATAGCGCTCCCTGGGGTAAACGCGCTACAGATATTGTCTTAGCTCTAGCGCTTGTTTTCGGGCCATCGTTGCGAATTTATGGCGACCCTAGGGCACCCTTTGGCCCACTTAGTAGTAGTGTTTATTAACTAACACGGCGCTACTGCTAATTTCTACCAGTAGCGCCCTATTTCGTGCGCGCTACTAGTAATTAGTAGTAGCGTGCGGTCCATAACCTGCGCTATTAGTAACATTCTACCTATAAGCTTTTCCCTAGTAGTGATCCTCTCTTTCCCAACTGATAATTCTACCCCATTTTGAAATGGCAGCAGCAATATCTTCTGTATTGCAGTAATCAAAAGGAACTCCTATGAACAGTTGCCAGCAGGTTCTCTTGAAATGCATCCTGCGCCAGTTTCTGCCCTCATTGTGTTTGTCGAAAGAAATAAACACATCTCCAAAAGGATGAGGGCTCTGCCTGATTAGCCTATCCCTATCTCGCACATGCATGAACTGAATGTAAGCTTCACCTAAAGGGCACGGCTGAATTTCTCTAAATCCTACTTGATCCACTCCTTGAAAAAACTCCTCCAGAACTTCACTTACGTTGGAAAAAAATACCTCATTGGGATGTGGGTGGATGGACGCAATCGCCCAATCCTTGTGTCTTCTTGGGCGATGAGGATGGATAGCTCTAGAAACCCCCGTTTGCCCTGCAACTTCTTGTATCTGAAATCCAGGAGGGACAAAAGGGAGCGGGTCTATGGGAATGTTGGCCATCGACGGAGCTTCAGGCGAGTGGATGAGCACAATCCTCACCGGTGATGACGATGGAGCTGGCGAGCTCATTGAGGTGGAAGCAGAGTTGGCAAGAACAGAGGAATGCGAGGGGACATGCAAGGGTCTCGGCTGGAAATTTGGGGAAAATCCTTGACCAGCTCCTTAAATGACGAAACCTGCCTTAACAGAGGGGCCGGCCCCGCATAGTGAAACCAGGAGTCCACTACTCCCTCGGCCCAAGCCTTCTTTGGTGGGCTAGGAAAAGATTCAAAGCGGATAAATGGCCAGAGCTCAGGAAGATAAAAATTCGAGCAGTTACGCGTGTAGGGGCCTTGATCGCCACATGCATAACACCTCATGTACCTATTATGATGTGCACATTGGGTGACTGGGAGCACAATTTCTGGCCTAATAAATGCAGCAGTAATTCCTGAAGAATTGAAACCAGCCCCGTGATTCCTACCCTCTTGAATACGGCCCGATAACTGCTCAAAGACCGACCTACCAGCTTGGCTCGCCGTGTTGTAGCTCCGGTGATAACCGGAGTGAGGAACCACGGCTCTGCCATTTCTACCAATCAACATCCACTCCTTATCAAGTTCCTCGTAGTAAGCAACTTCCTCCCTACGCCAGTTTGGACCACCAAAGTTCCACAGACTAAAAACCACCTCAAACTCCTTTTCAACAATTCTGCCCGCATTGTAAATTTCAAAACCAACTGATTTGGAAGCAACCGAGAACTTGAATGATCTATCCTTCAAAAGACGAACCCTAAAACCTTGGGCATAACCACCAAACAGTGCACGGAGAGAAACACTAACCGTATGGGCATCAAGCTTGAAAGAGGATCTACAAAAGATACCACCAATGTGAATTCCCTTTGCCGAAAGCCCGGAGAAAAGACCACCAGGTATCCAAACTTGGACCTCATGTCCGCTTGAAACTTCTTGCCACGATCAAAGTTGAGGGCGATGGGTGCCATCTTGGGCTGAGGAGTGGCTGCTGAGGCCGGAGTGGCCACCGGCAGGGGAGAGGAGGTGGCCGCCGGGGCCGGAGTAACCACCAGCGCAAGATCACCTACGAGTCGCCGAGGAGTCGCCTAGGAGTCGCCTACCGAAACTTTATTCTTATGCTTGTCAAAAATCCTTGGCGGAGCTGTTGGAGAGTGGGATGAGGCCTGTCAGGAGTTTGAATTTCCCGTCAGTGCGGAAGAGCTGGTGGGACAAACTAGCAAGTTCTATCGTCGTCAGATTGGCGCCGAGTACCGGTATCAGCCACATCACATCGGCGGTGTTGACATACTCCCAGTTGAAGCGCTTCCAATCCTCCAGTGGTGCAATGCGCCGGCCAAGGAAATCTGCCCCCACCAACTCAATGGTGAGCCCGGCAGCCCTCAGCTGGAGCATACGCGTGATGGAGATCTACAACTTGTCGTCATCAGCAGCAAGAGCGCTCCACTCCTTGTTGTTGATCGGCTTTGACTTCCGGATCCGGTAGAATTCTGGGGCATCCTTCTCCAGGATGTAACACCACTTGGCCCGCCACTCCTCCCACTTCTTTTGAAGGTTGCCGGTGGGATACACCTTTTTATGAGAGGCTCTTGGAATCCAAGTGACGTTGCAGGAGCGAGCATCCCCCTCTATGCGGGGATAGTAAAAATGGCGGAAAAGCGATTCATTGGGAACTACTCCTATGAAATTTGTGCACAAATGCGCAAAGACCGACAAGGTGGTCATGGCATTTGGAGTGAAATCTAATAGTCTGAAGCCATAAGTCAGCATCAGATCTATGAAGAAGGCACAGAAAGGGGGGACCAGCTCGCGGTAGAAGTATGCCATAAAGAACGGGTACTTATCTACGGAGTGCTGGGTGTTGTGGGGAACCACCACTGGCGCAGGATGCGCCGTGGTCTCCTTCGCCCACATACAAGCATACCTTAAGATGAGGTCATTCGTCTTCAACACCGAGCGGTAGAAGACGATGTTGTTCCTTCGTGGCCTTGCGAGTGCCTCCTTCCTCTCCTCCACCTCAGGGTCCACCGGTTTCTTGGGATTCTTCGCCGCAGTCGGAGCGGAAGTAGGCAACTTCCTCTTAGGCACCATGGAGAGCTCGAGGGAAGACGAAGACAGAGATGCGCGGAGGCGGCGGAGAGGCGAAGAAGCTCTGCGCTACGCGAGGGAGAAGAAAGTGGAGGCAACAGAATGGGGAATAGTTGGCTAGGATGAGCAGCACCTCTGCGAACCCCCTTTTTATAGGGCGGTATGCGCAGAGACGGTCTCTCCCCGTACGATGTGGCCGCGCCTTTTTAGTTGCACCTCCAGGCACTATTTTGCTCCACCTCTCCCACGTCCCGCATTTAATGCGCATTGTGGGGGCAGTAAATATCATCATTACAACCATAGTAAAGGTCGGCCACGTGTGTCTGTGCACTGTTTTGGGTCTAGCCTAACAACATCATGGACATAAGTGTGGCCCAGGCCCGGCGGCTCCTATCAATGCACTAATAAATGGGCCATTTAGTACCCTGACTTATACAAAGACGATAGTGGTTCTCCGCCCAGCAAGCCTTGCTGGGAAGACGCAACAATCGAGACAGCTTCGAAGGAAGGATCGAAGCACCGACAAGCCACCTTGTCAGCTAGTGAAGACCTAACAACTCTGTACCCGGCAAGATCACACTACCGAGCCACCGCTCCACCTCACCGGGTGTATTTTCTCCCATCAATGAGGTGTCGAGCGGGCAGGCTGTTAGGTGGGGCTTGTCGGGGCACGTTGCAGCTTCGGGGGATGACATAAACTTTAATGACACCCGTCCTAAAGGCATGGCGGAAGAATAAGAGGTAGCTGGGCCGATGGCATAGAAGGAGAGGGCATCCTTACCGGGGAACGACGACAGTGCGACACCTCATGGGGCATTTAATGCGCGTGTCCTAATCTGTCAGGGTTAGGTATTTCCCATTATAGTTTATGTCAATAGTTCGAGCATTGTTGTAGCTACTTTTTACCCTGTGTAATTACCATTCTAGCCACTGTGGTCACCCCTTTGTCTATAAAAGGTGGTCCATGGCTCCCTTTAGAAGTGTCAAAACCTTGTCCGTTTGGACGTGCAGCCGCACCATCGAGCACCTTGCCGGCTGTTGCGCTCTCCGTAATTTGGACATCCACATAAACCACACACACAGGATGTAGGGTATTACACCTTGGGGTGGCCCGAACCTGTCTAAACTCTCGGTGTGCTTTGGTTGGTGCTACTCTTTGTGCCCGTTGAGCCCCTAGTGAACCTCAAAGGGGCCTTGCTGGTCCCATAGCTCGACACCAAGTTATCTATCATCACCTCTCAAGTTGTGAATCCTGAAGTTGGTACCTCTAAAAGGAAATCTGCCTCTGCTCGCCTTCCTGAATGAGTCATCTAGGGCGATGAAGTTCTATCTGTCGAAGAAGAACTGAACTTTCCAAATCCTTGTGAAGAATTGCCTATCTTTTCTAACGGAGCTCGTGCTAAAGGCCCTTTGTTTTCTCGTCATTATTATCCTGAAGGTTTTCCATTCTTCTAAACGAGTCCTTACAAGGGTCCAAGAACATCTGAGTCTAAACGCTTTTGGACAAGGGAACAAGATATATATTAATCTCCAGTTCTATATCATAGCAATCGCATTTTCCCTCATGAATATCTTGATGTTCCCTGCATGACATACATTTGGCTACTTCCATCAAGTGTTTCAAGATCTCGATGATTTTGCTCTGACAAGACTGTTTAAGTTCCAGCATCCATGGAATTGTGAATGTATACTCCAGTTCTATGCCACATTGTACATCTCCGTCGATGAATCAGATAGCTCGACATGGATATTGGAATGGATGAGTGAAGGCCATCGAGTGAAATGCAGAACATCAAATTTTATGGAATACTTTTGGTTTCCTAGATATGAGAATGAGAAGAAGGAAATTCGCGTTCATTGCTCCAACGCAGTTACCGATGAAGAATGTCGGGCCACCATGGACCCCGAGAAGATTGGCAACTATAGAGGAACCCCTAGGCCTAAGCATCTGACTTTCAAGAATAAAACCATTTATTACAAGCTCACCTACACTATCTTTCCATTTGTGAGTGTCATTGAAGATGGTACATTTCCTGAACTCCTTCGCAACACTCTGCATGCCATTGTTGTCCGGCATATTTTCAATCTTGAGGACATGTTCCTTCAAATTCTCAAAGATTCTACTAGATCTCACTTCAGCATCAAGGTATATGCACCATCATCTTCACAATCTGGCCCCTCAGCTGAATGATTTTCACAATTGCACCAAGCTGCTTCATTTGATAGCTGATGAGAACAAGAAACGCCTCTGGAAGCTGCTCCGAAAGTTTTCACCGAGAAGAAACTCACCAACTCTAACATCAAAGAAATATATGCTTACATCGATCAAGGATTCAAAATTGAAGGCTTTCAGCAACGCTCCACTCCGCCTCTGTCGACTCGTGCTCCATCTATAGATTTACTTTGCCTTCAATTAAAGAACTTGCTTGAAGAATCTGAAGCTACATCACCTACCGTCAAACTAACCGAAGGAAATTTGGGCTACTTGTTGATCCTCCAATTGACCCCTTTTTACCTAGTTCATCTTCTCAGCCACAAGCCATTCCTACCGCACACCAAGTTGTAGAAGACGAAGAAATACCTAAAGCACATGCCACCTCTGAGGACGATTTGGCCTCTGGATTTGAAGGCTCTGGTGTAGACACTTTGCTAAATGCTTCGGAATGAGCTGCACTTCATGCCTCATATTATTCATCACCTTTTTGCAATTGTTGACAAAAGGAGGAGAACTAATCGAGTTCTGATAGATTTGCTATCTTCTTTCCAATTGATGGCATTTTCTCTGGAGTTTGCAACATTTGTTGTTCGCTTTGACATTCGTTGTTGTAAAACTCTCGATTAATTTTTGTGTCTGTGATGTTAATAACCCATCCTGCTGCACTATTTGTCTTTCGAGAATATGTTTTGCAGGTGGAAATATTATCAGAAGTTACAAATGATTGCTCTAAACTTTTATTGGCAATATTTTATCTGTGTAGATTCATTATACTCGAAGATATGAAATGTCTCTCCAACAATTTTATTCTAACACATGCAGGAAATTGATTATACAAATTATATCTCTACATACATTTAAGGGGGACCCATTTTATCTTCGATATACAGTAACACTGCTTCACTTTCGACTGATAACTTTTGCTTATCTATCCTTACTTAAATGATTAACTGTTTTGTTAACAATCGTCCATAAAGGGGGAGATTGTTGGTGTGATAATTTGCCTCCTTATGTTTTGGAGATTGTTGTGAGAAATAGTGAGGGACTAATGTGTTATCTAGTGCACACAGAGTGTTAAAGTCCCTGAAATCATTTAGAGTTTTGTAGAAATTCTGAAGATAATATCATGTGTGGGAGTGGAGGTTATCACCGACGATTAATCCTGTCGAAAGTGACCCCCAAAATTGTTGATGTGAAGCGATTGATTCAATGCATGTCCAAAGAAGTTGACTGCTGCTAAGAAGTTTTAGGATAAGCAAAGATGTAGTATTTGTTTCATTGTTCTTCTTCTATTTCTTAAGTCATAGGACCACCATACTATTAACAGGGGTATAGTCTTTGAAGCTTACGGTTTGCTGATGCTAAACCCGAATCCTAAGTCAGACGAGAGAAATATCCTTGTGCTCCGAACAAATTATTGCCAGCAAGAGACGATGTTCTGATGTTCTTCTTCGATGCGAGAGATTTGGTTCAGACCAAGGAGTTAGCATTTCTTGCTCCGCAAGTGATGTTACCGTTGTGCTATAAAATCAGACCATTGAAGACGTGTCGGTTGGTCATTGGCTGAGTGGCCATGTCCAAAATGGTCTTTTCCACCAGGAACACCACGGCTATAAATAGCCCACCCCATCCAACAATGTTTGTTGGTTGTCCAGTGATATCTTGAGAAGATTAAGTGATCACCCCCTCTCCTGAGTGATTTGAGTTCAAAATCCACCGAGAGAGAAAACCTTGAGCCAAAAAATTAGATAGTGGTTTAGCATCACTTGGATCTAAGTCCAGTATGCTCCGACTATTACTCTTGAGAGTTGCAAACTCTTGAGGTGGTTAGTTGTCAATTTCTTTAGTGACCAAGAGTAATTGTGTTGCACGAAGAAGAAGTATGTTAAGATTTGAATATCACCTCAAGTATATACCATGAGTGATCGGCACTGATTGACGAATCAGTTGTCGAGGAGAATAATGTGAAGAGAGTTTATCTTGTGTGTAAAATCACAACCCCTCCAACTAGACATAGTTATTTTGCAAAAGGGCGAACTGGTCTACCAAATCCTTTGTCCCCATGAATCATCACTGGTTACCTTTTTCCTCAATTTACATTCAGTACTTTGTGTATGTTTAGTTTCGACCATGTGGTTCCTCTTAATGCATGCTCTAGTTTCCACTCGTTAGTTCTTATTTGCTCACTATACTCTGTTTTTCTTCATTCCGCTGCTGGGTTTCAAGAAATTCAATGTGTTCCAAAGAAATTTTAAATCTCCCATTCACCCCCTCTGGTAGACATACTTTGTTCCTACAACCATCTAGTCAAGACCACCAGTTCGGGAACCCCTACTCATGATTTTCCGGATTTAGCTCCGACACCAAGGCTCCTATCTATGGACCCCATATTTTAAAGCTCATTATGGACACTTGGCATACTACTTTTTTGGCGGAGAGATTGGAGCATGGCACTTTGGTTATTCACGATGTGACAAAGCAAGAAGATCTAGGCTACTCCAAACATTCCTGGGGAAGAGTCTGCCACTGGTGAGTCTGATGACTCCGACTATGTTCCTTCCTATGATAAGAAGGGCTATGCTTCAAACTTTAAGAACAAGGTCAAGAAGCTCTTTTATGTGCGGACGGATATTCAGCACAAGATGTATTTTGCTCACAAGAACAAGAAGTTGTCCCATCGCAGGCATATTCAGATGATGAGGAATATGGACATCTTTGTGGACACTGGGTCTAAGAAGGTCATCACGTTTGAGGAGAAATGGATCTCTGGGCACAACCAGTGGACTGATGACGATGATTCCTACGTTGGCACTTCTACTCCTCCAACTACTGATGCTGATATGGTTGATGAAGAGGTCGATCCTGACGATGATGTAGAGGAGATCGAGGAGTCCGGTGAGGAAACTTCTGGGGCTTTAGTGTCGCTCTTTGCCTTTTTGGCATCTTGATGCCAAAGGGGGAGAGAGTGATGTGGACATGGCTACCTTGGATACGACCAAAAAAACTGCGTACAAGAATATTCATGAGGTGATTTCTTAAATGTGCAATAATTTATTTATATTATCTGGAACAAAATACTTCACCTATTTTTATTTCATGCATAAATACAAATGTGTTCAACACTTGTACAAACCACATATGAAGATAAAGGAAAGGAAATTATTAGGTGTTGTTCAAGAAGTCCTCTATTGTCGAAGGATATGATTAGGAGATGTGCGAGAAGTCCTCTCGCATCACTTTGTCCCAAGAGAAGATAGAGACCAAGTCCGCCACATTCTAAACTAGGATTCTGACAACACACACATACCTGACTCCAAATGCTTAAAACTTTTGCATCGGGACTCTGAATTGAGTGAATCTTTTTTGTTGGAAATATTATCTTGTGTACTTTACAATTCAACTGTATTCACCTTCAAAATGGTCTAGAGTGTGGAGGTATAACTGAAACAGTCCAACTGTGCGGTAGAATCCAAATCAAAGTGCAAGTCAACAGGTCTTGCATCACCTCCACTTGGGGCCATGAGCCTTGTACGAACTAGTATTAGTTTTAGGCTGCCTTGGGACGTTCTCCCGCCTCCTTGGCCGCCACCCCTCGGTCCTATATAGGAGATCAATCACTTAGATTTTTCCATGTGTCTTGTTTAGTTAAAAGTTAGCCATTGCAACTTCGTGTACTTCGTTTGCGTCCAACGACCATAACAAGACAACTTTCAGAACCCACATTTATTTGTATTTCATCTGTATTCTCAATATTCAAATTGCTTTTAAAACATTCTTGCTTGTTCTTTGATTGCTTGCAGTAATAGACCTTCGTGGTCAGGTTGATCGTACTGCAGTGTTGTCAATAACCTAGAGTTGGTTTCGCCATTGCTAAGGCACAATGTCATGCACGTTTGTAGTCGGATCATCAAAGTCTTCTCCACCAAGTCGATAGTTATCATCTCACCGAAAGATCAGGACCCTCGCTTCTATCAAGTGGTATCAGTTTTCAGGTTGCTCGGTGAGAATTTCTAGTAATCCCTAGATTAGATTTATTTTCTTAACTACTATCAAAGAAAACGCCAAAAAAAGTTAGATATTTCCGTCCTTTTTCCAAGCCAGTCCGAGCCTTTGCAAAAAAAATTAGTGCTTCCATAGTTGAATTATGGGTTGCATCATCGTGTCGATTTGCTTGTCTTAGTGTCTATTTCCTTTAGAGTTTCGAGTTCTATTCACATTAGTCATGCCACAGTGGCATCATCATCCCTTCCGATCTTGCCCACCACCATCCATAAATTTCCACCACGTGCTCCCCATCGTTCATTGTCATAATCATACTTAAGGTCATTTCCAACTACGCTTGGTCAAATCTACATCTTATCTGGTTTGTTTTGGAAAGAATAAAAAATATTGAAAAAAAGGTGAAAAAATAGAGAAGGAAAAAAGTAAGAGAAAAAAAAACATAGAGAAAAATATATTCGCATCTATCAAGACTCAATCTCGTATCTGAATTCAAATGGGAATCTTTTTTGCACAGTGTTCAGTCAAACAGGCATATCTCCCTGATACGAATTCTGTTTTGGCTGCACGAGTACTCAAATTCAAGCTATCGATGAGCCGCATCTGAATCGTTCGTGAAGCTTGTTCATTATTATAACTTCCAAATCGACTTCTTACTTGGACTTTTTGCCCTGCGAAGTTCGTGAACACAGTTTGTCATTGTTTTCTCGGTCAGTTCCCAAATTTTGCCACTCCTCATACGTCGTCAGAATTGAGTGATACTTTTTGCATTGAAAAGCTTGAGTGAGTAGTGTTCTTGAGAAAAAATATAAAAAAATTGGCATAATATTTTCGATAGGAAAGTTGCAGAGAGAGTTTTGGTATATCCTGCTTGGTGGTTGTTTATAATCATTATCTTTACTGCCATTGTGATCTTCACTTATATATTGATGTACATAGTTAATTGAACTCATTCGTTGCTGCTACTTGTGCTATGTTGTGACTCCATTAGTTTTCTATAATCGTGTCTAGTATGGTCTAGCCTAGGACCAGCACGGTATCATCGTTGAGCGTTTTTCTCAACATTGCGTCTCTGAATTGATTATTGCTAATCTTTAGCAACCATATATTTATGCCTTCTAGGATCCACATATTTCCACACCGTGTATATATACATTCACCTGTTATTGCTTTACTTAATCTACAACACCGATGGTTGCCGGTCACCACCTCCTGCATGGTAAGAATTTGTGAGATATTGATATTTGCTTTACTGTGAGCGCTTTTGCACCACATCCTAGTAATTTATAGGAACATTATTCTCGAATTTTGTCTCTTGTTTCTACTAATCATGACAGGTTCTGTAGTTAGAAGTTCTTAGATGATGGGCACATCTTCACCAACATGAGAGGTGGACAACACACACAAGGATATGGTGAGGTTTCCTCCCTACCGCCATTTGAGGGTAGATTTAATCCTTCTTTATCTTTCTTGATATTTTTTGGTAGAACACATTTTTACTAGAACGTACGAGCTACCACTCGAGAATTAACAGTTTTGCCTTCGTTTGGTGAAGTATGTGTCGCAAGAAAAATATTGATAATAAACCAACAACTTCGAAGGATTTGAAAGCTATAATGAGACATCAAGTTATTCCTACTTACTTTCATTGTGAATTGCTTTGCAAATTAGAACAATTAAAACAAGGCAGTAACAATGTTGATTCTTACTACCAAGATTTTAATTGTTATATGCATCATTATAACATAGATGAATCCGATGATGACACAAAGAATAGATTTTTTCGTGGTTTGAACTGTGACATCGTGCAAGATTTATTATATTCCGTGTTGATTTATTGGTATGTATGTTCGTGCTTGTACCTCTAAGAGATAAATGCAGGAAGATGTGATGGAAGACTACGACAACTATTTATTCCAGTTGATGCTCTCCACCACTAGTTGTATCCTCCACCGATGTACCTGCTAGAGTGGCCACACCTCAGATTGTGAGCGCAACATCGCCTCAAGTCTATGGTACATTCCCATCGTTCGTACATACATAATATGAGTCATTGCGACAAGGTAACACTAAAGGTGAAAAAACTTCAGATGAGGACGATGAATGCCTAGTTCACTTGAATACATCATGTGTTGAGCTACCTATTTATTTGAGCACAATACCTATTCTAGAGAATCGTGTTACTGTTATGAATGTGTCATGTGATGACACAACTGAAATAAGAACAATTTTGAGAGCACCCATTAAATTAATTGTCGATGAGAAAGAACCTTTTGAATCGGTGACTAAATCTGATTTGGATCAAGTAGAATTGATTAGCCATGAGGAGATATTATCTGCAATGTTGCATACTAATTCTTTGTATTATGTTGTTTTGAATTCACCCGTGCATTTGTCACATTCGAAAATCAAAAAAACTGAAGTCACATGTTTGAAATCATTCCAAAGTGTTTACACCTCTAGTTTTACTTTGAACTTGACTGGAGATTATGGCGTAGACAATGAATTTTTTGTGCATAAAATTTGCATTCCGAGTGATGATCATGCTATCATGAAGGAAATGAAAATAATTGTGCGAAGTTTAATCACTTTGATATGACCTCTAATCTTCGTGATGACTCTGTGTTGAATGATTTGTTGCATGTTTGCTTATTTAAGCATGTTGTAGCATGTACTTATGAGAATATTAAAGTTTATTCACCAATTTTCAGATGGTTTAATGATGAACATTGTCAATCTTTTTATATGAATAATAGCTTCACTTATATGTGCAAACTGAGTTGCAATATTCCCATGCCTTTTACTTCTTATGATAATATTCTGGCTTTATATTTCACGACATAAGAAAGTTACTGATGTATAGATGTGTCAGTGCAAAAATCGAGGGAAGTAAAAATGGATGACATATACACATAGAACATGTACACCTTGTCTCTTATTAGCCACATTTCGTATTAAGAACCGCTGAGGACGACTTTGTTTTCAAGAAGGGATGATGAGGACATTGGTACCTTGTACACGACCAAAAATATTACATACACGCACATTTGTGAGGTGATTTCTTATAAGAAATATGCAATAATTTATTTATGTTATTCGGAACAAAAATACTTCACCTATTTTTATTTCATGCCTGAATGCAGAATTGCCGAATACTTATACGAACCATGTCTGAAGATAAAGGTAAATTAAATTATTAGGTGATGATCAAGAAGACCTCTCACGTCAAAGGAAATGATTAGTAGTTGTTCAAGAAGTCCTCTCGCATCACTTTTAGCCTTAGAGAAGATAGAGACAATGTTCCCCACATTCTGGACTCGGATTGGGACAACACACACATACTTGTCTTCAAACTTTTGCATCTGGACTCTGAATTAGATGAATCTTTTTTGTTGGAAAGCATATCTCATGATTTCCAATGCAATTGGATTCACCTTCAAAATCATCCGGACTGCAAAACTATCGTCGAAACAGTTTAACGGTGCAACAAAATCTGAATCAAAGTACATGTCAAAAGGTGTTGCATCATGTCCACTTAGCCCATGAGCCTTGTAAGACCTAGTATTAAGTTTAGGCTTCCTTGGGTCCTCCAATTCGTTGGCCGCCACCCCTGGGTCCTATATAAGTAGATCAATCACGTAGCTTTTTCCTTGGGTTTTGCTTAGTTAAAAGTTAACCATTGCCATTTCGTGTACTTCATTTGTGCCCAACAACTAGACCAAGACCGCTTTGGGAAAGCTACATTTATCAATACTTCATCTATATTCATAATATTCAGATTGCTTCTATCATATTTTTGCTCTTTCTTCAATTGCTTGTAGGAATGGACCTTCGTGGTCAGGTCGATCGTGCTCATGCGTGGTCAATTGTCACAACCCAAATTTCCCTTTGAATTCTTGGTTGTGAAAATAGAACCATATGCATCCAGGTTTCCTTCGCACATTTGAATTTGAGACCAACATGGCCAACATTCGAATTCAAACCACAATTTGAATTCAAATGGGAGTTATGAAGGCCTCACCCTAAAATTCATTTTTTTCAAAATTACACTAGGGCAGGAAAGGAATTTCCTAAGATTAATCATATGCCCTATTTTATTGAGTGAACCAAGTTTGAAAGTAGTTTATTTTGGGCAAATAAACTATAAGTAAAACACTGCTATTAAAAACAAAACAAAAAATCATTTCAAATTCAAACCATTTCAAATAGGCCCATTTGGAAGTGATTATTTTTGGTGAACAAAACTATTCTTAATAATGTTCACCAGATCAAGGATAATCCCAAGGTAATTTAGGAAACATTTTCACTTTGGAGAAAAATTAAAATTTGAATTAAAAACCTCAAACAGAGAGGAGAAAAAGAAAATGAAAAATAAATTGAAAGGAAAAAAAGAAACGACAGCCCAGCCAGCCAGCTAGCCGGGCCGGCCAAGCTCGCCAGCCGGCCAAGCTTGCCAGACGGCCAGGCCGCACGCTCTCTCTCTCTCTCTATATATATTTATTTATATTTATATATATATATATATAGCGCCGGTCTCGAGCTTTTACAACTCTTCCGCTTTATCTTCATCTTCTCATTCTAAGTTCTCGGGGTGAGATCTCTTTATAGTGGGGGGAGAGTTGTATCAGCTCGAGACCGACGCTATAGATTCCTTTCATGTATTTCTTTGTCGCCGTGTGTTTTATTTGTTTGTCACATTCATCATCACATCATTTGCATAGCATCGGCACTCTGTTGCCATCATTTTTCAAAACCTGCATTCGTTCATAGTTGCCGGTTCTCCCCGTTGTCGTCGTTGACATTTCAAGACCAAACACACTTGCATGTGCCCGCGTTATCACAAAAATATTGTTTTATAAGTGTGAACAAAATTTCCTCGGAATGGGCTGAAAGTTGGCGAGCTGTCCTAATATATTGTAGGTAGACCACCTGCCAAATTTCGTCGCATTCGGAGGTGGTTTGATACCACAACAGATAACTACAGTAGCACCATTGCCTGTTTAATTATTGGAGGTTTTCGCTTTCTAAGAACATTTGTTGGGCCGCTCACTTCCCTCTCATCTTGTGGGGATCCCGACTCATAAGTCAAAGTCACCGAATGCACGTGTAAAGTGATCCAGAGATCAATGTTCACTGAACACACAGAAGGTGAATAACAAGAGTCTTACATCCATTACATACCTCTTACACAAATTATGACCATTATGGTCAAGTGTTACAAAGATAGGACCATGAAGGCCAAACATCAAACATAATACGCAGCGGAAATCTTGACCAATAACTTGGACCCATGCCATCTGCCTTAACCCTACATCATTCTGACTGGGAAGCGGCCTAATTTGCATGTTCGTCACCAAGGTACTCTTCAGAAAATTCATGTTCTTCCATGCCTGGCCAATTAAATAACCAGGGACAAGCCAATGAGTACTTTTGAATGTGCTTGCAAGCAACCCATGTTTGGATGAAGGTAATCATGCATGGTTTTGTCACTAAGCATGTAGTTTTGCGGAAAGCTATTCTTGAGTGCAATAACATGTCCTAACATTTGCAAAATAAGGCATCATAAGGTTACAGATATCAATATAAACATAGTATGAACAACTCCAGGTTAATCGTCTCATCAAGTCATCTGACTTAGCTCAAGTATCTCTCTTGGAACACGCCAAGTTTTGTAAAACAATGGACGTAGCCCATGAGCGGTCATCCAACAGTCCTTGACTGTGGGCTCGAATAGTTTTACACTCTGCAGATGTTGCACACTTTACCCACAAGACTCGGGGAACTTCCGTGTCAAGCCACGACTCGTGGTATATTACATACCCGAGGTAAGCACCCGAACGATGTCTTTACCTTGACAACACAAAACAAAGAGTCCACTCATTAGTTCACAACCCTCATGATGTACATCACAAGTACCATCCAAGAGGGGACACAACGGTGTGCCCGGTGTCTGTGAAAACAGCCATATTCGTCCTTCCAGGCACGACCCCGTATCGAGTGAGTGACTCGGGCTCTCAAGACACTAGTAATGCGGCCTTGCTGCTAGCATCAACCAAAGTAATCAACAAAGCCCCGTTCCATAAGGGGTAAAATGGTCGTACATGTAAGGTTGGAGTAACTGTCGCAACTTAAACCAATCCCTTTTTGAAAACAACACACACACTTGCCTCGGTACACCACTTCTTTATCAAGTGGTTACCTAGCTCAACATCCCACTAGGGCATTAGTGGCACCGGATAGGGTTTTCAAGAAGGGATTTGGTAAACATTTGTTTACCACCTCATGCATATTCCCGTCCCATTTGCATAGCAACTACATGCACCTATGTACTTCCCACCCGCATAACTCTTAACGGGAAGTAGAGTCATGCACCATGTAAGTATCAACGAGCAATGCATCGGAGAACAACCCCGCAAGGTTGTCACCACATCATCGAGATGCTTTTTCATGCAACAAGTAAAGTGCTATGTGGGGACCCCGACTCATAAGTCGTGATCACCGAATGCACGTGTACAGTGATCCTAGAGATCAATGCTCACTGAACACATAGAAGCTGAATAACAAGAGTCTTACATCCATACTTGGCGTCTTACACAAATAAAGACCATGAAGGTCAAGTCTTATACTTAGATAAGGCCATGAAGGCCGAACAACAAACATAAACTAGCAGCGGAAATCTTGATCGAAAGCGTAGACCCATGCAATCTGCCTTACCCCTACAGGCATTCTGACTGGGAAGTGTCCTAGTTCGCATGTTCGTCACAAATGAACTCTTCACCATATTCCTGCTCTTCTAGGCCTGGCCAATTAAATAACTAGTGGCAAGCCAATGAGTACTTTGAATGTACTCACAAGCAACCCATGTTTTGGAACAAGGTATAACCATGCATGATATAGCACTAAGTAGGTAAGTTTGCGGAAAGCTAATTTTTGAGTGCATTGACATGATCTAATAACTTATGTAAGCATGCATCAACAGTGGATAGATATCCATCTGAACAAGTTACAGGTATCATCATAAGCAGGGGTTGAACATCTCATGTTCAGTCATCATGTCAAGTCATCCAACTTAACTCAAGTATCATCTTTCTACCACACAAACACACACCAAGTTTGTGAAATCATCGGACGTAGTTTAAGCAGGACCTCCAACTGTCCATGACTATGGACACGGCTATTTGAATAGTTTTACACTCTGCAGAGGTTGCACACTTTACCCACAAGACTCGGGGAACTTCCGTGTCATCCACGACTCGCGGTATATTACATACCCGAGGTAAGCACCCGAACAATGCCTTTCCCCTGGCGATACTAAACAAAGAGTCCACTCGTTGGTGCCATGCTTCATGATATACATCACACGTATCATCCATGAGGGCACGGAATGGTGTGCCCGGTGACTGTGAAAATATCCCATGATCGTCCATTCCGGTACGACCCCGTATCGAGAGTGACCACGCCACTCCCGCCACTAGTAATGCGGGCTCTCTGCTAGTACCCACCAAAGTAATCAACAAAGCCCCATCCCATAAGGGGTATCGTGGTTGTGCATGTAAGGTTGGGACGGTCAGCAAATCTTAAATCTCTCCATTTTTGAAAACACACACACACACAACTTGCTCCGGTACACCACTTTTTTATCAAGTGGTTACCTAGCCCAACTTGATCTCCCTCGGGCATTTGTGGCACCCACGGGGTTTTCGAAAAAGTCTTTGAAAATACTTTTGTTTTCATCGCCGTGCATATCCCCGTCCCTTTTTGCGTTGCATCTACTTAGCATCCTATCTACTCCCACCCTCACAACCCTCATAAGGAAGTAGGGTCATGTGCGACGCCAGTATCAACGAGAAAGTAACGGGGCATCCCACCAAAGTGGTCACCACATCTTCATGATCAATATATCGAAATAAAGTGGTATATGACATGCATGAAAATGGTTTCTTAACATGGTCAAAGGGCTACTTGCCTGGCTCAACAAAGTCTTCGGGGTCTTCAAAGTCTTCGGTTCCAACTCCCTCGTCAACAACGCAATCTATCGTCACGTTAATAATGGCAATAATAAGAATCACAACAAAAACAAAGCACAAAATCCACTTCGAAAATGTTACCCTACTCTGTAAAATACTATAATAGCAACTAAAAATATTGGTCGCCGGTTTTGTAGTGAAAAAGATTTTGAAACATAGGCAAAAAAATATTTAAAACTAGGTTTTAAATAAATCCAGTGCATAAAACATTTTCAAAAAATTACACAAGTGGCACTGCTAAATTCTACACATTATCGCAAGATTTGTGGTGGAGAAATAATTCGATTTGGATAATTATTCTGATCTGTGGAATTTTTGGAAATCTACTGAAAAAGGAAAAGGAAAAAGACCTCAGAGCAACTGGGCCTATATAGACCCAGTTGGGCCGGCCTGTGGCCGAGCCAGCCTGGGTGAGCCGGGGAACGTGCTGTCCGGGTTCAAACCCGACAGGCGGGCCCCTGGCGCCAGTCTCACAGAGGGGGAGGAGAGAGATGGGAGGGTGACAGGTGGAGCCCACCTGTCATCACCTTCCCTGCGACCAGAGTTGGGGCGAGCTCACTGGCGGTGCTGTGGTCGTCGAGTAGCCAAGCGGAGGACACCGACGCGCTTGGGGGGCTGCCGCAGGTCGAGGGTGGCTGGAGTTGGTCGTCGGGGATGCCTGTGTTCCCGGCGAGGAGGATGCAGGGCGGCGATGCTTCGGCTAAGATTGATTCCGTCGCTCCGTGCTGCAACAGAGGAGGAGGAGAGGGGGAATGGGTTCAGGGGACTCCAGTGGTTCCAGATCGAAAAAGAAAGGAGGCTGGGGAAGCCCTTACAGCGAGAACGCCTGCGACCCGAGATGGTGGCGCTGTGTTCAATCCTTATCGATGGGGCACAGGGAGGTCGAGTGGGGGTTTCTGGAGCACGATTCGGAGGGAGAGAGGGGTTAGAGAGGGGAGAGATGAGCCCGTGGTTCGCTTATATAGCCAGCTCGCGGTTCACTGTGGTCGTGGGCCGTCGGAGTTTGCCGTAGAGGCACCAGAGGCCATGGGAGGGGGAGAGGATATGTCTGCGGCGTTGCTAGGGGTGGTCCACGACTAGAGGGAGCGAGAGGGGGACCGGGAGATTGCGCGCGTGTGAGCCCCGTGGTTGGCCGAACTGGGCGGCGTCGGGCACACGTGCGGGAAGTCGCCGGAGAGAGAAGTAGGAGGGGGCCGACAATTTGGAGTATTGCAGACGTCGAGGAGGGCCAGGGGGACAGCTTCCCCCATCCTAATGTTGTCGGGAGGTGGGGATGGGCGCCAGCTACAGGGCGGCTGGGCACTGTAGCGCGCTCCAGAGCATGCATTTTTCATGCTAGGGCATCCAACATGCGCTCTGGGCTTGTCCCACCTTGTCCACTAGTCTTTCGGGTGTCTGGAGATGCTCTTCGGATACCTTAGAGCTAGGGAGAGAAGAGGTAAGTGGGGGAGAAGCTAGAAATGATGCTGTTCTTGCTGTCTAGGGGGTAGAAATGGGGTTTTACCCCACTCCATGATTGAGCCAAGGCTTGAGATTTGTACTGGGGTAGAGGGGGCATACAAGGGACTGTGGTAAAAATCTGGGCTTAAGGAGAATAGTGGAAGGGGGTCAAACATGGCTTTTACAAATCTGCCAGAAGGTGTTTGATGAAGTTTTGGGCAAGCAAATGGAGTTTGCTTGCCATGAGATTTAACAGGATGAAAATGTAGGTAAAATAGAGTGGACCACCAAGTTTGAGATGATTTGAAGAAAGTTGGCAATGTAAACTTGGTAAACCCTAGAAATTAACAGAATCAGATTTCTGTAGATCTAGGAATGCTAAACTAATCTCCTAAATGCACCACTTGGTGTAGTAGCATTGTTTGGGAATTAGAACATGTCCACAAAGTTTGGGGTTAATAGGAGAAACTTCACAATGTAAAGTTGTTCAAATTTGATTTTGGACAGAGAGGGTTTTGGAATATTTTGGTGAATCAAATCAATTGGGATTGAGATGAAACTTTGCAAGATCATCACATAAAGCACGTGTGACTTGCAGGAATTTTCCTGGATTTTATTGAGAATATTTCCTATAGAAATATTTCAAATGCTTGATTTAAGCACAAAGGGTTTTGCCCAGTATGTTGAACATGACCATGTGTGGAAACTCATATATATGGAAAATATATGTCCACTGAGTTTCCCTAAATTTTCTCAAATATTTGCAAAGCATTTAAATATTTTTGCACAATGAAAAAACATTTCTGGCCTTAATAAGAAGCCTTTAAATAAAATAGTAAAATAATCTTTAAAATTAATGTTTGGTGGTTTTCGGAAATCGTATATATAGTAGGTTCCAAATAGAGTCTTTGGGGAAAAAGGATCCACCCAATTTGAGGACTTGTAGTGCAAACCTCAATTCAAGGACTTTGGAAAACCTAATTTGAATAATCCTTTTTGGCCAAAATAAAATTTGATAAAAATAGTTTTGGGCACTACACACATGGCATGATGATTGGGCAAGATGTTTGGATCAAGGAAGATGAATATGGAGAGAAGAAAATCTTTGAGTGCCAAAACACAATCAAACAAGCAAGCAAACAACAACAATTCAAACAAGCACATGCACTCAAAAAGTTTTAAATGGTTCCAATTTTTATAAACCATAGCATAGCAAAGTGATACAAACAGAGGGTGTGACAGACCTTCCCCCCTTACAAGAATCTCGTCCCCGAGATTCGTAGGCTAAGCGCTAAAAAGATAAGGGAACTCGGATCTAAGGTAGTCTTCACGCTCCCGGGTTGCTTCTGCTTCAGTGTGGTTGCTCCATTGGACCTTGAAGTACTTGATGGTGCGGCTTCATGTGCAATGCTCTGCTTCATCCAGAATACGAACTGGCCTCTCACGATAAGTGAGGTCTGGCTGAAGGTCGATAGCTTGATGGTCGATGTCCGTGTTGAGGTCGGGGCGGTTGGGCACTTGGAGACACTTCCGGAGTTGTGACACGTGAAATACGTTGTGCACACCTGATAGCTCGGAAGGTAACTCTAGCTGGTAAGCAACTTCTCCTTGCTTGGCGGTGATCTTGAAGGGGCCGATGTATCTTGGTGCAAGCTTCCCTCTAACGTGGAAATGCTTGGTCCCTTTGAGAGGCGTGACTCGGAGGTATACATGGTAACCGACACAGAAGTTCACTTCTCGGCGGTGAGAGTCGGCGCAACTCTTCTGTCTTGACTTGGCGGTCTCTAGACGTTCTCGGACGAGTTGAACTTGCTCTTCTGCTTCGCGGACGATATCTGGTCCAAAGACTAGTCCTTCTCCGGTTTCTGACCAGTTGAGGGAAGTGCGACACTTGCGTCCATACAACACCTCAAACGGTCACTACTAGGAAAAACGTTATAGGTAGGACATCATTAGTAGCACTGGAAAATAACAACCGCTGCTGCTAATTAGCAGTAGTGCTAGCTTTTGGCAGCGCTATAAGTGAAGCCTTAGCAGTAGCGCTGGAAATATAAGCGGCGCTACTGCTTAGTGGGACCCAATGAGCCCACCGACGCTAGCTGTAGTAGCAACGCTGCCCATAATAAAGTGCTACTGCTAATATTTTAGCAGTAGCGCTGGCTGTGTGAAAAACGCTACTGATACAGGGCCCCACTTAGTAGTAGCGCTGCTCCAAACAAACGCTACTACTGCTACACATTGCAGTAGCGCTGCGGCTATTACAGCGCTACTACTAATCGTGGCTCGTGCCACCTTTTCACCCACACCCCCTCCCTCCCCTTCCTCCCCCTTTGCCCTCTCCCCTCCTTCCCCCCCCCTCTCTAAGTTACTTCTCCACCATTATTGCCCTTCTTCTCTCTTCCTTCTACCTCTCTTCTCTCCCCATTAATGCCCCCTCCACCATAATTCTCCTCCATAAATGGCCTCTTCTAGCTCTATCTTCCACATTTATTTGGCTCTCCCTCCTTCCATACATATAGATCTAGCTAGATCATCTCTCTCCCTCTCCTTAGCTAGAGTCATCTCTCCTCCCAACAACTAGATCTAGCTAGCTATTTAGCAATCGACTTTCGATCCCTATAGGTCGCGAAGGCCTAATGATCTAACCGTGCACAATCTCTCTCGGGGTATAGGTGAGTAAAAAGTTGTGCATTTCAAGAATGGGAATATGTGTGTTTGCGATATGAAGGGATTTGTGTGAGTGATATGCCCCGTGAGTTGTTTATGTTTTGCTGAAATATCGATTTATTTCCGTTTCGGCGAATTTCGAGCAAACTCGATATGTCCTATTTTTAGGCAAGGTCATGCCAAATTTTTATATGACTTTGATGCATGCATGCATTTTGTTTATAAGCCTTTTGCTTGTTATACCATGCAGTCATGAAGGTGAGTGGAACGAAGGTGGAGCGATACTTGCAATCTGCGGTGATGGACATTTATGCAAATAATCGGACTGGGATTAGATGTCCGTGTACAAGATGCAAAGGAGTCATTTTGGACCCTTTTGATCGTGGGCAGTTTGAAGGCGCACGTGCTGATGTATGGTTTCATGGATGGCTATACTCGGTGGATAAGTGAAGATGATGATGAGGACGTCCACATGGCAGGGAATAACGACATGGGGCTAGACGAAGAGATGACCGATCGACACGAAGACGATGGCGCTGGTCATGGCGGCGGGGAAGAGTCCGGACATGGCGGCGGAGAAGATTTCAGACACGGTGAAGAAGAGTCCGGACATGGCGGCGGAGAAGAAGAGTCCGGACATGGTGGCGGAGAAGATTCCGGACATGGCGAAGAAGAGTCCGGACATGGTGGAGAAGAGGCGACGGACATGCCGTAGTCTTCGACGCTACTAAGTTCAGTCGTGCAGGACCCTCATGTTCGAGACCTCCTTCGCAAGAGTACGACTAGCGGCAGAGCTGCTTCTAGAGAGGAGGCCAAGCTGGCGCAACTTGAAGTAGGCTCAAAGACTCCATTGTATGACGGCTGCGATCCCAAGGTGACCCGCTTGAGTTTCACGCTCGAACTTCTAAAGACGAAGGCTAAAAACAAATGGACAGACAAAAGCCTCAATGAGCATTTGAAGTATCTACATAATAAAGGTCTTCCCGCGGGAAACCTGTGTCCTACTAGTGTCGAGGAGGCCAAGAAAATCGTTTGACCTCTTGATCTGCCGCACATTAGATACCACGCATGCATCAACGATTGCATCATTTATCAGGGGAAGCACGCGGAAAAAACCAGCTGTCTAGTGTGCAATGCTTCTCGATATAAGAAGGCAGGAGAGAAAGCTCCTCAGAAAGTTGTATGGTACTTTCCGATCACTCCCCGTCTGCAGCGGTATTTCGTAGATCCTAAGGAAGCAAAGCTCATGCACTGGCACGGGGAGAGGAAGAAACCCGGCGATGGAGATGATCCAAAGCTGAGACACCTCGCAGATGCTAGCCAGTGGAGAGCATTCAACGCTGAATATCGATTTTTCGGTAGAAGATGCAAGGAACATCGTACTTGGTGCGAGTACTGATGGCATGAATCCGTTTGGAAACCAGAACACCAACCGCAGCACATGGCCCGTCTTTGTATGGATGTACAACCTCCCCCCATGGGTGTGCATGAAGACAAAGTACATACACATGAGCATGCTGATTCAAGGGCCGAAACAACCGGGAATAATATTAACATGTATATGGGGCTTCTGAAAGAGGAGTTAGACACGTTATGGAAATCGCCAGTCAAGACATGGGATGCCAGCACATGAGATTATTTCTATATGAGAGCCACGCTGATGACGACGGTGCACGACTATCTCGGTTACGGGTACACCTCAGGCTAGGTGTGCCACGGATACTCCGGATGCACGAGGTGCATGGATGATACAACGTCTCAGCAGCTTACGTCAACGAAAGATGGCTGGTCTGGGAAAATCGTGTACATGGGGCATCGTAGATGGCTCGAGAAGGATGACCCGTGGAGAAAACGTGGATATCTATTTAATGGTTTGGCTGAACATCAAGGACCTCCACGTAAGAGGAGCGGTGCCGAAATCAACGAGCTGTTGAATAACTGGGAACAGTGCCCGGCACCGGGAAAGATGGAAAAGGCGTCGGAGCCGCTGCTGAAGGTATGGAAAACGAGGTCTGTTTTCAGGGGCTTGGAGTACTGGCACAATCACGACACGCCTCATTGCCTTGATCAAATGCATATCATGAAGAATGTCCTCGAGAGCTTGCATGGCACACTGATGAACATGCCGGACAAGACCAAGGATGGGCCGAAGGCAAGGATAGACTTGGAAGATTTGGGGATCTGGAGAGATCTCCACATGCCCCGTAAAAAGTCGACAGAGGAGACGGAGACGGAGGCGGGGCCAAGGGGTAGACAAGTCAACTAGAAGGAGGAGAATTATTTCCCCCCTTCTTGCTTCACCTTAAGTGCGAAGGAGATCGATCAATTCATCAAGTGCTTTAAGGGAATCAAAGTCAGTTCCGGCTACTATGGGGAGATAAGCAGATTTCTAGACACCAAGAAGAAAAGGTTCAGCAGGATGAAGTCTCATGACTGTCACGTGATGATGATGCAGATACTTCCGGTTTCCATTAGAGGGATAATGGACAAGCACGTCCGTGACACGCTTACTTATGTCTGCAACTTCTTCGACGTTATCTCTCGAAAGTCCATCAGTGTGAAGCAGCTCCGAGGGCTACAAGAAGAGATCGTTGTCATACTATGTGAGATTGAGATGTACTTCCCGCCCGCGTTCTTTGACGTCATGGTGCATCTGTGTGTCCACATCGTGGACGACATCATCGACCTCGGGCCAACATTCCTTCACAGCATGATGTCATTCGAGAGGATGAATGGGGTCATCAACAGATTCATTCATAACATCTCCCGTCCAGATGGGAGCATCATCTAGGGTTATCTGACCCAAGAGTGCATCTCCTTTTGCGAGAATTATATAGGCGGCGGAGACCCTGTTGTTGGTTTGCCCATCAATAAGCACCATGGGAGGCTCGGAGGAGAAGGTCACAACAACGGCCGGAGGGAATTGCACGTGGACTACTCGGATCAACGGGACGACTTTAACAGGGCTAACATAGTAGTGCTACAACACCTAGATGTGGTAGATGATTATGTACCATCACAAAGAAGTACCGTGATCAGGGGATGCGCAAGACGGATGACGAAGTTACTGTAGAGCACAATGCCACTTTCTTGCGTTGGTTCAAAGAGCAAATTCTTGCTAATCCCCCTGAAGAGGGCAGCTCGGACGGATTGCTCATACACGCCTTAGCACATGGCCCCGCGCCCAAACTCGCGTCCTATCAGGCATACGATATCAACGAGTACACGTTCTACACGGAGGCCAAAGACATGGACAGTGATTACAAGAACTCAGGGGTGACGATTGAATGCGTGACCGACGCCAATGGCACAACTGAAAGATTCTACGGAAGGGGTCGAAGAGATCTGGGAGCTTGACTACGCTGAATTGCACGATGCGACGATGTTCCGTGTCAGATGGGCTATGGCCGTCTTAAGAGAAAACAAGTATTTCACTACCATGTCTATACCCGACGCGAATAGCGCTACCGTGAATGTTAACGTCATCGCCAAAACTGAGCCATGGGTACACGCTAAGCACGTGACACAATGCTTCTTCATAACCGACCCGACCAATCCCGGCCGTGTTGTCATGAGGAGAGGCAAAAGGAGCATCGTCGGAATGGATGGAGTCGCCAACGAGGAAGACTACGACCAATACGGCAACCCTATGAGGGAAGATGATGATGACGATGAAGCATACGTGAAAAGAAGAATCAAGACTACATTACCTAAGAAAGATCGTAGTCCATGGTGCCGGAAAAGTCATAACGAGGGGCTCAATTATACGACAACGAACAAGAAAGGGAAGAAGCTCAATGTGAAACGTCGTCGACGCAGCTGAGAAACCATCATTTTTATATATGTATCTATTTTGTGTACGCACTTAAGTAACCGTTATCGGTCAAATGATGTATACATCGTATCCCCTTCAATTACCACAACAAGGTTCCGGTGATATTCCCGCAGTG
Source organism: Elymus sibiricus (assembly GCA_039707655.1). Lineage (NCBI taxonomy): Eukaryota > Viridiplantae > Streptophyta > Magnoliopsida > Poales > Poaceae > Elymus > Elymus sibiricus. The sequence continues at coordinate 227,280,106 of CM077669.1, forward strand.
TGGGAGAGCGAGGGAGATCGACGTTCTCGTCGACTACGTGTGAGGCCGTCGGGCGAAAAACAAAAAACAGAAACATAAGGGAGAAAACAATACAAAAGAATAAGAACAGTAAACAGAAAAGGAAAGGAAAATAATAAAAAGAAGACAAAAGTAAAAACTAGAAAAGGAAAATAATAAAAAGAAAAGAAAATTATCAGTACCGCTGGATTGCAACCATCGCTATAGCTAACTTAGCTATAGCGCTGGAAACTAACCAAGCGCTACTGCTATGTGTATTTTAGAATTAAAAAAAACTAAAAATTGGAATAACTAGCAGTAGCGCTGGGTTAGTTCCCAGCGCTATAGCTAAGTTAGCTATAGCGCTGGATCCTAATCCAGCGCTACTGCTATTTTTAGTTAACCCCCGCCACGCGGGCTCAAAATTTCGCCAAGTCCTTTTTCCCCCTCTCCACCTCTCCCCCCACTCTGTCGCCGGCCATCGCCCCTGCCCGCTGTCGACCTTGACACCGGCCGTCGCCTGAGCCCTCCCTCGACCTCACCGTTGCGGCGCGGGCCCGCCCTCGACCTTGCCGCCGCCGCCCTCTCCCCTGCCTTCGACCTCGCCGCCGCCACCCTCTCCCCCGCCCTCGACCTTGCCGCTGCCCCATAAGCCTCTCCCACTCCTCTCCCTTCCCTCCTCTCTCTCTCTGGTCTTTCTCTGCTCTCTGCTCTCTCTCTCTCTCTCTAATGTGAACCCTAGCTAGGAGTGGAGAGTTAGGGGGAGATTAGTTAGTGGTGTAATGTGGGTGCATGATTTGGAATTGATCTGATGCTACTGCCCAAATCATAGTGTTTGATGTAGTTTAGAGGATGAAAAATCAAGTGGTGGAAACAATCATTAGTAGCAACTGTGACAAAGAAAATAACCTCAAGGCTTATGTTAAACAGGGTTTGTATTGTGTAGTGTGACAGTTTGTGCCTCAAACAGTTGCTACAAACAAGCATACATGTCATTGATGTTATATGATATATGTCATTGATGTTATATGATTTTCTAATGTTGGTTGAATGTCGAAGAATATCTGGGTGGCCGATGTTTTGCTGGAATGTTGATTCATTTCCGTTCCGGCATTTCAGGCACTCCATATGTCCACTTTTTAGCGAAAGTCATGCCGAAAATTTCTGTGATTTTCGGCATGACTTGTGCTAGAAACTAGGACATATCGAGTGCCCGGGATTTGTCGGAAGGGGAATGAATCAACATTCTGACCAAATATAGGCCCCTTTTTTCTCTTCATTATTCATTTTATTCGGCCGGGAATTAAATTAGCATACTTCAATAATTGTAGGAAACATGTGTGACCACGCGGAAGCCGGGGGTTCTGGTCGCCTCGAAGAAGACCCCGTCGAGGCAGAAAATAATTATTTCGATTACCTGGACGAACACCAGTTGCGGGTGCAGGGTGGCAGTGGCACCAACCCCGACACCGACACCAACACTGGCACCGCCGGCACCGACACCACCCCCGAGACCGGTGAAGGCCCCAAAGCCGAAGTGGACAAGAAAACCAAACGAGCTCGGCATCGGAAAAATTGTGGTCACGTCGATGCACCCCACGAAATTAGAGCCAACGGCACCGGAGGAAGCGCGCGCGTGCTACGGCAATCAACTAGGATGCATCCTTAGGGAAACCGCCAACATCAATGATGAAAAGTTAAAGAAGATACCACATATGGAGCACATGCTCCTAACGAAGTTGCACAATAGGTTCTTGTTCCCCGGGCGGACTGAAAGCGAACTTCCGTGGAAGGACGAACCCATGATAAAGATAAACAACAAGGCGATGACTATGTTCACCAATGACTTGTCCGCCTAGAAAGTACGGGTGAAAAAAGCGATTGCGAAGAATGAACCGTGGTCCAAGATTCATGCTGACAATCCGACAATAACGGAAGAGGACTTCGAAAAATTCAAGGAGACTTGCGCTTAAGAAGAAGTCAAGAAAAAGTCGGAGAAAATGAAGGCGCTCCAGGCCAGGAACACGCCTCCCCACTGCCTCGGAAGCAGTGGTTACAAGGGGAAGAGGCATGTATGGGCCAAGCAGGACGCTGAACATGAAAGTCATGGAATCCCAGACCCCTTGGCGGAGTTCACCGACCCGCAGGAGCATGACTAGATCAGGGCCCGGTACAAGTGGGACCCCGTCAATAAAGTCTTTTACACGGACCCGAACACGAGGGAGTTCATGAGACTACTGGTAATTGTTATATTACCACCTTATATTAGCTTCCAATCTATTCGAGAACAAGTTTTGTCACATTTGTAAACCATCCACATTCCTTTTGCAGAAAGAGCAGCACCAAAAGGCAGCCGAAAGCGACGAGTCTTCGAAGTCATCGGCGAGGCCCAAGTGGGACACCCCTTTCAACCAGGCCCTGAACATACTGAAAAAGGTGTCAGAGGACAAACTGGCGTCGTATGGACGTGTGCACGGCGTCGGAGATGGCGCCTCGTGGAAGATGTGCTACCACGAGAATCTGGAGGAAAGAAGGCAGAGATGGTTGCTTACTCAATAGACCATCGACCAGAAGGTCGCGCTTGCGGTCAATAAGTCCAAAGCGGAGACCAAAGAAAAGTTGGAAAACATAGTCGATGCAAGGGTCAGTGCAGCGGTAGCTGGCATCACGGCTGACTTCACATCTTCCATTTCCAGCTTGCTTCTGGCATTTTTCGAATGGACAAAGAAAAATCCAGATAAAGGGTCGGCAGACTTTCCCCTTCCCAGCTACGTTGGGAGCAATTCGGTGAACATCGCACCACCAGCACCTGCTCATGCCACCGCACATGCTCCCATACCTGGTCCCACTCCTGTTCATAGCAGCCCATCCTCCGTCTCTGGCGTTCTCGGCGGCGCTTCGTCTTTAGCTGAGCTCGACGCCCTCACGGTAATTCCGCGTCATACCCTCTTGACCAGCATATCTATAGTCTTCCGTTTCAGTTGCCTTTCGTATGTTTGACATCGCAGACATGTCTTCGCAGGCCGACGAAACCCCGTGCACACTACTGTACGACATCAACGGCTAGAAGGTGGACGTGGGAAAGGCAACAATCGTGAAGCCGAAGGACCGCATGTTACACAACCGACAGATGCCCCATAGCGTCTTCAAAGTTTGCGTGGCCAGTGTCAAAGCGTGCTTCAAGGATTTGCCTCCTCCAGTAGCAGTCGATGACGACGAGACCCCTAAACAGATTGGCTCATGCAAGAGCTGGTTGTTGCCTTGGCCGAAGACTCTTGTTCGTGTCAAGGCGCCCAGTAGCGCATCAACGACAACTCCTCAACAAGGTATAAACACCACCCCACCTACCCAATTACCTGCACCTGTCGTGGCGGGTGATAGAGGACGACGCGAGGGACAGCCTCCATTAGTGCCAGATGACGTCGCCCCCGTCGAAGAAGCAATGCTGATGATGTCATGGAGGAGGATGATGATGACCATAACTAGTATATCAATACCGCCTATGACGATGCTCGGGACTATGACTATGGCTATGAGCGTGTAGATGACTTGATGCTGCCTGATTTGCAGAGGGCCTTCCACTGTTTAGCCTGAAGACACTGGGGGTGGTGGTTAGGGAAGGTATGGTGGGCTCACTACCGCCACCCGCCAAGAAGCAAACGAGACCGGAGAGGAAAGGCTCTAAAGGCGCCAGAGCTGCTTCAAGCAGCCAGCCGCCTCTGAAGCCCTGGGAGGTAGACAGAATACCTATCATAGGTGCGGAGCGTTTCCATGTCGCCGGCCACCCAATCCTACCTCAGAAAGCGCTAGAGGACATACTGAACAATGATCTAAGGAGACTTCATGATGATGTGCTGGCGAGAGAGAAAAGCCTTCTCATCTCGGAAAAACCAGGATACCTGCTTTACGCGGCTCAGGTTCCGGGTGGGAGGTTATACGTCGATAGATGGCCTGCGGATAAGTTCATCCTGCGATTTGACTACATCTACGACATGTTCCACAGGACCAAGCTGGATTTTCAATTCATCCGCATGTATCCGCTGTATCTCAACTACATCATCAGGCGCGAGAACATAAAATATATCTGCGTCGCAGACCCGTACTATATGCATGAGAGCTTCTTGGCAGTCTGCAAGGAGCACCGTGACTATGCGAGCAAGTACATCGGCGAGTTCATGGTCGCTAATAAGGACAAGGAAACGATTCTCCTGCCTTATCATCCCACGTAAGTCATCCGCGGATATCCTTTCGTAAGTTTTAATCATTCCTTTGCAAGCATGGAGGCTAATTTGAGGTGTACTTATTTTGCCCAGCGGGGGGGGGGGGGGGGGGGGGGCGCCGTCCTCATCTGTCTGTACCCACAATACTCCCATGCTCTGTACTTGGACTCAGCGAAGAACATCAAGAAGAGGGATTACACGCACATAAAGAGCGTTCTCGATAGTGCCATTTTAACCTTCAGCCTTAGTGGTGGATATATCAAGGTGAAAAAGTCCAGGAATAAAGGGCCGGCTTTTGGCCATAAGACCGACTTCTGCTGCATCCAGCAACCGAACGATAGTAAGGCTGATGGATTCTACCTCATGCATCACATGATCGAGTACAGAAGGGATAATCAACGCCTTCGCATGTCAGCTACTTCCAGCAATGCCGAGATTGTCAACTGGGCCACAAGCATAGGAAGGACACCGGATCATCGAATCCGAGCTGAGTTTTATCACGTACAATGTGAACTTGCCCAAGTGATCATGAAGGAGGTCCTTGAACAATCAGGGATGTTCTACCATGGGCCAATAAGTCGGGATAATGTCCGAACACTTCTCAGCGCTCAGCGTCTGGACCTGAAGCCTTTCACGAAGCTCGGGTGCTTCCTCCCTGACTATGAAGATTGGAGCACCGACATGGAGGAGTGATTGATGATGACAATTTGTATGTTTAACTAGTACTACTGTCTTTCTATGAAATAGCATAGATCGCCCTAGTTAATTAGTTTGGGTATGAGGAACTTCATTATTTATGTGTACTATAGGTTGCTTGTATTTTGTTAACTATGCCTCTTTGTGTTTCTCAAGTACATTATGTTGCATATTATCGTTGAATTCATCAAATGACGATGTAGGTACATAGATCAGAGATGGCGAAGGACTGCTACGCCATATTCATTGGGAGGGTTCCAGGAGTGTACGACCATTGGCCAGATGCTCAGGCCCAGGTGGACAAGTACCCGGGCGCTAGCCACAGAGGGTTCGATAGCAGAGCCGAAGCGGAAAATAGTAACTTGAGGTGGATGATCCGGCAAGAGAGGGAGCAAAACCGGTGCCTCAAGAAGTACTACATAGTCGCGCTCTTGCTCATACTGATCGCTCTTCTCTTCTACATCATGGTTTAGATAGAGATGATGAAACTTGTGTGTGTGCCATGACCATGCAGTTGCATTTATTCGAGACATGACTTGTGTATCGCTATTTTCGAGATGTGATGATATTTGTGTTGGATGATGATGATGATGGTATGACGAGACTACTGTATGTGTATGATATGATGAGAATAATGTATGTTTATTATGATATGATGAAACTACTATATAGAGCATGCACAAATACAACACAAATACGTAGAGGGGAAATAAATCTGTGAAAGCAGGAATATTAGCAGTAGCGCTGGTAGGCGTCTAGCGGCAGCGCTGGTTTAGCAGCAGCGTTTGCTGTGGTGCAGCGCTATAGATAGTTAGTAGTAGCGCTGGTTGATGTAGCGCTACTGCTAACCATACTTACCAGTAGCGCTTGTTTTCCAGCGCTACTCCTACAACTTAGCTGTAGCGCCTTAGCAGTAGCGCTGCATCCAGCACTACTGGTATGGGTAATTCCAGCGCTACTACTACGCTTTCTCCTAGTAGTGGGTGCCATCTGAAGAGTCGGCTGATAGTTGTTGTTGTAGGAGAACTCGGCGAATGGTAAGCAATCTTCCCACTTGGCTCCATACGCCAAAACACAAGCACGAAGCATGTCTTCGAGTATCTGATTTACTCGTTATGTTTGTCCTCCGGTCTGGGGGTGAAAGGCAGTGCTGAAGGATAGCTTGGTTCCCGTCTCTTCTTGAAACTTGTTCCAGAACCTCGAGGTGAACTAGGTGCCTCAGTCTGACACAATCTCCTTAGGAACCCCGTGAAGGCTCACAATACGCTCGATGTAAAGACTGGCTAGCTTGTTACCATCATAAGTGGTCTTGATGGGAATGAAATGGGCTACCTTGGTCAGGTGATCGACTATGACCCATATGGAATCATGTCCTTTGCTTGACCTAGGCAAGCCAGTGATGAAGTCCATCCCGACTTTGTCCCACTTCCATTCAGGAACTTTGAGAGGTTGCAATAGTCCAGCGGGTCGCTGATGCTCAGCTTTGACTCTCTGGCATATGTCACACTTAGCAACAAAGGCACCTATCTCCCGTTTCATGCCATGCCACCAGAATCTTCCTTTGAGGTCTTGGTACATCTTGGTTCCTCTAGGGTGGATGGAATACGGAGTGTCGTGGGCTTCTTGCAAGATCAAATTCTTGAGCTCAACCTTGTTGGGTACGCAAATGCGGTTCCCGAACCATAAAACTCCTTGCTCATCAACTGAGAATCCTGGGGCCATGCCTTCCTTGATCTTCCTCTTGATGCCTTCAATGCTCTCGTGTCCCTTCTGAGCTTCCTTCATATCACCCATCAAGGTACGCTTTGCTCCGAGGTAGGCTAGGAATCCAGGTGCAACTAGTTCCAAGCCGAAGCTTCCTAGCTTTTCATATAGGGCGGGTAGCCTTTCCTTAATCATAGCATTCAAGGAACGTGCCTTTCTTCTTAAGGCGTTTGCTACCACGTTAGCCTTTCCGGGGTGGTATTGAACACTGAGGTCATAATCCTTGATCAACTCCAACCAACTTCTCTGCCTCATGTTCAATTCCTTTTGAGTGAAAATATACTTCAAACTCTTGTGGTCTATGTATATCTCATGTCGCTTCCCAGAAGGTAATGTCGCCATGGTTTCAAGGCATGGACTATGGCTGCCAACTCAAGATCATGAGTGGCGTAGTTCTCTTCATGAGGACGTAGTTGTCTGGATAGATATGCTACGACTCTGCCTTCTTGCATTAGAACACCTCCAAGCCCGGTTCTCGATGCATCACAATATATCACAAACTCCTTGTGAATATCGGGGGTGGCCAAAACTGGGGCTGTGGTCAATCTCTTCTTGAGCTCTTGGAAGCTTTCTTCACACTTCGGCGTCCATTCAAACTTCTTGTCCTTCTTCAAAAGTTGAGTCATGGGTCGGGCAATGCTCGAGAATCCTTCAATGAACTTGCGGTAATATCCCGCGAGTCCGAGGAAGCTTCTGACTTCCTTCACATTGCTTGGGGATTGCCATTCACTCAGGGCTTCAATCTTGGCAGGATCTACTGACAATCCTTTTGCAGTCAACACATGACCCAGGAATCCAACTTAATGCAGCCAGAATTCACGCTTGCTGAACTTGGCATAAAGCTGGTGCTCTCGAAGCTTGTCTAGGACCAATATCAAATGTTGCTCATGCTCTTCTTCAGTCTTGGAGAAGACGAGTATGTCATCAATGAAGACGACAACAAACTTGTCCAAGTACTCCATGAAGACTTTGTTCATGAGGTACATGAAGTAGGCAGGGGCATTGGTCAACCCAAATAACATGACCGTTTATTCATACAGGCCATACCGGGTTACAAACACCGTCTTCTGAATGTCTTGGGGTCTAATCTTCAGCTGGTAGTACCCAGACCTGAGGTTGATCTTGGAAAACACCTTAGCTCCATTCAGCTGATCGAACAGGTCTTCAATCTTGGGGAGTGGGTACTTGTTCTTTATTGTGACCTCATTGAGAGAATGGTAATCGACACAGAGTCTGATAGTTCCATCTCTCTTTGACACAAATAGAACAGGTGATCCCCAAGGAGAGGCACTAGGGCGAATGAATCCTTTTTCGAGCTGCTCTGCAGTTTCTTCTTCAATTCAGCCAACTCTTCGGATCCCATTCTATAGGGCATCTTATAGATGGGTCCTGCTCCAGGAATTAGCTCAATGATGAACTCAATGTCGTGGTCAGGAGGCATTCCGGGCAGCTCATCAGGAAATACATCTGGGTATTCACATACCACTAGCACTTGATCCAACTCAATTCCCGACAAACAGTTAGCCTGAGGGGCTTGAGCGGGGGCTGGGTTGGGGACATACTTGACTTCCACTCCTTGGCTATTGGTCATGGTGACAGTCCTCTTGACACAGTCTAACAAGCCTTGGTGCTTGGTTAACCAGTCCATGCCTAGGATCACATCCAAGCCTTCCGACTTCAGGATGATAAGGTCTGCTAGGAAGTCTACCCCGTTGATGTTAATCTCAACTCCTTTACATCCTATTCTGGACTTCATGACTGATGCCGGGGTTTGTATCAACATATGACTACCCAGGGGTGTAGGCTTCATACCACTCTCTATTGCAAACTTCTGAGTGAAAAAAGAATGTGAAGCTCCACAATCAAATAGTACAGTTGTTGGGGTTGAGTTGACGAGGAACGTACCCAGTATGACGTCCGGGTCTTCCTGGGCTTCCTCAGTGGTGACGTGATTCACACGCCCCTTGCCATTGTTGGGATGGTTGCGGGGAGCTGGGTTCCTTGGTGGTGCTCCACGGCCTTGACCTTGGTTGGGCGCATTGGGGCGCGGTGCATCTGGCTTCTTGTTGGGGCACTGCTTAGAGATGTGTCCAGGATGACCACACCCAAAGCAAGTGACCTGACCATAGTTGTTGTTGTTGTTGTTGTTGTTGTTGTTCCTGCCGCTGTTGTTGTTATTGGGGTTGTTGTAGGCTGGCCTGGGATTGGCATACCGCTGAGGCTGGTAACTCGGACGAGGTGCAGGAGGTCTAGCCTACTGCGGCTGATAGGTTGGCTTGGCTGGGGAGGGCTGCCAGGGGCGAGGCTTCTGGTTGCTAGAACTACCCTTGCTGATCATCTTGCACTTGCTAGTGTTGTCCATGGCACGACGCTTGTCCTCAAGCATGAGGGCCTTGTTCACCAGATAGAAGAAGGTCCGACAGTCACAGACAATGAGATGATATTGCAGGGCTTGCTGAAGTCCTTCCATGAAGCGTTCCATCTTAGCAGCTTCCGTGTTGACATCTTCACGTGCATACCTTGACAGCAGGTTGAACTTATGCATATACTCCTTGACAGAGCCACTTCCTTGCTTCAGCGCTCAGAATTCTCTCTTCTTGATAGCCATGATCCCAGAAGGAATGTGGGCGGTGCGGTATCCTTCCTTGAAGTTATCCCTGGTGATCACACGATCGCCTTGCATGACCTTGAATCCATCCCACCAAGATCTGGCGGTACCTCCAAGGCAGTGAGAGGGATAAAGCACCTTCTCACGATCCTCATTGCAATTAACCAATGCGAGGAGTTCCTCGATGGTGCGGATCCAGTCATCGGCATCGAGGGGTTCAGCAGTCTCGTTGAAGGTTGGGGGTGAATTCCTCATGAACTCAGACCAAGTGGAGCGGACATTGCCGTTCCTGCCTTGCTGCTGGTTGTTCACAAGGACTTGAGCCATCTACATGATAGCAGCAGTGTTGGCCTGGCGTTCCTCCTGAAGAACTTGGAGAAACCGAGCTATGGTCATGATCTCCGGTGGAGGTGGTGGCGGGGGAATGTCGCCTTGTGGCTGCTCTGGTTGATTTCCAACGTGAGTAGCCCCACCATCTCCCTGCTGCTGGCTGGAGTTGCCGGCTTCAGGGTTGGTGAAGGAGCTGTTGCGGGTTGCAATCACCATCTTGTTTGGAGCAGCCAAGTAAAATAACTGGGATAGATGAGAGGGAAAAGCAACAATGGAGAAAGCGTGCCTAAGGGGGTTGGTATAGTGCAAGTGTGCTAAAACAAAGGTCAAAAAGACCAACACATATATTAAGATAAGATAGACGATGGAGTCGCTTACATGTTGCCTAAGGCAAAAGCACGACTTGCATCGGAACACAGATAACAAAATCAAACAACAAGCACACATGGTTTCATATGAACCATCACACGGACTCGACTTCGCATGAGGGGTACATGACTGATCCTACCCTAGGGGTTCTCGGACTCAGGTGGTGGAGTGCTCGGTCTCGTAGTCATGCTCCTCTGGGTCTTCCTCCCGATCGTCATCCGTACGGGCAATGTCTCCGGTCGAGGGGGTCGGAGAATGAGGAGGTCCATCCCGACGACGCTTCCTCGGTGGGTCGGTGAAGAGCGCATGGTACTCCTTTGCACTCATGTGACGACGACGTGCGGGTGCATCTCTACCTGGGGGTACTCCTCCTGGGTAAGAGATAGCTGGTCGTCCCTCGGGGGCTCCATCCTTCTTGATCCTGTCTGACTTCGTCTTGGCTTGACGAAGTAGCTCTCGGGTGTGGTGAAGTTCCTCGCGGAGCTTCACGTACTCCTTAATCAAGTTGTGAGCCAGACTGTCAGCGGATACGCTGAAGTAGGTCTGGCACCTAAGTGGTGTGCCATCCTCCCTGGATGGAATCAATGTACAACTCTCGCCAAGATCATCCTTCCTGAAAGGTAGGTAGCGAGTAGGTGCCTCGTCAGCCATCTCTGGGACGATGTCTCAAAGGTGGAGGAGAGCCTTGCGTGCAGCTGTCTCGACTGCGAGTGCCATGGTCTCCATCGGTGGTCCTTCAAAGAACCAACTTGTTGGGGAGTCGTTTGCCTTCACGACCACATCAACGTGGTACTCCTTCGTGACGGCATCGACCCAGTGCTCATGGTAGAGGAAAACGGGTGGTTGGCGAAATTGGCACTTCTCCATGCTATCCTCAAGGAGTAGGGGAAAGCCAGATGTTAGGAAGGCTTTGGGTACGACGGCCATCTACAAAGGTTTCAAGGGAGGAGAGTCAGTAGAGTGTTGTGAGAAGACTAGAAGAGATAAGAAGTGCAGAAACTCCTAAGCATAGGTGCTAGGTATACTTTTAAAAACGGTTTTATCCTAACTAACGTCCATGCCAACTAAGGGCTTCCTACAGTCAGGATGGATCTGATAGCAGCTCTGTGGGGACCCCGACTCATAAGTCGTGATCACCGAATGCACGTGTATAGTGATCCCAGAGATTAATGCTCACCGAACACACATAAGCTGAATAACAAGAGTCTTACATCCATACTTAGCGTCCTACACAAATGAAGACCATGAAGGTCAAGTCTTACATAGATAGAGCCATGAAGGCCGAACAACAAACATAAACTAGCAGCGGAAATCTTGATCGAAAGTGTAGACCCAAGCCATCTGCCTTAACCCTACACGCATTCTGACTGGGAAGCATCCTAGTTCGCATGCTCTTCACCAACGAACTCTTCACCGTATTCCTGCTTTTCCAGGACTGGCCAATTAAATAACCGGTGGCAAGCCAATGAGTACTTTGAATGTACTCGCAAGCAACCCATGTTTTGGAACAAGGTATAACAATGCATGATATAGCATTAAGTAGGTAAGTTTGCGGAAAGCTAATTTTTGAGTGCATTGACATGATCAAATAACTTATGTAAGCATGCATCAATAGTGCACAGATATCCTTATGAACAAGTTACAGGTATCATCATAAGCAGGGGTTGAACATCTCATGTTAAGTCATCATGTCAAGTAATCTGACTTAACTCAAGTATCATCTTTCTCCCACACATATACACACAAACACACACACACACACACACACACACACACACACACACACACACCCCAAGTTTGTGAAAAAATCGGACGTAGTTTAAGCAGGACCTCCAATTATCCATGACCGTGGACACGGCTATTCGAATAGTTTTACACCCTGCAGAGGTTGCACACTTTACCCACAAGACTCGGGGAACTTCCGTGTCATCCAGGACTCATGGTATATTACATACCCGAGGTAAGCACCCAAACAATGCCTTTCCCCTGGCGATACTAAACAAAGAGTCCACTCGTTGGTGCCATCCCTCATGATATACATCACACGTATCATCCATGAGGGCACGCAACGGTGTGCCCGGTGTCTGTGAAAACATCCCATGATCGTCCATTCCGATACGACCCTGTGTCGAGAGTGACCACGTCTCTCCCGCCACTAGTAATGCGGGCTCTCTGCTAGTACCCACCAAAGTAATCACAAAGCCCCGTCCCATAATGGGTATCGTGGTTGTGTATGTAAGGTTGGGACGGTCAGCAAATATTAAATCTCTCCGTTTTCGAAAACACGCACACAACTTGCTCTGGTACACCACCTTTTTATCAAGTGGTTACCTAGCCCAGCTTCATCTCCCTCGGGCATTAGTGGCACCCGACGGTGTTTTCAAAAAAGTCTTTGAAAATACTTTTGTTTTCATCACCGTGCATATCCCCTTCCCTTTTTTCATAGCATCTACTTAGCATCATATCTACTCCCACCCGCACAACCCTCATAAGGAGGTAGGGTCATGCACGATGCAAGTATCAACGAGAAAGTAACGGGGCATCCCACCGAAGTGGTCACCACATCATCATGATGAATATATCGAAATAAAGTGCTATATGACATGCATGAAAATGGTTCCTTAACATGGTCCAAGGGCTGCTTGCCTGGCACAACAAAGTATTCGGGGTCTTCAAAGTCTTCAGGTCCAACTCCCTCCTCAACAACGCAATCTACCGTCGCGATAATAACGGCAATAATAAGAATCACAACAAAAATAGAGCACAAAATCCACTTCTAAAATGTTACCCTACTCTGTAAAATACTATAATAGCAACTAAAAATATTTGTCTCTGGTTTTGTAGTGAAAAAGATATTGAAAACTATTTTAACAGAGGCTAAAAAATATTTAAAACTAGGTTTTAAATAAATCCAGTACATAAAACATTTTCAAAAAATTACACAAGTGGCACTGTTAAATTCTACACATTATCGCAGGATTTGTGGTGGAGGAATTATTAGATTTGGATAATTATTCTGATCTGTGGAATTTTTGGAAATCTACTAAAAAAGAAAAAGGAAAAAGGCCTCAGAGCAACTGGGCCTATTCAGACCCAGTTGGGCCGGCCTGTGGTCAAGCCAGCCTGGGTGAGCCGAGGCGCGCGCACTGTTTGGGTTCAGACCCGACAAGAGGGCCCCTGGCGCCAGTCCCACAGAGGGGGAGGAGAGAGATGGGAGCGTGACACGTGGAGCCCACCTGTCATCACCTTCCCTGCGACCAGAGAGAGGGCGAGCTCACCGGCGGCGCTACGGTCATCGGGGAGGCAAGCGGAGGACACCGACGCGCTTGTGGGGCTGCCGCAGGGCAAGGGTGGCTAGAGTTTGTCTCCGGGGACGCCAGTGTCGCCGGCGACGAGGATGCAGGGCGGCGATGCTTCGGCCAAGCTCGATACCGTCGCTTCGTGCTGCGACAAAGGAGGAGAAGAGGTGAATGGGTTCATGGGACTCTAGTGGTTCGAGATCGAAAAGAAAGGAGGCTGGGGGAAGACCTTACAGCGAGAATGCCGGCGACCCGAGACGGTGGCGCTGTGTTCGATCCCGAGCGATGGGGTACAGGGAGGTCGAGTGGGGGCTTCTAGAGCACGATTCGGGGAGAGAGGGGTTCCAGAGGGGAGAGATGAGTTGTCGTGGTCGTGGGCCGCCGGAGTTGGCCGCAGAGGCACCAGAGGCCACGGGAGGGGGAGAGGATGTGTCTGTGGCGTTGCTGGGGGTCGTCCACGACTAGCTTGAGCGAGAGGGGGACCGGGGGGGTTGCGCGCGTGTGAGCCCCGTGGTTGGCCGAACTGGGCGGCATCGGGCACGCGTGCGGGAAGTCGCCGGAGAGAGAAGGAGGAGGGGGCCGACAGCTTGGAGTATTGTGGACGTCGAGGAGGGCCAGGCGAATAGCTTCGCCCCTCCCAATGCTGTCGGGAGGTGGGGATGGGCGCTAGCTACAGTGCGGCTAGGCAATGTAGCGCGCTCCAGAGCATGCGTTTTTCATGCCAGGCAGGGGCGGAGCCAGCGTATCAACGTTGGGGTCAGCTGAACCCAAGGACTTCTCCTGGCCAGGGGGTAGGTACATGTATAGCATGTGTATGAACCCAATAAAAAATAAGGGCTGAACCCATCAATTTGGAATGCAATGCTCGGTGGGAAGCCCAAAGGCCCACAAAGTGAATTTCCTTCGTACCAGCCCTTGGCTTCCTACCGCGATTCTGTTTCTGTGTATAGGGCAGCCGCCAGTGCTCAGCCGCAAAACCATTTGCGTTTTCTGTTCGTCTGCTCTATTTGCGATCTATTCTCTCGTTTGCCTGGATACCGAGCGACAGATATGAGCCAACAAGGGCAGGTCTACAGCGGCAATCCCACCTGACCAAAATCGAGGTCCAGTTCGTCATATCTCCCACATCTCCTCTCTGTTTTGTATTCAGCAACCGGTAGCCCTAGTTTTGTAATTACTTATTCGGTGATTCCATATACATTGGCTGATCTAGGCCATCGAATTTTATCCACCCCCACCCCCTTCTAGAGGAAATATCGATCAACAGATTCGCATAAGGATGCTAGCGCTTTAAGGCCACCCATTCGACGTAGTCAAAGTGCATCATGTCACCGTAAGAAGTTTTCTGAAGCCTTTCCATTCAAAAAGAAATTACTTTGGATGAGTTTCCTTATGATCCGAGTGATCAGAATATAATTTCGGAGGGCACAAGAAATCTGAGAAAGAAAAATGATATTAGATGCAAATATTTAATGAAGGGACCTTACATGCCACCACTTAATTATGTTTATCCACGCAGGGATATTGGAGATATGAACGAGGATTTAATCCAGGTTGGGTTTAACAAAACAAATTGCCAATTATTTTGCAATTATACTGGAGATATGAACGAGGATTTAATCTAGTTGTTAATTGTGGTAGTATTAAAGAACCATGACGATATTGAAGATTTTTTCCTACATGATCAGCACTTCTTTCAATGTCATCGAACTGGTATGTCTCGTACTCTTTTTGTTTTTTATGTAACACAATATGTGATAAATAATGTCATGCTTCTATTACGTATGTTGTGTTTTAGTGCGAAATTCTTGTTGTAAGATGGTATAAATTAGACTTTACATTTAATTTATTTGTACCAAATCCTTATAACAAGTTGATGAGTGAACCCAATGGCAAAATTTACTGGCTCCACCCTGATGCCAGGGCATGCAGCACACGTTCTGGGCTTGTCCCACCTAATCCACTAGTCTTTGGGGTGTCTGGATATGCTCCTTGGATACCTTAGAGCTAGGCAGAGAAGAGGTAAGTGGGGGGAGAAGGTAGAAATGATGCTGTTCTTGCTGTCCAGGGGGTACAAATGGGGTTTGACCCCACTCCATGATTGAGCCAAGGCTTGAGATTTGTACTAGGGGTAGAGGGGGTATACAAGGGACTGTGGTAAAAATTTGGGCTTAAGGAGAATAGTGGAAGGGGGTCAAACATGGCTTTTACAAATCTGCCAGAAGGTGCTTCATGAAGTTTTGGGCAAGCAAATGGAGTTTACTTGCCATGATATTTAACAGGATGAAAATGTAGGTAAAAATAGAGTGGACCACCAAGTTTGAGATGATTTGAAGAAAGTTGGCAATCTAAACTTGGTAAACCCTAGAAATTAACAGAATCAGATTTCTGTAGATCTAGGAATGCTAAACTAATCTCCTAAATGCACCACTTGGTGTAGTAGCATTGTTTGGGGATTAGAACATGTCCACAAAGTTTGGGGTCAATAGGAGAAACTGCACAATGTAAAGTTGTTCAAATTCGATTTTGGACAGACAGGTTTTTGGAATATTTTGGTGAATCAAATCAATTGGGATTGAGATGAAACTTTGCAAGATCATCACATAAAGCATGTGTGAATTGCTGGAATTTTTCTGGATTTTATTGAGAATATTTCAAATGCTTATTTTAATCACAAAGGGTTTTGAAGGGTTTTGCTCATTATGTTTAACATGACCATGTGTTGAAAGTCCTATATATGGAAAATATATGTCCACTAAGTTTCCCTAAATTTTCTCAAATATCTTCAAAGTATTTAAATAATTTTTCCTTATGAAAAAACATTTCTGGCCTTAAGAAAAAGCCTTTAAATAAAATAGTGAAATAATCTTTAGAAATAATATTTGGTGGTTTTGGGAAGTCTTATATATAGTAGGTTCCAAATAGAGTCTTTCGGGAAAAAGGATCCGCACAATTTGAGGACTTGTAGTGCAAACCTCAATTCAGGGGATTTTGAAAACCTAATTTGAATAAATCCTTTTTGGCCAAAATAAAATTTGGTAAAAATAGTTTTGGGCACTACAAATATGGCATGATCATTGGGCAAGATGTTTGGATCAAGTAAGATGAATATGGAGAGAAGAAAATCTTTGAGTGCCAAAACACAATCAAACAAGCAAGCAAACAACAACAATTCAAACAAGCACATGCACTCAAAAAGTTTTAAATGGTTCCAATTTTTATAAACCATAGCATAGCAAAGTGATACAAACACAGGGTGTGACATGCTATAATGCCACATGCACAAAATAGTTTCATCAAGATGGTCAAGGACTGCTTGGCTGGCTCAACGAAGTCTTCGGGGTCTTCAAAGGCTTCTGGTCCAACTCCTTCGTCAACTTTGTAATCTAACATCGCAAAATAACGAGCACAAATAAGGCCATAGCAAAAAACAGGAAAAATAAAACACTCAGAAAAATATCAACCTAGTTTTGTTAAATACTACATTTAAAACTAAAAATACTACTAGTGTTGGTTTTGGAGTTGGTGTGGTAAAAAACAGATACAATGATTTTACAGTGTGAATTTAAATACCCAAATAAGGATTTAAATAGGGACAAAACAAAAAAGTTTGTCCAAATGGTGCACAAGTGGCACCATTTAATAGGTTGGAAGATTACACGATTTTTTTGACTTTTAATCATTGGATTTGGACAATTATTTGGAGCTATGGAATTTCTGCAAAAAATCACAGAAAAGAAAAAGAAAAGGAAAAGCCACAGAGTGGCTCGGCTTGAACAGCCCGTAGCTGGGCCGGCCCGGCACCACGCCAGCCCAGGCAGAACAGTGCACGCGCGCCCGTGTTCAAACCTGACGGCTGGGGGCCGGCGGCCAGTGACTGAGAGAGGAGGGAGAGAGAGAGGTGAGGATGAAAGGCGGGCCTCGCCTGTCATCTTCAACCTCATGACCAGGGGCTTGGGGAGCTTACCGCCGACCACTCCGGCCACGGCGAGGCGAGCTGGTGGAGGAATGGAGTCAGAGCGCTCCTGCCGTTCGGGTGGCGGAGGAGGGGGCATCGGGAAGCCCTGGTTTGCCGGTGGCGATGAAGTGTGGCGGAGGAGCTTCGGGAGTTTATCGTCGCGGTCGCCTCCAATTGCAAAACACACGGGATGAAGTTGGAGTCGCGTCAGGATGCTGCGGGAGGCCCGTAGGAAGAAAAAGGAATGTCGGAGAGGCTTTCCACCGTGAGATCGAAGGTGTCCCAATGCGGCGGAGCTCAAGCTCGATCTCGATCTCGGGCGGCTCACGGGAGGAGTGGGTGGCCTACGGGTGGATTTGGGGTGTGAGAGGGCGAGGGAGGCGCTGAGAGAGGTCTGGGGTGGCTTAAATAGCGAGGATACGGTGCATTGTGAGCTGTGCCCACGGGTGCTGTCAGGATAAGGTCTCCAGGGACCCAAAGACGTTCAAACTCTGGGGTGCGCTGGCTCTCCTGCCCTACTCTTCCTCACAACCCCATGGAGACACTTCGGCGAGATCGAGCCAAAGAAGAAGAATAGGGGACACAGTGGTTTACCCAGGTTCAGGCCACCTTGCAGTGTAAAACCCTACTCCTGCTTGTCTGAATTGCTTTGTGATATGAATACAAGGGTGTGTTCCCCTCTCCCCGGTTGCCACCCTGCCCCTCCTTATACTGGCCCCGGTCCTCTTTCCTCGAAAACACAGGGCGGGAGGGTTGCCACAACGGCCAGGTTGAAGGGGGGCAAGGCTACAGCTTATCCTGACAAAAGCAGTCTTCGCCCGCAAAAGCCTCCCGTCGTGACACGCTGCTGGGCTCGGGGATGACCTCTGTCCTCGAAAGCCCCCATCCCTGGCCTTCCTTCACAAAACAGGAAACCTTTGAGAGTTACTTTGGGAGCGGGGCCAGCTGGCCCCGCTCCTCTAGCACCGAAAAGGAAACCCCCCCTGTCCGTGTCTTCTGGCACGGCTCCTGGCACCGCTTGGCATGGCGCGCGTCACCCACGTGCGCGCTCAGAACGCGACCCTGCCAAGCCATCCTTGGTTAGTCTATCCCGCGAAGGCCTCGTAACCAGCCTCTGGAAGCAACCTCACAAGGGGGCTTCACAAGGCTCTTGACGACGCTAGCTAGCGCACCCCTCACGAGGCGGAGGCCCTCGCGAAGGTCCTGATTGTGTAGTTTAGTGAGGCGCCGCATCGGGCCCACGTCGTTCTCCGCACCTTGGGCCGCAGGTAGACGAGTGTGGGTACCCCCAATCCCAGGGGTCCGACAGTAGCCCCCAGGCCCGTGGCATGCATGATCCTGCCAGTTTGGGGAGCGAAACAGTGCGGGCCCCAACTGCATGTGGGCCAGGCACGACACTGTTGGGGAACGTTGCATGGGAAACAAAAAATTTCCTACGCACACGCAAGATCTATCCATGGTGATGAGCATCTACGAGAGGGAGAGTGGATCTACATACCCTTGTAGATCGCTAAGCAGGAAGCGTTAAGAAAGGCGGTTGGTGTAGTCGAACGTCTTCGCGATCCAAATCGCAGTCGTCCCGTGATCCGTCCCGATCTAGCGCCGAATGGACGGCACCTCCACGTTCAGCATACGTACAGCTTGATGACGATCTCCGCCTTCTTGATCCAGCAGGAGGGGCGAAGAGGTAGACAAGTTCTCCGACAGCGCGATGGCGTGGCGGCGATGGTGGTGGAACTATTCCGGCAGGGCATCGCCTAAGCACTGCCGAAACTAGAGGAGACAATATCTTGGGGAGAGAGGGCTGCACTGTGGCTTGGGTGTCTTGGCCCTCTCTCCCCTCTAGTATATATAGGAGGGAGGGGAGGGGCTGGCGCCCCTAGGGTTTCCCCTAGGAGTCGGCCAAACCAGGAGGAGGTGGAGGAGTCCACCTCCAATCCTACTCCAAGTAGGATTCCTTTCCTACTTGGAGTTTCCCTTCCCCACTTGGGGTTTTTTCCTTTCCCCTCACCCTAGCCACATGGGCCCTTAGGGGCTGGCTTTCCCAGCCCACTAAGGTCTGGTGCGCCACCTCTAAGGCCCACGTGGCCTCCCGGCATGAGTGGCCCCACCCGATGGCCATCCAGAACCCTCCCGGAACACCCGGTACATTACCGGAATTACCCGAAACTTTTCCGGTGACCAAAATGGGACTTCCTATATATCAATCTTTACCTCCGGGCCATTTCGGAGCTCCTTGTGACGTCCGAGATCTCATCCGGGACTCTAAACAATCTTCGGTCACCAACATACGTAACTCAACTATACCGAAACGTCACCGAACCTTAAGTGTGCAGACCCTGTGGGTTCGAGAACTATGCAAACATGACCGAGACACCTCTACGGTAAATAACCAATAGCGGGACCTTGATGTCCATATTGGCTCCTACATATTCTACGAAGATCTTTATCGGTTGAACCTCTATGTCAAGGATTCAGTTAATCCCGTATGATGTTCCCTTTGCTCTTCGGTATGTTACTTGCCCGAGATTCGATCGTCGGTATCTCTATACCTAGTTCAATCTCGTTACCGGCAAGTCTCTTTACTCATTCCGTAATACAAGATCTCATGGCTAACTCTTTAATCACTTTGCTTGCAAGGCTTATTGTGATGTTGTATTACCGAGTGGGCCCTGAGATACCTCTCCGTCACACAGAGTAACAAATCCCTGTCTTGATCCATGCCAACTCAACAGACACCCTCAGAGATACCTGTAGAGCATATTTATAGTCACCCAGTTACGTTGCAACATTTGATACACACAAGCTATTCCTCTGGTGTCAATGAGTTGCATGATCTCATGGTCATAGGAATAGATACTTGACATGCAGAAAACAATAGCAATAAACTGACACGATCATATGCTATGTTCATAGTTTGGGTCTTGTCCATCACATCATTCTCCTAATGATGTGATCCCGTTATCAAATGACATCTCATGTCTATGGCCAGGAAACCCTGACCATCTTTGATCAACAAGCTAGTCTACTAGAGGCATACTAGGGACACAGTCTTGTCCATGTATCCACACATGCAATTGAGTTTACAATCAATACAATTATAGCATGGATAATAAACGATTATCATGAACAAGGAAATATAATAATAACCACTTTATTATTGCCTCTAGGGCATATTTCCAACAGTCTCCCACTTGCACTAGAGTCAATAATCTTGCTCACATCACTATGTGATTTACATTGTAATGAATCTAACACCCATACAGTTCTGGTGTTGATCATGCTTAGCCCTTGGAAGAGGTTTATTCATCGATTCTGCGACATTCAGATCCGTGTGCACTTTGCAAATATTTATGTCCTCCTCCTTGATGTAATCACAGATGGAATTGAAACTTCGCTTTATGTATCTGGTCCTCTTGTGAAACCTTGGTTCCTTGGCCAGAGCAATGGCACTAGTGTTGTCACAGAACAGATCATTGGGTTTAGTGCACTGGGCACTACTCCAAGATCTGTCATGAACTCCTTCATCCAGACACCTTCCTTCGCCGCCTCCGAGGCAGCGATGTACTCCGCTTCGCATGTAGAATCAGCTACCACGCTCTACTTGGAACTGCACCAGCTTACCACACCTCCATTGAGAATAAATATGTATCCAGATTGAGACTTAGAGTCATCTGGATCAGTGTCAAAGCTTGCATCGACGTAGCCCTTTACGACGAGCTCTTGATCACCTCCATAAACGAGAAACATGTCCTTAGTCCTTTTCAGGTACTTAAGGATATTCTTGACCACCGTCCAGCGTTCCATTCCTGGATCACTTTGAAACCTTCCGGCCATACTTATGGCAAGGCTGACATCGGGTCTTGTGCACGCATTGCATACATGATAGAGCCTATGGCTAAAGCATAGGGGACTACACTCATCTTTTCTCTATCATCTGCAGTCACTGGGCATTGAGTCTTAATCAACTTCACACCTTGCAATACAGGCAAGAACCCCTTCTTGGACTGATCCATTTTGAACTTCTTCAAAACTTTGTCAAGGTATGTGCTCTGTGAAAGTCCTATTAAGCATCTCGATCCATCTCTATCGATCTTGATGCCTAATATGAAAGCAGCTTCTCCTAGGTCCTTCATTGAAAAACTCTTGTTCAAATATTCCTTCATGCTTTCCAACATTTCTATATTGTTTCCAATCAGCAATATGTCATCCACATATAATATTAGAAACGCTATAGAGCTCCCACTCACTTTCTTGTAAATACAAGCTTCTCCGTAAACTTGTATAAACCCGAACGCTTTGATCACCTCATCAAAGCCAAGATTCCAACTCCGAGATGTTTGCACCAGTCCATAAATGGATCGCTGGAGTTTGCAAACTTTGTCAGCATTCTCTGGATCGACAAAACCTTCTGGTTGCATGATATACAACTCTGCCTTAAGGAAACCGTTAAGGAACGCCGTTTTGACATCCATCTGCCAAATTTCATAATCGAAAAATGCAGCTATTGCTAACATGATTCTGACAGACTTAAGCATCGCTACGGGTGAGAAGGTCTCATCGTAGTCAACTCCTTGAACTTGTGAAAAACCCTTTGCCACAAGTCATGCTTTATAGACAGTGACATTACCGTCCGCGTCCGTCTTCTTCTTAAAGATCCATTTGTTCTGAATGGCCTTTCGCCCTTCAGGTAATACTTCCAAAGCCCATACTTTGTTTTCATACATGGATCCCATCTCGGATTTCATGGCATCTAACCATTTCTCGGAATCCGGGCCCATCATCGCTTCTCCATAGCTCGTAGGTTCATCGTTGTCCAACAACATGACCTCTAAGACAGGGTTGCCATACCACTCAGGAGCAGTACGCGTCCTTGTCGACCTACGAGGTTCGATAGCAACTTGATCCGAAGCTTCATGATCATCATCATTAACTTCCTCTTCAACCGATGTAGGCTCTACAGAAACATCTTTCTGCGCTGCACTACTCTCAGGTTGAAGTAAAGGTTCAACAACCTCATCAAGTTCTATGGTCCTCCCACTCAATTCTTTCGAGAGAAACTCTTTCTCAAGAAATGTTCTGTTTTTAGCGACAAACACTTTGCCTTCGGATCTGAGATAGAAGGTATACCCAACTGTCTCTTTTGGGTATCCTATGAAGACGCATTTCTCAGCTTTGGGTTCCAGCTTTTTAGGCTGAAGCTTTTTGACATAAGCATCACATCCCCAAACTTTAAGAAACGACAACTTTGGCTTCTTGCCAAACCACAGTTTATATGGCGTCGTCTCAACGGATTTCGATGGTGCCCTATTTAAAGTGAATGCAGTTGTCTCTAATGCATAACCCCAAAACGATAGTGGCAAATCAGCAAGAGACATCATAGAACGCACCATATCCAATAAGGTTCGATTACGACATTCGGACACACCATTACGCTGTGGTGTTCCAGGCGGTGTTAATTGTGAAACAATTCCACATTGTCTTAAGTGACTGCCAAACTCATAACTCAGATATTCTCCTCCCCGATCATATTGTAGGAATTTAATATTCTTGTTACGATGATTCTCAACTTCACTCTGAAATTTCTTGAACTTTTCAAACGTTTCAGACTTGTGTTTCATCGAGTAAATATACCCATATCTACTTAAGTCATCAGTGAAGGTGAGAAAGTAATGATAACCACCGTGCGCCTCAATGCTCATCGGACCGCACACATCAGTATGTATGATTTCCAACAAGTCACTTGCCCGTTCCATTGTTCCAGAGAACGGGGTTTTAGTCATCTTGCCCATGAGGCATGGTTCACATGTGTCAAGTGATTCAAAATCAAGTGACTCCAAAAGTCCATCAGCATGGAGCTTCTTCATGCGTTTTACACCAATATGACCTAAGCGGCAGTGCCACAAGAAAGTGGTGCTATCATTATCAATTCTACATCTTTTGGCATCAATGTTATGAACATGTGTATCATCACTATAGAGATTCAATAAGAATAAACACCTCACATTGGGTGCATGACCATAAAAGATATTACTCATAAAAATAGAACAACCATTATTCTCTGATTTAAATGAGTAACTGTCTCGCAATAAACAAGATCAAGATATAATGGTCATGCTCAACACAGGCACTAAATAACAATTATTCACGTTCATCACTAATCCCGATGGTAATCGAAGAGCGAGCGTGCCGACGGCGATCACATCAACCTTGGAACCATTTCCCACGCGCATCGTCACTTCGTCCTTGGCCAGCCTCCGTCTATTCCGCAGTTCCTGTTTTGAGTTGCAAATGTGAGCAACCGAACCGGTATCAAATACCTAGGCACTAATACGAGAGTTGGTAAGGTACACATCAATAACATGTATATCATATATACCTTTTTTGGTGTTGGCCACCTTCTTGTCAGCTAGATACTTGGGGCAGTTCCGCTTCAAGTGACCAGTTCCCTTGCAATGAAAGCACTCAGTTTCTGGCTTGGGGCCAGGCTTGGGTTTCTTCACGGGAGGGGCAACTGCTTTGCCACTCTTCTTGGAGTTACCCTTCTCACCCTTGCCATTCTTCTTGAAACTAGTGGTTTTATTGACCATCAACACTTGATGCTCCTTCTGAATCTCAGACTCAGCGACTTTCGACATCGCAAACAGCTCGGCGACTGACTTGTTCATCCCGTGCATGTTATAGTTCAACACGAAGCTCTTGTAGCTAGGTGGCAGTGATTGAAGAACTCTGTCAGTGATCGCCTCTGGCGGAAGGGGCATCCCCAATTCAGCCATACGGGTGGAATACCCAGACATTTTGAGTATGTGTTCACTGACAGACCCGTTCTCCTCCATCTTGCAAGCATAGAACTTATCGGAGGTCTCATACCTCTCGATCCGGGCATTCTTCTAAAAGATAAACTTCAACTCCTGGAACATATCATATGCTCCATGACGTTCAAAATGTCTTTGAAGTCCCGGTTCTAAGCCATACAATATTTGCACATTGAACTATTGAGTAATCATTAGAACGTGTCTGCCAGGCGTTCGCAACGTCTGCAGACTCTACTGGAGCGGGTGGTTCACCAAGCGGTGCATCAAGGACATAAGCCTTTTGGGAAGCCGTAAGGATAATCCTTAGATTATGGGCCTAGTCTAAAAAGTTACTTCCATCATCTTTCAACTTAGCTTTCTCTAGGAACGCATTGAAATTCAGGGGTGCTACTGCGCGAGCCATTGATCTACAACATAAATTTTGCAAAGACAACTTAGACTATTGTTCAAGATAATGAGTTTAGTTAATCATATTACTTAAAAAAAACTCCCACTCAAATTGACATCCCTCTCGTCATTCGAGTGTCACATGATCCAAATTCACCAACTCAAGTCCGATCATCACGTGAGATGAGGTGGTTTCAATGGTGAACATCTTCATGTTGATCATATCTACTATATGACTCATGTTCGACCTTTCGGTCTCTTGTGTTCCGAGGCCATGTCTATACATGCTAGGCTCGTCAAGTTTAACCCGAGTGTTCCGCATGTGCAACACTGGCTTGCACCCGTTGTATGCGAACGTAGAGTCCATCACACCCGATCATCACGTGGTGTCTCGAAACGACGAACTTTCGCAACAGTGCACACTCGGGGAGAACACAATTTTATCTTGAAATTTTAGTGAGGGATCACCTTATAATGCAACCGTTGTCCTAAGCAAAATAAGATTCACAAAAGGATTAACATCACATGCAAATCATAAGTGACATGATATGGCCATGAACTTGTGCTTTTGATCTCCATCTCCAAAGCACCGGCAAGATCTCCATCGTCACCGGCATGACACCATGATCTCCATCAACGTGTCGCCATGAGGTTGTCACGCCAACTGTTGCTTCTACGACTATTGCTAACTCATAGTGATAAAGTAAAGCAAAACGACGAAAATAAATTAAAGACAACCCTATGGCTCCTGCCGGTTGCCGTACTCATCGACATGCAAGTCGTGATATTCTATACAAAACATGATCATCTCATACATCGCATATATCTCATCATGTAATTGGCCATATCACATCACAACATACCCTGCAAAAACAAGTTAGACGTCCTCTAATTGTTGTTGCATGTTTTACGTGGCTGCTACGGGTATCTAGCAAGAACGATTCTTACCTACGCAAAAACCACAACGGTGATACACAAATTGCTATTCAACCTTCTCAAGGACCGCCTTTGTCGAATCCGATCCAACTAAAGTGGGAGAGACAGACACCCGCCATCCATATTTATTCAACAAAGTCACATGTCAGTTGATGGAACCGGTCTCTCGTAAGCTTACGAGTAAGGTTGGTCCGGGCCGCTTCATCCCACAATACCGCTGAATCAAGAAAAGACCAAGGGAGGAAGCAATCTGAGCATCAATGCCCACAAACTCCTTTGTGTTCCACTCGTGATCTCATCTACGCATAAACCTGGCTCTGATACCACTGTTGGGGAATGTTGCATGGGAAACAAAAAATTTCCTATGCACACGCAAGATCTATACATGGTGATGAGCATCTACGAGAGGGAGAGTGGATCTACATACCCTTGTAGATCATTAAGCGGGAAGCGTTAAGAAACGCGGTTGGTGTGGTCGAACGTCTTTGCGATCCAAATCGCAGCAGTCCCGCGATCCGTCCCGATCTAGCGCCGAACGGATGGCACCTCCACGTTCAGCACACGTACAGCTTGATGACGATCTCTGCCTTCTTGATCCAGCAAGAGGGGCGAAGAGGTAGACGAGTTCTCCGGCAGCGCGACGGTGTGGCGGTGATGGTGGTGGAACTATTCTGGCAGGGCTTCGCCTAAGCACTGCCGAAAACTAGAGGAGACGATCTATTGGGGAGAGAGGGCTGCACCGTGGCTTCGGTGTCGTTGCCCTCTCTCCCCTCTAGTATATATAGGAGGGAGGGGAGGGGCTGGGGCCCCTACGGTTTCCCCTAGGAGTCGGCCGAACCAGGAGGAGGTGGCGGAGTCCACCTCCAATCCTACTCCAAGTAGGATTCCTTTTGTACTTGGAGTTTCCCTTCCCCACTTGGGGTTTTTCCTTTCCCCTCACCCTAGCCGCATGGGCCCTTAGAGACTGGCTTGCCCAGCCCACTAAGGGCTGGTGCGCCACCCCTAAGGCCGACGTGGCATCCCGGCGTGAGTGGCCCCTCCCGATGGCCCTCCGGAACCCTCCCGGCACCCCCGGTACATTACCAGAATTACCTGAAACTTTTCCGGTGACCAAAACGGGACTTCCTATATATCAATATTTACCTCCGGAGCTCCTTGTGACGTCCGGGATCTCATCCGGGACTCCGAACAACCTTCGGTCACCAACATACATAACTCAACTATACCGAAACGTCACCGAACCATAAGTGTGCAAACCCTGCGGGTTTGAGAACTATGCAGACATGACCGAGAAACCTCTACGGTCAATAACCAATAGCGGGACCTAGATGTCCATATTGGCTCCTACATATTCTACGAAGATCTTTATCGGTTGAACCTCTATGTCAAGGATTCAGTTAATCCCGTATGATGTTCCCTTTGTTCTTCGGTATGTTACTTGCCCGAGATTCGATCATCGGTATCTCTATACCTAGTTCAATCTCGTTACCGGCAAGTCTCTTTACTCGTTCCGTACTACAAGATCCCATGGCTAACTCTTTAGTCACTCTGCTTGCAAGGCTTATTGTGATGTTGTATTACCGAGTGGGCCCTGAGATACCTCTCTGTCACACGGAGTAACAAATCCCAGTCTTGATCCATGCCAACTCAACAGACACCCTCGGAGATACCTGTAGAGCATCTTTATAGTCACCCAGTTACGTTGCGACGTTTGATACACACAAGGTATTCCTCCGGTGTCAGTGAGTTGCATGATCTCATGGTCATAGGAACAGATACTTGACATGCAGAAACAATAGCAATAATCTGACACGATCATATGCTACGTTCATAGTTTGGGTCTTGTCCATCACATCATTCTCCTAATGATGTAATCCCATTATCAAATGACATCTCATGTCTATGGCCAGGAAACCTTGACCATCTTTGATAAACAAGCTAGTCTACTAGAGGCATACTAGGGACACAGTGTTGTCCATGTATCCACACATGCAATTGAGTTTCCAATCAATACAATTATAGCATGGATAATAAACCATTATTATGAACAAGGAAATATAATAATAACCACTTTATTATTGCGTCTAGGGCATATTTCCAACAGACGCGTGGCGCACGACGGTGCGTGGAGCGCCTCCACTTCCCCATGAAGCCTCGGCAACCGTTCGGGCTGATGTAAAGTCTACGCGCGGCGCGGGGCCATCATTGCTCTCCCCTACGCTGTGCCTGTCTAGCGGAAGCGAGGGGGCGAAGGTTGGTCTTTCGCCGGGTGCTATATAAGGGCAAGGGGAAATGTCCTTCGGCTCATCCTCTTCACTCTCGTTCTTTGCCTCTGCTCATTGTTGTACCAGCAATGGCGCCCTTGAGGAGGTTCTCCGCGCTGAGATTGGGAAGGCAGAGGTGGACGAGGCAAAAGCATCGATACCGGTGAGGGGGAGAGGCCGCCCTCGCTCCTCCGCCACCGTACCTGGGGCACCTTCCAGGGGGCGCGTGCGCACTCCGCGGGCGACTAATGCCAGCTCGAGCAGCCGTTAGGGAAGCTCGGCCCGCGGACGCGGATACGGGGGGGCGAGGTAGTCGTGGGCGAGGCAAAAGGAATGGTACAGCCACCTGGTCGCCCCGGCCACAGAGCCACTTCGACGATTCGGCCCGCGAGTTCATCGTGGGGATGGACGGCCATCCCCGCACCTGGCTTAGGCTCCCAGACTCCTTCGTAGTGGAGGTGGCAGAGCGCGTGCCCCTGGGCCTGTGGCTGCAGCCGGACGGCTACTGCAATGGGTCTTCTTGGGTGGCGATGGAGGTCAATCCCATCGGCTTCATGTTCTTGAAGCGGGGGGTGGAAGGCCTTCGCCCTCGCCCTTGGTTTGAAGGAGGGGCATGTTCTCCATTTCAAGTTTGATGGAGCCACCATGTTTTTTGTGAAGATCTTCAGGGAGGCCGGCGACCGCCTGGGCTGCTGCATGGAGAGTGACAGCAGCGACGGTTGTGGCTCGTCCGGCGACTGTAGCAGCGGCAGTTCTTCCTCCGGGGGAAGCAGGAGCGACGCAGACTCCGATGACTCCCCGGATGTCCGTGTCAAGGAGGAAGACTCATAATAGGCGCAGGCGGTTCCGGAGTTGGAATCTTGGAGGCATCATTGTTCGAGCTTGGCCCCTCTTCTTTTGTGGTGTCTTTCCTTTCTTGCGGTGAACCATGCGGACCCCACGGGGGTGCGCGAGAATGATTATGGCCCCTCGCGCCTTAAGCTTAATGTTGTCTTTGGTCGAGAATGAATTTGTTCTTTTTGCTCCTCGTCAGGCTTGTCCCCTTCCTCACAATTGTCTTAACACACTACGTCACTTGGACCCAGCCCCCGAGCACGACTCAGCCCCTGTTGGTACATCAGGTCATAATGCCTGGGACGGACCAAGAGGCGAGGGCCCCAAAGAATGGTAATAGCTCCCAAGGCGCGATGCTCAGGAAGTCTCCCTTGACGCGCAAGCGGCTAATGCGACAGAAAAGACCTCCGCCTTTCATTTTGCGGCGGACCCATATAAGCCCTCCGAGGGGCGCGTGAAATATCGTTACCCCTTGCAAACAATGCCTTTGCAGCTTGTACCCTGCGTCCGCTTCTGAGGTACCCTCATGGAGTTTTCCCTTTTTCCCTTGCTCGCTTCCATGCCCCGCGGCACCTGGGCCCAGCCACCGAGCGAGCCTTAGCCGTCGCTGGTATGTCAGGTCGCGATGTCCGGACAAGGCCAGGAGGTGTGGAGCTCTGGGGCTAGTGGAGGCTCCTGAGGCGCGATGCTCAAGGACCACCCCTTTGACGCGCGAGGGGCTTGTGCGAGGGAAAACGCCGGTGATGGGGGGCTGCCCTGGGGGCTCGCGTGAGAACCCTTCACTTCGAACGATGTGTGCTCGCTGGCTTGCACTTGGGCATCACGTGAGGAAACCAGGCACCAAGGGCTTTGGTAGGGTTATGTGCATGAGGGGGGGGGCATGAGCAAGGGCCCAGTCCCTCTGGTTTTTTCGGTGCTGCTGGGACTGTCCCAAGCACAGGCACCGTTCCAAGCCCCCGCTCGCATGAGGCTCAAGAGGTAGACACCGAGCGCGCGCGACCCGCGAGAAACAACAAAAAAACGAAACAAAATGCCACGAGACCTCGAAAACCAAAGCTTGAGATGACAAATTCGCTTACAGGCAAAAAGAAGTGCGACCGCCGCATCTGGTGCAGGTTGGCCTGAGGTTGGTGCGGCCCGTGGGGGCCCTCGTTGATTTGTTCCGCCAGTGCGGAGCATGGGGCTTCCACTTGGTCGTGGGCATGATCACGGATAGATCGTTCCGCCAGTGCGAAGCATGGGGCTTCCACTTGGGCCTGGGTATGATCGCGGTTCAATCGTTCCGCTAGCATGGAGCATCGGGCTTCCACTTGGGCATGGTCATGATCGCGATTCAATCATTCTGCCAGCGCGGAGCATGGGGCTTCCACTTGGGCGTGGGCAGGAGTTCTCCCGGGCCCGAGGGGCGGCGCACCAGGAGGCTCCGGAGCGTGTACAGCCCCAGCTCATTCTTAGATGACAGGGTCACGGGTAGAACTTGAGGAGATGCTGGATGTTCCATGCGTTTTTCACGGGTATCCCATCCTCCGTATCCAGGCTGGCAGCGCTTGGCCTGGAGACATGGACGACCTGAAAGGGCCTTCCCACATGGGCGAGAGCTTGTGGAGGCCCTCTCTGAAAAGGATCCGCCGCAGGACGAGGTCCCCGACCTCGAGGGTGCGAGGGCAGACGTTACGGCTGTGATAACACCGCAAGGCCTGCTGGTACCTCGCTGTGCGAAGGGCGGCCAGGCGGCGGGCCTCCTCGAGGAGCAGAAGATCGGTCCCCCGCGAGTCATCTTGACGCGCCTCGTCGAATGCCAAGACCCACAGGGAGCCATGCTTAAGCTCCGAGGGAAGGACCGCCTCAGCCCCATAGACAAGGAAGACGGGGCTTTCGCCAGTGAGCTTAGTCGCGGTGGTGCGGATGGACCACAACACTGACTGTAGCTCATCTAGCCAGCCCTTCCCATAAGCTTCCAGCTTCTTCTCGAAGCTCCGAGCCTTGAGGCCCCTGAGGACCTCAATGTTGGCGCGCTTGGCCAGGCCATTACTTCACGGGTGCACCACAGAAGCGTAGCATATCTGCGTACCAAGGTTAGCACAATATGACCTGAAGAGGCCACTTGTAAATTGGGAGCCGTTGTCAGTGATGATGCGACTGGGGATGCCGAATCGGCATACGAGGCCCTTGATGAACTTGACGTTCAAGCCTGCCGGGATGGTGCGCACGTGCTCAACCTCCGTCCACTTGGTGAATTTGTTGATGGCGACATAGAGGTAGCAGTATCCACCTGCCACGCGAGGTAAGGGGCCAAGTATGTCTAGCCTCGATACCGCGAAGGGCCAGGTGAGCGGAATCGTCTGAAGTCCCTGCGCTGGCTGGTGGATCTGCTTGGCATGGAACTGGCAGGCTTCGCAGGATTGGAGCGCAGTAGGCCAATAGAAGCCGCTGCGGAACACCTTACAGCAAGGGTGCATGACGATGAGTGGTGCCCGCAATCCTCTCCATGGATGTCGGTGAGCAGTTCGCGCCCTTGCTCCTCCAAGATATAGCGCAGCAAGACATCGTTGGGCCGCCTCGATATAGCTACCCGTCCCGCAGGCAGTAAGCGGTGGCCTGCCAGACGACGCGCTCCACTTCCACATCTTCCGCGGGGAGGTCGCCGCGAAGCAGGTAGGCCTTGAACTCCGTGGCCCAGCCGTTGTCTTGAGGCTCCAGCGCCAGCAGCAAGCGGTCTCCTGAGGGCGGCCCATAGTCCGGCACGCCTGTTGCTGGTGCGGGCGACAGCTCCTCGCGCAGCAGCGTCGTGCCGATGGCGAGTGGCATAGCCGATGGCTTGAGGAGCCTTTCTTCGAAGACGCCGGGGCTTTGGGACTCACGGCGCAAAGCCCGTTTGGCGATGTCGTCGGCTTCTTTGTTGGTGCCGCGCCGGATGTGTTGCGGCTCCAAGCCAAGGAAACGTTTCTCAAGTTTTCGTACCTCCTCCAGGTAGGCTGCCATGTGCTCATCCTTGGGCTTGTACTTTTTGTTGGAGAAATTGACGAGGAGCTGAGAGTTGCCCTTGATCACGAGGCGCTTGATGCCGAGGGCGAAGGCGTCCTTGAGGCCAGAGATGAGGCCCTCATACTCCTCGATGTTGTTGGATATCTTCTCATCGTTTCTAAAGCACAGCTGGACCGCATAGAAGAGCTTATCTCCTATCGGCAAAGTGAGTATGGCGCTAGCCCCCGCGCCCTGCCTGGGGAAGGCGCCATCAAAGCATAGGACCCAGTCACAGGGTGCCTTGTCCCCAAGCGAGAGGGTTTTTCTCTCGTGAGGCTCCTCCTCGTGCGGGTCCGTCCATTCCGCTACGAAGTTGGCTAGGGCCGCGCCCTTAATGACTCTGGTGGTGCAGAACTCCAGTTGGAAGGCTTGCAAGTCGATGTTCCACTCGGCAGCTCTGCCGGTGGCATTGGGGCTGTGCAAGATCTGCTCCAAGGGGTAGGCGGACACAACCTTGATGGGATGACCCTGGAAGTAGTGGCGTAGTTTCCTGGAGGTGACGAGGAGCGCGAGGAGGAGCTTCTGTTGCACAGGGTAAAGTTCGCGCGCGCCTCTTAGCGCCATGCTGACGTAGTACACAGGGTGCTCGACGTGGCGATGACCGTGGTGTCCATTTCGTCTTCGCCGGAGGGCTCGAAAAGTGGGACCGCGAGGGCTCGCAGAGGCGTGCCGTCGGGGGCCGCGGGGGCCTTCGGAAGCGCCGCGCCTGGGGCCTCCGGAAGCGGAGCGGCCTCCTGAGGGGGGGAAGGGTTCCCCTGAAGTTTTCCTTCAGCCGGCGACGGCGGGGCTCGAGCGACCTGAGGCGATGCTTTATGGAGGACCGCGGGCTTCTTCTTGGCGCAGGCTTGCTCTTCCTGTTCCACCACAAGGGCCGTGGTGGCCGTTTGCGGGGTGTCCGCTAAGTACAGTAGCAGGCGCTCATGGGGGCACGGCGTGACCATAACGGGTGGGCTTGTGAGATATTTCTTGAGATCCGCAAAGGCTGCGTCAGCTTCAGGGGTCCACTCGAATGGCCCGGACCTTTTCATGAGCATGAAGAGTGGCAACGCTCGCTCGCCGTAGGTGGTTCTCCCCAGGGAGGCCAGGCACCCCGCCAACTTCTGCATCTCCTTGAGAGTCCGGGGGCTGATTCTTTCTATGGCCTTAACCTTTTCCGGGTTGGATTCAGTTTCCCGATGCGATACGAGGAAGCCAAGGAGCTTGCCTGACGGGACCCCAAAAACGCACTTGTCGGTGTTGAGCTTCAAATTGACCTTGCGCAGGTTGGTGAATGTCTCATCCAGATCTTTGATGAGCGTCCCGTCCTCGCGCGTCTTGACCACAATATCATCGACGTAAGCCTCCGCATTCCTTCCCAGCTGAGGCCCCATTGTGATGCACATCAGCCTATGGAAGGTGTAGGATCCGAAGTAGATCTAGAGGGGGGTGATTAGACTACTTGACAAATAAAAACCTAACCATTTCCCAATTTTAGTTCTAGGCAAGTTTTAGAAATTGTTGCAAATCAAGTTCACCCTACACATGCATGTCTACAAGTATAGCAGCGAAAAGTAAAGACAAGCACATGCAATTAGAGGATAGGGATAGGAAGATCAAACGCAATTTGGAGACACGAAGATTTTTCCCGTGGTAACGATAGGTGGTGATATCGTATGTCCACGTTTATGGAGACCTCAACCCACGAGGGTAACGGTCGCCAGAGTCCACGAAGGGCTCCACCCACGAAGGGTCCACGAAGTAGCAACCTTGTCTATTCCATGATGGCCTACATCCATGGAGGACTAGAATTACTCGGGGTAGATCTTCACGATGTAGGCGATCTCCTTGCCCTTACAAACTTCTTTGTTCAACTCCACAACACGAAGAAGGAGGCTCCCAAGCGACACCTAACCAATCTAGGAGTTACCACTCACCAAAAGGTAATAGATGTGGTAGTATGATGAACTCCTTGCTCTTGTGCTTCAAAAGATAGTCTGCTCAACACTCAATCACTCTCTCATAGGTTTGGCACGGGTAGAAGAGATTGTTAGGATGGAAAGCAAAATGGGGAGGCTAGAAATCAAAATCCATACAGTGGGAGTGGATAATCTCGATATCAACACATTAGTAGGTGGCTCTCTCTCAGAAAAATGGATAGCACAAGTGTTTGTATGTTCTGAGTGCTTCCTCTACGAGTGAGAAGTGGTGGAGGTGTATATATATGCATCTCGAAAAATTCAACCGTTACAACATTATTGCCCAACTCGGTGAAACCGAAGTGAAAACTCGGTTGCACCGACTAGTGCAAAATCTGGCAACTTTGGCCTTTTTGGTGAGACCGATATATGAATCTCGGTGGTACCGATTCTTGAAATCAGCTAACCAGAGAGTTGGTCCAAAAACTCGGTTGGACCGATTCTCAAAACTCGGTGGTACTGATTTCTGAAAATGGCTAACCAGAGAGTTGGTCGAAACCTCGGTGGTACTGATTTCTGAAAATGGCTAACCAGAGAGTTGGTCCAAAACTCGGTTGGTCCGATCAACAAAACTTGGTGGTACCGAGATGCTAGGGTTTGGCATGGGAATCTGTCTAAGTGAAAATCGGTAGGGCCGAATGGAAATTGTTGGTGGCACCGAATTTGAACTTTAGGCTTTGGACAGAGAATATTTGTGGATGAATGGATGAGTATTTTTGGTGGCTAATCTCTAAGCACTTGAGCAACCAGATCATCATAATTCCTCATCCCCTTTTAATAGCATTGTCTTTCCTATGGACTCAAGAGTGATTTCTCACAAAATATAAAAGTGTAGAGTCTTCAAGCTTGAATCATGACCAATCCTATTCCTTTCCTTTCCTTGGAGAGGTTCTCCACACAATCCTTTATCCATCCAATCATTGAACTTTTTCATGAGATAAACTTGGTGGAAAGATTAGTCCAATGAAATATATATTGTTATTAATTTCCAAAACCACCTATGGAGAAGTTGTGCTTTCAATCTCCCCCTTTTGGTAATTGATTACAACATATAGATCAAATCTTCGAAAGATATAATCAATGAATATCATCGTCGCTTTGAGAGGTATGTGATAAGCAAGAGATCCCCCTAAATTTGTGCACTATTATAAATTTGTGTTTTAATGCAAATGCACAATCGATTTTGATTAGAGGTCACTCTTCCATGTCATATAACTTGGTGGTGCACAAGAATTAATATGAGTGAATTACAAAACAAAATTGCACCAAACAATAGTGAATGATCATCATATAGACATCTCAAGGGTAGCAAGTAGTAGCATCACACAAAGACTATATGATCAAACACTGATGAAGTTTTAAACAAACGAGCGATAAACCAAATGTTTTCAAAAGCAGAGAGCAACCAAAATGCAACACACTCTCTCTCTCGAAGCCCTATGATCTATAGCATCTCCCCCTTTGGCAACAAGTTACCAAAAAGTTCAAAGCTATAGAGCTAATCGTCTCTCTGGGCATGGTCTCCTCCATGAGACGATGAAGCAGCTCATGTAGCTGTCGAAGGAGTCGAGAGAAGAGCATCCGCAAACGCTTTGGCTGAAGTCCTCTGAGGTGGTGGAGTAGACACTGGAGGTGTTGAATGAGCAGTAAGGGCAGTAACTATTGCTAATGAAGATGATCTTGACTCGGGAACTGGCATAGCAGACGATCTTGCCTGAGTCTTGAACTGAGTATTGGTCCGGAGAGGAGGACTATCATCGTTTGAGGAGTGGGGACTAGGCACTGCATCATCCTCCTGCTTCAGCTCAGTGACTGTCTTGGTAAGCTCATCCACCTTGTTGTCCAGAGAATGAAACTTGGTTTCCATGATCCACACTATGCTCTTCTGGTTCTTAAGAATCTCAGCCATATCCTTCTCCATACCTAGGAGAGATTTGATGAGAAGTGCCATTTGATCACTCTTTGACTTGGGTACTTGAGAACTAGTGGCTCTGATTGCTTCTGCCTCTACCTATGCAGTAGCTGAAGTGGGATGAGAGGGGTCCATCACCACAACATTACCCTCTAGCTCTGGCTGAAGTGGCATATGAGGACGATCAACTACATATACATTCTTCTCCAGCTTGGAGTTGATGAGCATCTGAATGTATGGTGCATATCCACATGATCGTTTGTGATTAGCAGCTGTCCTCTTGATTGTATCTACAATCAAATCCATTTCCCAGAATCTGGTGTGGGTGTCTATGTGATGCAGCATGTTAATGGAATACCCCCTGATCATCTTATCATCTCCTGACTTGGCATCAAAATATACCACAAGATTGTGTTGGTGGTGGGTAGTCCTGCTTGCAAATGATAGGCAGAGCCAATCTTATGTGTGCTCACATAGGCAGCAGGGATAGGAGTGTACATGTCAGCCATGGAGTTGTGACTCATCTTGGGTTCAACGTAAACGTCAAGATCTCCTTCCTCTACTTGTGGGACTCCTAAGATGGTATCCCACTCATCCACTATAGACTGATATCTGACTCCCTTAGTCATACATATGATACGGCCATCTGGGTAGAAATGAGCTGTGGAGTAGAACTGCATGATCATCTCGTCATTCCAAGGTATGAACTCTCTCCCAACAAAGTTCTCAATGTCTATGAAACTAAAGTTGTCCTGCACATTGGGGAAGTAGTCCTCATTTTCCTTGATGTAGGCCCAGTCAACATATCTCATGTCACTGACTACTGGGCTCTTGTCCACTAGGACAGTCACATACAAATCCTGTTGTTCCTTAGTATAGAACCTGTCATCAATAGAAGTCTTCCTCCTGGAGGCATATGGGTCATTTGCTCTCCATTTCCTCAGACCTTGATCTCTCCTCTTCTTCATGTCCTCAACAACTGAATGAGCATCATTGTGTTCAGGCATCTGAGGTCTCGGCTTCCTCAAAACTGTCACATTTCCTTCCTCATCATCTCTGGAAGTAGAACCCTTGTTCTTTGCAGCAAGAGGAATGTCGCTGGGAGTCTTCTTGGATTTGGGTGCAACAGGCTCTTTGGAGCAGATGACTTGGCCTTAGATGCAGCCTGACTGGTCATTCCATCAGCCATCAGCTTCTTCTTCTTGGAAGGAGGAGGTTTTACAACTGGTTCTTCCTCTTCCTCTTATTCCTCATCAAGGTACTCTGGAGTAGAGGGGTGCACAACTGCCTTCACAAATCTTGTTCTTTCCCTCTTATTTTCTCCTGCCTTCTTGGACAAAGATTTCTTTGGAGACTCAACATAAACATTCATATTTGCTTTAGCACTCTTAGGTGCTCTCATTGTCTCGGGATTGGCATACTCTTTCGTCACTGGCCTCTTAGCATAAGTGGCCTCAGTGGTAGATTTCCTAGCAGCCCTCTCCTTGTCTTGTAGCTTCTTGCAGGTGACCTCATCAGGAATAAAATCTGAGTCCTCTTCATCTGAGTTGAGTTTCGTCCTTGCCCTGGTGGCAGCCTTCAGAAATCCATGAGAGCTGAGGGTGCCTGGATCCTCTGAAGATGAGGAACTAGCTTCAGGGCTAGTGCCTGCATCCATCTCCAGAAGTGGATCATTAAAATCATTGTCACTGTCTGACCCTGAGCCTGACATCCTGAACCTCTGAATAGATATAGATGAGTAGAAGGGATGAGCATCACAAAACACATAAGGTTTCTGCAAATTTGAACTCAAATTTTTAAGTTTAACTTTCTGCAAAGTGGATTTTGGTTCCATCGAGTCAAAACTTTCGGAGACACCGAAACAAACAAATTCATTAATAGACACTTGGCAGCCCTTTAGATTTCACCGAAAGGAGCAACTCGGTTTCACCGAGATTGTTCTTTATAGCCCAAAAACACAAATTTTTAAGTCCGATTTATCTGACTCGGTGACACCGAGATTCACTTGGCGGATGGTTAAACCTAAAAAAATGTGTTCACTAATCTAATGGAATTTTCTTCTGGATAGGGGCATTGCCAAACGTGGATTGTAGATGAACTTAGCCTATTGCGTGAGAATCAGATTTGGGAGCGCAAGCAGGGGCCAAAACCTTACCCTAGTTTGGTGAAGGTTCCACTACAGCAGCGACGGCGGTGGAGATTGTCGTCGACGATGGAGGAATCCTGCGGCGAGGGCACACAGGATGCAAGGGCTACGCCCGGAGACTCGAGCTCGGCAGCAAGGGGGTGTGGGAGGCGAAGTTTGAGGATTAAATTTCAAAAGTCGGGTCCACTGGGAATATATAAGCCCTAGCTATCGGTGACACCGAGTTGAATCTTTTGGTGCCATCGAGTTTCTGAACTATCAGGTGACAGTGAAACTCGGTGATGCCGAAAATTTCAGATTGGTGGTACCGAGATAGTTAAACCAGATCAACCATAGGCCTTGGTGGAACCGAATTTTTGAAGCTGGTTATGCTGAGTTGCACTTGGGAGGTTTTGGAAGTCAGCTCTTGTCGAAACGGAACACCAAGTGCTTCTCACACAAAGGGTTCGAAAAGTGCTTGCTCAAATTTTGTGATGAAGCATGAATAGAATTTGAGATGAGAAGGCATATATATCTAGAGGAGGGTACTTAGGCATTCTTGAATATCCAATTGTCCAAAGAAAATTGAAATCCAAATAACAACAATTGGATATCCTCGAATGAGGAAAGATATGCATACCAACATGCTCACACAATAAAATCAAATGAAATATGGCAAACATGCAAAACCACTCTAGTATCTACCAAGCACTTTGTCGGCGTTCTGGGATCGGGGGTACCCAGATCTGCCTGCCTGCGGCCCAACGCGTGGCCCACCACGATGGCCCTGCATGTCCTGGCGACAAACCCCTCAAGACAAGGCCCTCATGAGGGCACTCGCCTCGCGAGGAGGACGATGTCAAGACCACCCAGGGAGGGCCTCCCCAGGCTGCCTCCCGAGGAGCGGAGATTCCTATGCAGGTACCCAACCTCAGGAGGCTGCAATGACGTGAGGCATGACGACCAAGGCATGCGGGCGCCAGCGGGTGCAGCAGAGACAGTTTCCTCTTTCGTGCTAAGGAAGCAAGGACAGACGCAGGTTCCCAAGGAAGCCCCCCAAAGGTTTCCACCACGGTGCAATGAGACCAAGACCACATGCTCGGCAGGACGGATGTCATCGCTGATCCCACCTCTGCGTCACGCCAGGAGCTTTGCAGGCGAAGACCACCTTTAGTCAGGATAAGCTGTACCTCTTGTCCCCTTTCAAATTAGGCCATTGTGGGATCCCATCCCGCCAGTGCTATAAGGGAAGAGGACCAAGGCCCGCTATAAATAGGGACTAGCCACTACCGTAGATGAGGGGGAGAACCACTCACACAAACGTGCCCTCGCAAGGTTGCTCGTCCACTGTACTTGTTCATCGGCCAACCTCCTCGTGAGGCCAATCCACCCAAAGCAGGAGTAGGGTCTTACACCGCAAGGTGGCCCGAACCTGGGCAAATCGCGTGTGCCCGTTCGTTCCCTGGGAGTAAGCTGTGGGGTGATCACTATGGTGTAGCCGCGAAGTCAAGCAGAATCGAAGGGCGAGCGCACCCCTGTGTTCGAACCATTCTTGGGTGTGCGGAGCCCTGAATCCGACATTTGGCACACCAGGTAGGGGTGCGCCGACGTCCTCCGGTTCCGAAGACTCCCGCTTCGCCTGCTCCATGGCCGGTCACCAGCACATGCACCCCGAGGGCTCAGTGCTGGACGGCCGTTACCGGGCCACCAGCGTCGTCGCCACCACCGTCGCCACTCATTCCACCCACGCGCCGACAGGCACCTCGCGCCCCCTCTGTGGCAGAGCGCCCGCCACCTCGCACCTCCTCAACCTGTGCCCACGTGGGAGACCTGAATGCGCAGGACATGCTACTCATGGCGAGCGAGCTGCTTCGCCATCGCCCGACACACGGAGGCTACGACGCCTGGGCCGACCACATCACCGAACTCGTCGCTGTCGCGAGAAGGGCCTTGGCTCCATACCTCCCCCTCCGATCCTCGGTGCAAGAAGCGGGAGCCTCGGCCGGCGGACCATTTCCACCACCGCGCGATGACGCGTCCGGCCACCAACCCGAGGAGCCAGAGCAAGGTATGACCCAGGTTATACTTCTTCTCCTTAGGGTCCCGGTGTCCGGGTTCGGGCTGCCACCTGGCCCCGGTGAAGGCACGCACGAAGAAGGTGACGGGATGCTCCAAGCTCGCCACATCCCGCGCGCCTACGACCCGGAGGATCACCAACCGCTTGGGCTTTCCCGGCGGGAGCGCGCCAACCGACGCAGGGATCGGGCAGCACAAGCCGCTGAACCTGGAGGTTACCAAGGCAGAGGCGTAGAGGATGCCCACGACAACAACCTTCGCCAAAAGGGACGCGGCCGACCTCGCGGCGGCGGCGGAGCCGGTCAACTTCGGGCAGAGGCTCGGCGCAGGCAGGTTTGTGAGCCGCGCGCCCAGGACGGCATCGCCCTGTTGCCCGGTGGAGGCTTCAGCTACAAGGCACGCGGAGACGGGCCAGAGGGAGGCCAAGGCCCTCGCGTGGAAGAGTACGTTCCAAGCGGCGCCGTGGCAGGCTTCGGCCCAGCGACTTTCACACTCGCTGTAGGTTCCACCACCCCCTCGGCATAGGGGTCTCTCCCGGTGCCCCTCTTCAGGTCGGGCCTGGGGGCTTCTGCCGGAGCATCGGGCTCGGCCGACGCGCCGAAGTGGGCGTGCGGGGGCATGAGGGGGTGCGCGCAGGGGCGCCCTCGTGCGCAAGGAACGCAAGGCCAGGCACCAGAGCCACCGGAATCGCCGTTCAGGAGATCGGCAGGACGCGAGAGGCACGGGCCACGCGCGGCAGGCACCGCGAGGGCCCCTCGCCGATCGAGTCATGCTCCTAAGGGCCCCATGTGCCTCACGGCTCAGGGGGTGCTGGCACAGTCCTCAGGCCGCAGGGCCCGGCGAGGCCCCCGAGCCATGGCTTGGCTGGCGCGCTGGCGCCCCCCGAGGCGGCTACATCAACACAATACTCCTACGGTCGCGCGGGGTGTGTTGTGCTCATGTTTGGGCCGTGGGAGCGCAATTCCGCGGTCACGCGGGGAGCAATGCACCCATGCTTTGGCCGTAGGGGCGCGCCGCCACGCAGAAATGTGCGGGATGACCCAAGGGTCGATTTGGGAACTCCTGAGCCGTGCGCCTGGGGGTTCGCCCTGCTATCTGCAACCGTGACACTCTCACGTAATAATGAGTAGGTTGTATACGCCCGGGGTCCCCCGAGGACGCGGAGGGGCCCCCACCCACGTCCAAGTGGAAGCCCCATGCTCCGCACTGGCCGACGACACGGTCCCCCAATGACTATGCCCACGCCTAGTGGAAGCCCTATGCTCCGTGCTGGGGGAAGATGAAGACTAGCCATTAGGTGCCGGACGCGGCTGTTCTTTACTCTCTTTTGTAAAACGAATTTGCCGTATTTTGGAATTAAACTTGAAGCTTTCGCGTCTTTGTTTAAAAAAAGGGTGGGGATTTTTCTCCTTCGTGGTGTTTCTCGCTTTGTAGTCTTGGCTTTAAAAGCTAGCATTTGTTTTCTCTCTCTCCCGCGCCTTGCAAGCGGGGGCTGGGCACAGTGTGTACTTCACCAAGTCGTCGCGTTGCTTGCGCGAGCTGGCAGGCACAAGTTGCCCCAGGCTCCCGCTGCTCGCACGTCAAGGGGGACCCCTGGGCATCGCGACCCAGGGGCCGCACTAGTCACGTAGCCCCTCATCCCTTGGTCTTGTCCTGGTGATCCGGACGCCCCAACGGCGGTCGAGGTATGCGCGGAATTGGGCCCTGTCGACGTAGAGCACAAAAGCGAGCGGGAAAGAAACGGGGCGCAAGAGTAAATCATAGAATCCAACTGAAGTTAGCACAAGCACAGGCCAGCAGGCGCATGTTGCCTAAGGCCCCCAGCCTCAGGAGCGCTCGTCCCCTGGCCTTGCCAGGCATTACTGCCCGACATATCAGCAGCGATTAACCCTCGCCCGGGGGCTCCGTCCAGAATGGTTGCTGGAAGGAAGATGATCAGGGGAAGGGAAGTCATGATTCGACTCGTTGTCAAGAAATTCTAACTCTTCATAAAGCACTTTTCAGCACCTTCGCGGAAAACGGGACCCTGAGGAAGCGCCTCCGGAGGCCCTGATTCCTCGCCACCCCAGGAGCCTCGCAAGCGGCAGATGCCTCTCAAGGCTGCAAGGCTGCCTGGTCCACGATGAAGAGGCCCCCTCGGCGAGAACTCCAAGCTGCCCCGGCTGCGCCTCGCGAAACAGGAACCTGCCACAGGAAGTAAAAGCAAAAGGCGGCCTCCCGAGGATTGTCGCCTTTGTGACTTGGCTCCGGCGCCCGAACATGAAGAAGATGACCCCTCACATGTGCGTGCGTGGGGCCGGCACGGCGCTTTAAGAAAGGAAGATGACGCAGAAGAGGGAGAGTCAGGCTCTTGGGGCGCTGCCCCTAAGGGCCCGGCACAGGCGCGACGCGTGCCGCCTC
Organism: Elymus sibiricus; assembly: GCA_039707655.1. Classification (NCBI taxonomy): domain Eukaryota; kingdom Viridiplantae; phylum Streptophyta; class Magnoliopsida; order Poales; family Poaceae; genus Elymus; species Elymus sibiricus. The sequence continues at coordinate 227,322,075 of CM077669.1, forward strand.
AGGACGTTGGCCTCGTGAGGTTTGAGCAGGCAGCCGTCGCCGGAAGTTGAACAACGCTGCTGCAAGACCCCCTGAGTGGAGCCCGGGACAAAGCGACGGCCAGGCAATGCGAATACAAGTACGAGGAGAAGGAAAACGTAAAACCTCGCAGAAGGAACAAGGACGCTTCAGGCACGGCAGATGACTACTACACAAAAGCTGAGGTATAATACAAAAGTTTAACGCCCCCCAGGGGCCCGATGGTTTTTGATGCAACAGGAACGAAGAAAGCAGAGCTCAGGCAGAGGAGGCGCTGTCTCCATCGCGGCTCTTGAAGGTCTCGGCTCCGGAGTTGTCGCCTTCCTCAGAGGACGCCGCCTGGGCAAACAGCTCCACCATGGACTCCACGTGCTCGCGCACCTCATCCCTGAGGTGCCTCTGGAGCTCTTCAGGCACCGGCGCCGTCGCGAGGGAGAGGTCGAGCATGGGGACGTGGCGGCGCAAGTTGGAGAAGATGCGCGTCAGCAAGCTGTCCAGAAGGTCGCGCGCGCTGGACTCGGTATCCTCGTCCACCTGGGACACGCCGGACTCCAGCGCCTGCACCACCTTCTGGAAGAAGTGGAGGTAGCCCCCGTCGCCATGCGCACATGGTGGCGCGGGGGTTTCCCCAACGAACCGGCGGACCGCGCTGCCCGCGCGACTAGCGATGTCAAAGTACTGCTTGGCGCGCTGCGCCTCCATCATCTTCGCGTGCGCCGCCTCGTCCTTGGCTGCCTACACGGCGTTGGCGGCCCCCTCGATGTGGGCCTGGAGAGACGCCAGCTCCGCCTCGGCATCCTCCTCACCTCGAAGCGCGGCTTGGAGGGAAGCCTCGGTTTCCCGCAGCAGGGTCCTGAGCATGTCCGCCTCGCCCTGAAGCTCGTCGAGCCCGCGCCTCTTGGACGCGGGCACCCTGAAACGAGCCGGCGGTCTAGCTCGGCCAGCCAGGCAAGATCCTCAAGAAAAGGCGGAGGCGATGACACACTTACTCATCAGTGGCAAACCAGCGCCGGCACGCCTGGGCTGGCCTCGAAGACTGACCCCTGCCACCCCCGGAGATGGTGGCGGCACCAGGGATCTTGCTCGCGCTTCGGCATTGGTAGCACTCCCCCCGGATGCCATGAGAAGGGGAGAGGGAGGAGAAGGCGGTGATCCTGCGAAGGAGGCGAACGGGAAGGTGTGCCAAGGTGGAACTGCCCCTTGGGCGAGGTGGGTTTATAGGCGCAACTGCGGTCCCCGAGGCGTCATGCGGAGTGGAGGCGACACGCGCTCCTCAGGCGCCGCGTGTAGTTCTCGATCCGCGGGCGGCTCTGTCCCGCGTCGCTTCATTCCCCTCAGGGGGTCACTTCAGCGCAGGCCGGAGAAGAAGGACAACACAAGAGGGCGGCGTCAATCAAGGAAGAGCAATGATGGCCGGCGCTGCGCACGGGCTTCACGTCAACTTGACTCGGGGCGGTTCTCTAGGCGACGTGGGGAAGTGGAGGCGTCCACGCCCTGTCGTGCGCCACGCGTCAAGGCTGGCCCGCAGGCGGTTAGGGCCCGCGGCGCTTCGGGATCCACTCCTTGGCTTCGCCCTGAAGCCGGCCCGGGCACGCCTTGGGCCCGGGGGCTACTGTCTGCGTTCTAGGATCGGGGGTACCCAGATCTACCTGCCTACGGCCTAATGCGTGGCCCAGCACGATGGCCCTGCACGGCCTGGCGACAAACCCCTCAAGGCAAGACCCTCGTGAGGGCCCTCGCCTTGCGAGGAGGATGAAGTCAAGACCACCCAGGGAGCGGCCTCCCCTGGCTGCCTCCCGAGGAGCGGAGATTCCTAGGCAGGTACCCAGCCTCAGGAGGCTGCAATGACGTGAGCCATGAAGACCAAGGCAGGCGGGCGCCAGCGGGCGCAGCAGAGACAATTTCCTCTTTCATGCTAAGGAAGCAAGGACAGACGTGGGTTCCCAAGGAAGCCCCCCAAAGGTTTCCACCCCGGTGCAACGAGACCAAGACCACAGGCTCGGCCTGACGGATGTCATCGCTGAGCCCACCTCTGCGTCACGCCAGGAGCTTTGCAGGCGAAGACCACCTTTAGTCAGGATAAGCTGTACCTCCTGTCCCCTTTCAAATTTGGCCATTGTGGGATCCCTTCCCGCCAGTGCTATAAGGGAAGAGAACCAAGGCCCGCTATAAATAGGGACTAGCCACCACCGTAGACGAGGGGGAGAACCACCCACACCAACGTGCCCTCGCAAGGTTGCTCGTCCACTGTACTTGTTCACCCTCCAACCTCCTCGTGAGGCCAATCCACGCAAAGCAGGAGTAGGGTCTTACACTGCAAGGTGGCCCGAACCTGGGTAGATCGCATGTCCTTATTTGTTCCCTGGGAGTAAGATGTGGGGTGATCACTGTGGTGTAGCGGCGAAGTCAAGCAGAATCGAAGGGCAAGCGCACCCCAGTGTTCGAACCATTCTTGGGTCTGCGGTGCCCTGAATCCGACACACTTTGGTGATGAAGTAGTCTTCTATATATGAGTATATTGACTTAGGAGCCAAGTAAGAATACTTGATCGTAGGTCATACTCATCGCTTAAGCACAAGTGGGGTTACCACTTTTACGAAAAGCATTTAATGTGTTCACATCTTTAAGAGATGCTTTAACTCAAGTCTTAGAGTAAAGCTCCCCCTTGATGTGACATCCCCCAAGAGGGATAAACTAACCTTGGGTTTTGTCATAGAATACTTCATGTGGGTGAGGTAGTAGTGGACGCTCATTGTTGATGAAGATCATCTTGAGGTGGGAGCAATCCTCCTTGTTTCTTACTCTTCTCACCTACATGGGTTAGTCCCACACAAGAGACAAATATAATGATATCTACAGACATCGAGTGCAATACATACATGATGATGTCCATGTATTCATCAATTACCTTCTCCCTTGCTTAGCTTCGAGGGAATGTGTGACTCCTTGAACTATTGCATGAAGTTGACGTTGATTGCAAATAGTTCTTACCAATATGAATGTGAGAGAATTTTGTTGGCGTAGTCACCCCTCAAGAACTTTGCTAGTTCTTCTTCTTGGGAACCCACATCAAGTTGATGGGGATCCTTGGAGTTGAGCTAGCATTTGATGATGTGGAGCTAGTAGTAGCTTTGGGAACCCACTTGACCATGGCTTTGGATTCATCTTCATATGTGTCAATCTCTCCTTGAAGCTTGTCCTTTCCCTTGAGCTTGTGGTCTTGTGGTGGAATGTTATCTTGAGCTTTTGTTCCCTTGGGGAGAGTATGTTATACTTCTCCTTTTGAGGAACAAACTTCAGCTTGGGGTATTGACCTTCTGGCCATTCAACTCCATTGGCGTTGAAGTAGCCAATGCCGTGGTTCTTCTGGTATCCTCCATGGTTGCGTACAATCTCCTCGAATTGCTTACATTCGGCAAGACTATTGTAGATACCTTTTTCTATAATCCCTTTCAAAAGATCATTTTCTTGCTCAAGTGTAACTTCGCAAAGAGAATTATTAGTGGAATCAATAGAACTACTAGAAGCAATATCATTGGATTTATCCTTTTTATTGTTGCTACTAGATGAAGAACCTTTCCTTCCTTTGTTACTAGTTTGCTTAGTTTTAACTTGTGGAATGAATGTAGACATGAGTAGTCGTTTGGCTAGATAAGAGGAAGTATTCTTTCGAAGATCGTCATTGATAGATTTAAGAAATTCATGTTCTTTATCCAAATTGAGCTTCTCGAAGCGTAGCTTCTCATGAGTTCTTACAAGCTCTCTATGATCTTCTAGAGTAGATTCATGGGCTAACTTAAGAGTGTTTAATGCTTTAGTTAGTTGCTCTATTTCCTTCTTGTTAGTGCATCTAGTGCCCCTTAGTGATTTTGGTGTATTGAAGACTTATAGGTTAAGAGACTAATGCATTTGTAAGTGTACACAGGCTCAATAAGTCACTGAGGAGTTTGATACATTCGGAGATTATCGACCCCTAAAAATGTATGTCTTCAACTGAAGACTTTGGTGAAGACTTTGGTGAAGACTTTGCTGAAGACTTTGGTATTCCCTGAAGACTTTGAAAAAGAAGAAGTTGGTGTGACCTTGAAGATATGAACGAGGACTATGAAGCGTGAAGACTTTTGTTTTCGTAGTTTCATTTCCTTTCTTTGAGTCATAGGAAACACCGTACTGTTAAAGGGGGCCGAGGTAATACTAAGGAAAATTTCCAACTGATGCTCAACTCAAAAGCCACAACCTATCCAATCCTTCGAGTGAAGCCTTTGGAAATCTCTTGCAGTTCAGTCAAGTTTTTTAGTGACAGAGATGATGATCTTTTGGTCTCTAAGGAAATTGGTCTGACTGAGGAGTTAGGATTTCGCCAGTGCGAATTGCCTACAAGTGAGGAATATGATAAGCCTGAGGACTTTCATAGTTCGAAATTCCGACCGTTGCTGTGCTAAGTGCCAGCTATCCCCAATCATCCTATCCACATAATGGTCATATCATTGGGGGCATTTATGTCTTATCATGTCGGGTTGCACCCTGGCTATAAATAGCCACCCCCCACAACCACTAGTTGGTTGGCTGCTCCGAGAGAGAACTGACACTTGTCATTTGAGAGCATCCCATTCCTCCAGGACTTTGAGAGAAAATCATAAGTGAGGAAAAACCCCAAACCAAACCACCAAACCCAAAGTGATTGAGAATCACTGAAGAAATTGTTCCTGTGTGGAACCGACGCTTGTTACCTTTGAAGACTGTGTATCTTCCAGACGGTTAGGCGTCATGGTCTAGTGCATCCTGTAGTCAATTGGGGATCACGAAGTGACCTTGGTCTAGAGCATCCAGCAGTCAATTGTGGATCGCCGGGTGACCAGTTTGTGAGGGTTTTGGAAGTCTACCCTGAAGACTAACCACGAGTGTTGGGCGAGGTCTGTGTGACCTTAGCTCAAGGAGAATACGGTAAGGACTGTGCGTCCTGGGACTGTGTGTCCTCTGGTTTAAATACCAGGCCGCTCCAAACCAGACGTACGACTGTCACAGCAGTTGGAACTGGGTCATCAAATCATTGTCTTCATCGAGCTACCTGGTTCTATTTCCTCAACCCTTCCATTTCCTCGTATACTTGTTGATGAAATTGATCTTTACTGTTTGAACAATTTGACTGAAGCCTTTCTCAATTTCCTCACCTCAAATTCCTCAAGCTACCTTGTTCCTCACCTGCTTATCCTGTATGACGCTACCTGTAATTTGTGCATGCGTTATTTCATCATGATGACTATGCGATCACTATGCTTCGTATGCACTTGAGTACTTATTCCGCTGCTAGTTATTCATCACATTTCAAATTCCTCAAGGTGAAATTCCTCAGTGATGAATTTGTAAAAATCGCCTATTCACCCCCCTCTAGTCGATATAATGCACTTTCACTTCTTATCATCATCACACGACTTATCTTTACTAACATGATTATTATCAAGTTCATTTTGAATAATATCACTAGTTTTGTCAAATAGCAAGTCATCATCTCCAAGTAAGTCATCCTCATCACTATGAAAGTCAATGTATTCGGGGTGTGATACCTTGGGGCCTTTAGCCAACAAGCAACTTCCACTCCCTTCATTTGGTGAATCAAATATGTCATAGGAGTTGGAGGAGACGAGTACAAGTCCGACAACACCTTCATCTTGACTATAGTCGGAGTCGGAGTGATAGCTTCTCTCGGAGCGGTTATCGGATTCAGAGCCGGAAACCCATTCACCAACATGAGCTTGATGTCTTCTTCTTATGTAGCTCTTGGTGTACTTGTCCTTCTTCTCCGAGTCTTTACTTCTCTGGGAGGGTCTTCGTTTATAACGATCATCTCTACTCCTTCTTTCTCTTCGAGATGACTCATCTCTTGAGCTCTTTCTTCTAGGTGACTCTTCTATTCTTTTGTGGGGGGCATGCACTCATTTAAGTAGTGTTCGGGTCTTCCACGATTGTAACAATTCCGGTCACGACTAGATGAACGCTTCTCTTCATATCTTGAGTTGGAGCTTCTCTCTTTGCCTCTACTCTTGTAGAACTTGTTGAATTTCTTGACCATGAGTCTTATCTCGTCATTGGTTACAAGGTTGTCATTTGATGTAGCGAGAGTGTCACTTGAAGCTTTGTAAGCACCATTTGACTTGTTATGAATCTATTACTTATCTTTGAGTGACATCTCATGAGCGACAATCCTTCCAATTACTTCCGTGGGCTTGAGATCTTTGTAGTTTTGCATCATTTGGATCAATGTGCACACGGTGTCGTACTTCCCATCCAAGGCTCTAAGTATCTTCTTGATGATGAATTTGTGGGTCATCTCTTCGCTTCCTAAGACGGCAATCTCATTTGTGATGAGAGCAAGCCTAGAGTACATTTCCACGACTCCTTCACCATCCTTCATCTTGAACTTGTCAAGTTGACTTTGTAGCACATCCAACTTAGATGCCCTGACAGATTCGGTACCTTCGTGCATATCAACCAAAGTATCCAAAATTTCCTTTGCATTCTCAAGACGGCTAATCTTGTTGAATTCTTCGGGGCATAGGCAGTGGAATAGAATGCGACATGCTTGAGCATCGTATTACAACATCTTCAATTATTCCGCAGTCGCTTCACGATCCGATTCCTTTCCATCACCAAAGAATTCACCTTGCAAGCCAACACGAACAAAAGCCCATGCGGTGGGGTTATGACCAAGAATATGCATTTTCATCTTATGCTTCCAACTAGCAAAATTTATACCATCAAAATATGGACCTCGACGGTGATCATTTCCCTCACTAGACGCCATACTCTCCTAGGTTGTGAGACCAATGCAATGGAGACCAAAGCTCTGATACCACTTGTAGGATCAGAAGTAGGTCGAGAGGGGGGGGGGCGATTAGACTACTTGACAAATAAAAACCTAACATTTTCCCAATTTTAGTTCTAGGCAAGTTTTAGCAATTGTTGCAAATCAAGTTCACCCTACACATGCATGTCTATGAGTATAGCATTGTAAAGTAAAGACAAGCACATGTAATTAGAGGATAGGGATAGGAAGATAAAACACAATTTGGAGACACGAAGATTTTTCCCATGGTTCCGATAGGTGGTGCTATCGTACGTCCACATTTATGGAGACTTCAACCCACGGAGGGTAACGGTCGCGAGAGTCCACGAAGGGCTCGACCCAAGAAGGGTCCACGAAGTAGCAACCTTGTCTATGCCATAATGGCCTACGTCCACAGAGGACTAGACTTACTCGGGGTAGATCTTCACGAAGTAGGCGATCTCCTTGCCCTTACAAACTTCTTGGTTCAACTCCACAACACAAAGAAGGAGCCTCCCAAGCGACACCTAACCAATCTAGGAGGCACCACCCTCCAAAAGGTAATAGATGTGGTAGTATGATGAACTCCTTGCTCTTGTGCTTGAAAAGATAGTCTCCTCAACACTCAATCACTCTATCACAGGTTTGGCATGGGTAGAAGAGATTGATTAGATGGAAAGCAACTTGGGGAGGCTAGAAATCAAGATCCATATGGTTGGAGTGGATGATCTTGATCTCAACACATGAGTAGGTGGCTCTCTCTCAGAAAAATGGGTAGGACAAGTGTTTGTATATTCTGAGTGCTTCCTCTAAGAGTGAGAGGTGGTGGAGGGGTATATATAGGCATCTACAAAAATCCAACTGTTACAACATTATTGCCCAACTCGGTGAAACCAAAGTGAAAACTTGGTTGCACCGACTAGTGCAAAATGTGGCAGCTTTGGCCTTTTTGATGAGACCGATATATGAATCTTGGTGGTACCGATTCTTGAAATTAGCTAACCAGAGAGTTGGTCCAAAAACTCGGTTGGACCGATTCTCAAAACTCGGTTGTACCAATTCCTGAAAATGGCTAACCAGTGAGTTGGTCAAAAACTCGGTTGGTCCGATCCACAAAACTTGGTGGTACCGAGATGCTAGCGTTTGGCATGGGAATTTGTCTAAGTGAAAATCGGGAGGGCCGAATGGAAATTGTTTGTGGCACCGAATTTGAACTTTAGGCTTTAGATAGTGAATATTTATGGGAGAATGGATGAGTATTTTTGGTGGCTAATCTCTAATCACTTGAGCAACCAGATCATCATAATTACTCATCCCCTTTTAATATTATTGGCTTTCCTATGGACTCAAAAGTGATTTCTCACAAAATATAAAGTGTAGAGTCTTCAAGCTTGAATCATGGTCCAACCCTATTACCAAAACCACCTAGGGAGAAGTTGTGCTTTCAGAAGGTGGTGCCAGCACTCTTCAGGCTAAAAGGCATGCAGGTCATGCCCACAAAGTTTGAGAGCAAATGGTGACAGTTGGTAATGTAAAGTTGCCCAGATTTGGATATGGACAGATAGGGTATGGGGGCACTTTTGTGAACCAACTATTTCAATTGAGATGAAACTTGGCAATGTCATCACATAAGGCATATGTGACTTTCTGGAATATTCTTGGATTTGTTTGACAATATTTCTTATAGAAATACTTCAAGTACTTGAAATATCCAAAAAGGGTTCTGGAGGGTTTTGTCCAATATTTTGAACATGACCATGTGTTAAAACTCATATATATGGAAAATATATGTCCACTTAGTTCCCCTAAATTTTCCCAAATATTTTTGAAACATTAAAACAATTTTACCCTCTTAAAGACCATTTCTGGCCTTAGATAAAGGCATTTAAATAAAATACAAAAATAATTTGTATAATAATATTTTTGTGGAAGTCGTGTATATAATAGGTTGCAAATAAAATATTTGGGGCAAACACTTACCCTAATTTGAGGAATTGTAGTACCAACCTCAGTTCAGGGGGTTTTGAAAACCTAAATCAAATAAATGTGTTTTGATCAAGATAATATTTTATAAAAATAGTTTTAGTCCTATACACATGGTATGATCATTGGGCAAAGATCTTGGATCAAGGAGATGAGTTTTGAGAGTGGGAGGAATTTTGTGAATTAAAGCACAATCAAGCACACATGCAAATTGGAAATTACTCAAGCATCACATGCACACAAAAAGTTTTTGTTGGTCTAAATTTCTTAGCTTTATTAACCTAGTGATGTGATACAAAACACACGGCGTGATAGACCTACGCCCTTTACAAGAATCTCGTCCCCGAGATTCCTAAGCTAGGCTCTGAAGAGGTAAGAGAATTCGGATCTAAGGTAGTCTTCATGCACCCAGGTTGCTTCTGCTTGAGTGTGGTTACTCCAGTCGACCTTGAAGTACTTGATGGTGCGGCTTCGAGTGCAACACTCGGCTTCATCCAAAATGTGAATTGGTCTCTCACTATAAGTGAGGTCTGGCTGAAAGTCGATGTCCTTGTAGAGTCAGGACTGTTGGGAACTTGGAGACACTTCTGGAATTGTGACACATCGAAGACATTGTCCACATCGAACAACTCAGAAGGTAGCTCTAGCTAGTAGGCAACTTCTCCTCGTCTGTCGATGATCTTGAAGGGGTCGATGTATCTTCGCGCGAGCTTTCCTTTGACGTGGAAGCGCTTGGTTCCCTTGAGAGGCATGACTTGGAGATAAACGTGATCTCCGATGCGGAAACTTATGTCTCGGCGGCGTGAGTCGGTGTAGCTGTTCTGTCTTGACTTGGTGGTCTTCAGGCGTTCTCTGACAAGTTGAACTTGCCCTTCTGCTTGGCCGAGAATATCTAGTCCGAAGACTAGTCCTTCTCCGGTCTCTGACCAATTGAGGGTAGTGCGGCATTTACGCCCATACAACAGCTCAAATGGTGCCATCTGAAGACTTGAATGGTAGCTGTTGCTGTAGGAGAACTCGACGAAAGGTAATCAATCTTGAAATTTGGCTCCATATGCCAAAACACAAGCATGAAGCATGTCTTTGAGTATCTGGTTTACTCGTTCTGTCTATCCTCCGGTCTGAGGGTGAAAAGCAGAGCTGAAGGATAACCGGGTTCCCAAGGTTTCTTGGAATCTATTCTAGAATCTTGAGGTAAACTGGTTACCTTGGTCTGACATGATTTCCTTGGGATCTCCATGGAGGCTCACAATCCGGTTGATATAGAGGTTGTCTAGTTGGTTCCCATTGTAGGTCGTCTTGACAAGAATGAAATAGGCTACCTTGGTTAGGTGATCAACAATGACCCAAATGGAGGCATGTCCTTTGCTTGATCTGGGAAATCTGGTGATGAAATCCATCCTGACTTTCTCCCACTTCCATTCAGGCACTTTGAGAGGTTGAAGCAATCCAGCAAGTCGCTGGTGTTTAGCTTTGACTCTCTTGCGTATGTCACATTTAGCGACAAAAGTAGCTATCTCTCGTTTCATACCATGCCACCAAAATCCTCCTTTAAGATCTTGATACATCTTGGTTTCCCCGGGATGGATGGAATACAGAGTGTCATGGGCTTCTTGCAAGATCAGGTTCTTGAGCTCATTTTTGTTGGGTACACAAATGTAGTTCCCAAACCATACTACTCCTTGTTCATCTGCTGAGAACCCTGGGACATTGCCTCCCTTGATCTTCCTCTTGATACCTTCAATACTCACGTGTCCCTTCTGATCTTCCATAATATCATCCATCAAGGTAGGCCTTGCTTTGAGGTCGGCCAGAAATGCTGGTGTTACTAGTTCCAAGCCAAAGCTTTCCATCTCTTCATACAAGGCGGGTAGCCTTTCCTTAATCATAGCATTCAAGGAACATGCCTTTCAGCTTAAGGCATTTGCTACCACGTTGGCCTTTCTAGGGTGGTATTAAACACTGAGGTCGTAGTCCTTGATAAAATCCCACCATCTTCGTTGCCTCTTGTTCAATTCCTTTTGAGTGAAAATATACTCAAACTCTTGTGGTCTATGTATATCTCACACTGCTTCCCTAGAAGGTAATGTCGCCATGTCTTCAAGGCATGAACTACTGCTGCCAACTCAAGATCATGAGTAGCGTAGTTCTCTTTGTGAGGGCGTAACTGCCTGGATAGATAGGCTACAACTCTGCCTTCTTGCATCAGCACACGTCCAAGCCCGGTTTTCAATGCATCGCAATATATCACAAATTCTTTGTGAATGTCAGGAGCGCCTAAAACGGGGGCTATCATCAGTATCTTCTAGAGCTCTTGGAAGCTTTATTTGCACTTTGACGTCCCTTCAAACTTCCTGTCATTCTTCAAGAGCCGAGTCATGGGTCTAGCAATGCTTGAGAATCCTTCAAAGAACTTGCAGTAATATCCCACGAGTCCGAGGAAGCTTCTGACTTCCTTCACATTGCTTGGGGATTGCCATTCAGTCACGACTTCAATCTTCGCAGGATCCACTGACAATCCTTCTGCAGTCAACACATGACACGAGAATCCAACTTCATGCAGCCAGAATTCGCACTTGCTGAATTTGGCACAAAGTTGGTGCTCTTGAAACTTGTCTAGGAGCATTCTCAAGTGTTTTTCATGCTCTTCTTCAGACTTGCAAAAGACGAGTATGTCATTAATGAAGATGACAATGAACTTGTCCAAGTACTCCATGAAAACTTTGTGCATGAGGTACATGAAGTAGGCGGGGGCATTGGTTAACTCAAATGACATGACTCTATATTAATACAGGGCATATCCGGTCACTAACGCCATTTTCGGAATGTCTTGGGGTCTGATCTTCAACTAATAGTACCTACATCTGAGATCAATCTTGGAAAACACCTTGGCACCATTCATCTGATCGAACATGTCAATCTTGGGAAGTGGGTACTTGTTCTTTATTGTGACTTCATTGAGAGATCAGTAATTGACACTGAGTCGGATAGTACCACCCCTCTTTGACACAAATAGAACAGGTGATCCCCAAGGAGAGGCACTAGGGAAGATGAATACTTTTCTAAGCTGCTCAGCCAGTTGCTTCTTCAGTCAAGCCAACTCTTCGGATCCCATTATATAGGGCTTCTTATAGATGGGTCAGGGCATTAGATCAATGATGAACGCAATGTCACGGTCAGAAGGCATTCTGGGCAGCTCATCAGGATAAAGATCTGGGTATTCACATACCAACGACACTTGGTCCAACTAAAATCACCGACAGACAATTGACCTGAGGAGTTTGAGTGGAGGAAGGATTGGGGACATACTTGACTTCAATTCCTTGGCTATTGATAATGGTAACAGTCTGCTTGGCACAATATAGCAAGCCTTGGTGCTTGGTTAACCAATCCATGCGTAGAATCACATCAAGGACTTGCAACTTCAAGATGATAAGGTCTGCTAGGAAATCTTCCTCGTTGATGACAATCCCAACTCCTTGACACCCAATCTTGGTCCTCAAAACTGAACCCGGGGTTTGTACCAACATAGAACTACCCAGGGGTGTAGGATTCATACCACTCTCTAGTGCAAACCTTTGGGTAGCGAAAGAATGCAAAGCTCCACAATCAAACAGAACGGTTGTTGGTGTTGAGTTGACAAGTAACGTACCCAGTATGACGTTTGGTTCGTCCTGGGCTTCCTCAATGGTGACGTGGTTCACATGACCTTTGCCATTGTTGGGATAGTTGCGGGGAGCTTGGTTCCTTGGTGGCGCCGCACAGTCTTGGCCTTGGTTCTGCGCATTGGGGCACGTGGCATATGGCTTCCTGTTGGGGCATTGCCTAGAGATGTGTCCATGTTGTCCACATCCAAATCAAGTGACTTGGCCCGCGTTGTTGTCGTTCTTGCTGCCATTGTTGTTGTTGAGGTTGTTGTAGGTAGGCCTAGGATTCGCATACTACTAAGGCTGATAGCTCAGACGACGTGCTGGAATTCTGACTTGCTAAGGCTGACAGGTTGGCCTAGTTGGGGCTGGCTGCCATGGGCGAGGCCTGTAGTTGCTTGAACTACCCTTGCTGATCATTTTGAGCTTGCAAGTGTCTTCCATGGAACAACTCTTGTCCTCCAGCCTGAGAGCTTTGTTCACCAGGTCGAAGAAAGTTGGGCAGTCACATACAATGAGTTGATACTGCAGGGCTTGCTGAAGTCCTTCCATGAAGCGTTCTTTCTTAGCTGCCTAAGTGTTGACATCTTCAGGGGCATACCTTGAGAGGAGGTTGAACTTTTGCATGTACTCCTTGACAGAGCCACTTCCTTGCTCCAGCGCTCAGAACTCATGCTTCTTGATAGCCATGATCCCAGAAGGAATGTGAGCCTTGCAAAAACCGTCCTTGAAGTCACCCCAAGTAATCACACGGTCATCTTGCATAACCTTGAATCCATCCCACCAAGCTCTGGCGGTACCTCTGAGGCAGTGAGAGGCATAAAGCACCTTCTCATGATCGTCGTTGTAGTTGACCAATGCAGGAGGATCCTAGATGGTGTGGATCCAGTCATCAGCATCCAGGGGTTCAGCAGTCTCGGTGAAAGTTGGGGGCGAATTCCTCATAAACTCCGATAGAGTGGAGCGGCCATTGTCATTCTTTCCTTGCCTCGGGTTGTTGATGAGGGCTTAAGCCATTTGCTGGATTGCAGCAGAGTTGGCTTGGCATTCCTCCCGGAGGACTTGGACAAACTGAGCTATGGTCATGTTCTCCTGTGGAGGTGGTGGTGGAGGAATGTCTCCATGTGGCTGCTCCTGGTGATCTCTAGCTTGAGTGGACCCACCAGCTCCCTGCTACTGGCTGGAGTCACTGTCATTAGGGTTGGCAAAGGTGCTGGTGCGGGTTGCAGTCACCATCCTGTTTGGAGCAGCCAAGTCAAATGACTGGGATAGACGAGAGGGAAGAGCAACGATAGAAGATATGCGCCTACGGGGGTTGGTATAGTGCAAGTGTGATCAAACAGAGGTCAAAAGACCAAACACATAATATTAAGATAAGATAAGCGATGTAGCCGCTTACATGTTGCCTAAGGCAAAAGTGCGACTTGCATCAAGACACAAACAACAACCACACATGGTTTCATATGAACCATTACACGGACTCGACTTCGCATGGGGGATACACGACTTGTCAGGGTCTTCCTCCTTGTCATCCACCTAGGGGTGCTCGGACTCAGGTGTTGTAGTGCTCGGTCTCATACTCATGCTCCTCAGGGTCTTCCTCCTTGTCATCCTCTGCGCAGGTGTCATCTCCAGTCAAAGGGGTCGGAGGACGGGGAGGTCCACCCTGACGATGCTTTGCTGGTGGTCCGGTGAAGAGCTCACGGTACTCCTTCGCACTCATGCGACAACGACGAGATGTGCTCTGTGCAAGTGCATCTCTAGCTGGGGGTAATCCTCCTCTGTAAGCGATGGCCGGTCGTCCACTAGGGGGATCCATCCTTCTTGATCTTGTCTGGCTTCTTCTTGGCTTGACGAAGTAGCTCTCGGGAGTGGTGAAGTTCCTTGCGGAGCTTCACAAACTCCATAATCATGTTGTGAGCCAGATTGTCGCTGGAGAGGCAGAACTTGGTCTGGAACCTGAGTGGTCTCCCATCCTCCTTGGATGGAACTAGCGTGCAACTCTCGCCAATGTCATCCTTCCTGAAAGATAGGTGGCGAGTTGCGGGCTTGTCAGCCATCTCTAGGATAATGTCTCCAAGGTGGATGGGTGTCTTCCGTGCTGCCGTCTCGACTGCGATCACCAGTGTCTCCATCTGTGGCCCTTCAAAGAACCAACTCATCGGTAAGTAGTTTACCCTCACAACATCAACATGGTACTCCTTCGTGGTGGCATCGACCCAGTGCTCGTGGTAGAGGAAAACAGGAGGTCGGCGAAATGGCACTTCTCCAGGCTATCCTCAAGGAGTAGGGTAAAGCCAGAGGCTAGGAGGTCCTCGGGTATGACGGCCATCTACAAAGATTGAGTGGAAAGAAAAGTCAATTATGTTTTGAAAGAGACTAGAAGAGATGAGTAGTATAAAAACTGCTTCACTTAGCAACTAGGTATAGTTTTTGAAAATAGTTTTATCCTATTAACGTCCATGCTAACTAAGGCTTCCTACAAAAAGGATGGCTCTGATAGCAGCTCTGTGGGGACCCCGACTCATAAGTGAAAGTCACCGAATGCACGTGTACAGTGATCCCGGAGATCAATGCTCACTGAACACACAGAAGCTGAATAACAGGAGTCTTACATCCATTACATACCGTCTTAGACAAATTATGAACATTATGGTCAAGTATTACATAGATAGGGCCATGAAGGCCAAACATCAAACATAAACACGCAGCGGAAATCCTCAAGGATAACTTGGACCCATGCCATCTGCCTTAACCCTACATGCATTCTGACTGGGAAGCGGCATCATTTGCTTGTTTGTCAACAAGGTACTCTTTACAAAATGCCTATTGTCCATGCTTGGCCAAATAAATAACCAGGGATAAGCCAATGAGTACTTTTGAATGTACTCGCAAGCAACCCATGTTTGGAGCAAGATAATAATTCATGGTTTTGTCAGTAAGTAGGTAGTTTTGCGGAAAGCTAGTTTTGAGTGCAATAACATGTCCTAACATTTGCAAAATCATGCACCATGAGGTTACAGATATCAATATAAATAGAGTATGAACAACTCTAGTTTAATCGTCTCATCAAGCCATCTGACTTAGCTCAAGTATCTCTCTTGTCACACACCAAATTTTGTAAAACAATGGGCGTAGCCCAAGAGCGGTCATCCAACCGTCCTTGACCATGAACACAACTATTCAAATAGTTTTACACTCTACGGAGGTTGCACACTTTACCCACAAGACTCAGTGAACTTCCGTGTCAATCCACGACTCGCTATATATTACATACCCGAGGTAAGCACCTGAACGATGTCTTTCCCTTAACAACACTAAACAAAGAGTCCACTCGTTGGGACACAACCCTCATGATGTACATCAGAAGTACTGTAACAACCCGAGACCGACGCTGCAAACACCTTCCATTTATTTCGAGTATCTTCGTGTGTTCCATTTGTTTGTCGCATTCATCATTGCACCATTCGCATCATTAGCATTGCATCGGCACTCGGTTACCATCATTTTTTCGAAACTTGCATCCGTCCATAGTCGCCGGTTCTCTCCATTCTTGTCGTCGACCGTTTCGAGACAAAACACACACGGGTGCGCCCGCGACATCGTTAAAATATTGGTTTCAAAAGTGCATATAAAATATTCTTAGAATGGGTTGAAAGTTGGAATGCGGTCTTAACATAGTGTAGTTAAACCGCGTGCCAAATTTCGTCGCATTCGGAGGTCGTTTGATAGCCCAACGGACAATTGTAGCGGCACCGTCATCAGTTAAATTAGCGGACGATTTCCGTTTTCAAAAAATGTGTCGGGCCGCAAGCCTCCCTTTCTTCATGGTACAACGCCCTCTACATAGCCAAATGTAGCCCACCTAGCCTACCCAACCGTTTTGGACCGTCAGGTCGCAATCAGAGGGCTCCGAAATGCCCCTAAACCCCAAACCCTAAAAACCCTGCCTATTTACGCCCTCCTCCCCTCCCAAAAATGGCCTCCCTTGTCCCTCCTCCTCGTTTTCCGCGCCAACCCGCTACCCCGCTGACACTTGTCCTCCACCCACCGGACCAGCCGCCACCTGCGCCACCCACCGCCGCAGCTTCCAGCGAACTGCTAGGCGCCACCTCGCCCCTCTCTCTCTCCTGTCCACCATGCCAGCCCGCCGGGACCGGATCCCGCTGCCGCCGGGGCCCACGCGAGCTCGCATCCCGGCCGCCCACGCCTCCCTTCGTCTCCGTACTGCCCGCTCTTCCCGAGCGCCGCCCGCCTCACTGGCAAGCCCCGCCGGCTGAAGCTCCCTTGCCGAAGCTTGCCCGGCGACCTCGCGATGCCACCTCCGTGGGCGCCGCGCTGGACCTCGCCGTCGTTACCGTGTGCCACCCCACTGCCTCGTAGCTCTGCGCCTCCACCCGCCATGTCCGGCCAAAGCCAGGGCTCAAGCTCGCTGCAGGCCCGGATCGGCTCACCCCGCTCTTCTGCCGCCTGGATCTGGCCGGGGATCACCGGATCCGGCACCGCCGCACCCGGAGCCGCCCTGTCCTGCTTCCTCCGTGCCCCAATGGCTGGCCCGACCTTGTCCCACCGCGATGGCCGCCGACCTCCTCTGGCCAAGCCGCCGGGACCGCCCCGTCCCGGTACGGCACCGTCCCAGGAACCAAATGGCCACGCGGATCCTTGCACCGCGTCATCCCAAACCACGACATCCCACTTCGTCCCATGGTGAATTTTGCTAAGTCTTTTTGAGTGCCTGAAAAACCATTATATTGCCTTATTAAACTGCTTGTAACTTTGTGCTCGTGCATCCTATGAAACTGTGCTATATATGTAAAATCATCTACTTTTCGTGCTCTACATAATGGAATCATTTGCACACATATTAGGAATCATCCATATGCTCAATCTGCATTGCAAAAGTGCTTAATGAATAAACTGCTGAAAATTGTTACTTTATTCAAATTTGTGGTGATGATTGCTTCAAATCCATGCCTCTTTTGGACTTGTGACAATGGAGTTAAGTGAAGTATACCATGTCTACTTGCTGCTAGCATCTTAGCCATGCCTATAAATGTTTGTTATGCTACTGTTATTGCCATGTAAACATGCCTAGGCAGACTGCTGTTTTGTGAGATTGTCAAATTCCACCAAGTCTGGAACCTAGATTGAAACTTAGCTTTTTGTCTTGATGATTTCCATGGATTCATAGCTCTTATGCAATTTCCCATGTGGGGTGAATTTAACTGCATGTTATGGTCTATTGTGCCATTTGATTCCATGAAATAGCCTTGCTACATACTTGTTTCTTGCTGTCAACATCCCTACCTCATAAAAAATGTTGCGCATGTCTACTCCAATTTCCACCAAGTCTGGGGTCTGCTTATTTCAGATTGCCGTGTTGTTTTGATGCGAGCCATGTTTCTGTGCATATTTTGATGATGCTCCTGTGGAGTTATTTGTAGTGCATCATGTCCACTACCATGCTATAGATTTTCATGCCATGATAAGCCTTCTAGCATGTATTTTTCTTGCTATCAATATGCCTTGAGGTTAACACTGTTTATGAAAAACTGGTATTTTCTCTAAGTCTCTAAATGCCATGTTTTCTAGTCATGTTGTGAGCTTCCTACCATGTGATCCTTGACTCTTTTGGGTGTGATTTCTTTTGATGAAATGAAGTGTATGTTACATGCTTCTGCCCCATGCTTAGTTTGTGCACTTTAGGTACTCGTAGCTTCTTGTTTGGATGAATGCAAAATGCTAAGTTGTTGTTTTTGGGCAGATTTTATCAAAACCTTGTGTTGCTTGTTATTGTTGAACCGTCGCTCCGTTTTGAACATGTTATACATGAAACTTGCCTCGAAAATTTCATGTAGTTTCATAATATCATGTTGCATCCATGTTTTAAAATGTTTGTGGTTATCGTTTGCATGCATTTTGCTTTCATAACATATTTATCTTATGTGTGTCATATCTTTTAGGTCGTAGCTCCATTTTAAATGATCTAAATATGTAAACCGCCTAGAATGACGAGTAGAATTACATGGTGCATTTTTTTCATGTTTAAGAAATATAAAACATGTTTAGTTCAGATTTGGACCAAATTCATAATTTGCATATGGGGTCATTTCGGAAATACTATAAGTTGTTTTTGACCTCATTCAAAATGCCTAGATAGGTAGTTAATTATTTTTCACCTCTTCCCATGATAAACAACATTGAAACTTGCCATTTAAAAAAATGAGAGTGAACTAAATGACTCGAACATGGAGTTTCGTCAATATTTAACATGTTGCATATTGAACTTCACTTAATTTTTAGTCTTTGATTGTTGCATCTTGCCATGCCATGCCTTGCTTATTTAAACCGGACATGCATCATCCTTGTTTGTGCATCATGAATATGTTGTGGTGTTTATTGTGTCGTTTGTTTGTTTCCGGTTTGCTTCTCTTCGCTAGAGTTCCAAAACCGTTCGGAATGTGAGGATTTGTTTGACTACATTGGTTCGTCTTCTTCACGGATTCGTTCTTCTTCCAAGAGGGATCTCAGGCAAGATGACCATTTCCCTGGATACCACTACTATCATTGCTATGCTAGTTGTCTCGTTTCTATCAGTATGTCTCGCTACCTACCACTTGTTTGTCAGGCCTCTAAAAATGCCATGATAAGCCTCTAACCTCCACCTTCCCAGCAAACCTTTGTTTGGTTATGTTGCCGCTTGCTCAGCCCTTCTTATAGTGTTGCTAGTTGCAGGTGCAGGTTGTTCCATGTGATAACATGGATATCTTGGTATATCACAGTATTCTTGCTATTTAATTTAATGCATATATACACTTGCTAAAGGGTGGAAGGCTCGGCCTTTTGCCTGATGTTTTGTTCCACTCTTGCCCCCTTAGTTTCCAAGTACTGATGTTATGTTCCATATTGAGCGCTCCTAACATCCATGGGGTTGTTATGGGGACAACCTTGATTTTCGTTTTGGGATAAAAATCTTTTGGCAAGGCCCAACTTTGGACTACATTTTCTTAATAACTAATAAACCTGCATAGGGAGTAATTGACCCGTGTATTAATCAACAACCCGGGCCAGTGCTCCTCATGAGTGTTGATCCAAAATGGCAGTAGCCGGGGACACCAACGGGTGTAACAGCCGGAAACTTAGCTAATCCAGTCGTGTCCTGAGAACGAGATACACGGCTCCTATTGGGTTCGTCGACACGTCGGGCGGTCTTTCTGGATTTGTTTTACCCTTCTCGAACGTCTTGTGCATCGGGATTCCGAGGATACAATGGGCTATCCCGCGGTTGAGGTTTTCCGACGCAACTTGTGGTAGTTCGTGATGGATGAGTTGGAGCACCCCTGCAGGGTTAAATCTTTCTGGGAGTCGTGCCCGCAGTTATGTGGAAACTTGGAAACTTTATAATACCCGGTACAAAACTTGAAGGAAAGCCAATTAAAATACACCAACCATGTGCGTAACCGTGGCCATCTCTTTTTGAGGGAGTTTGGAAAGAAAACATGGTGGGGTTATGATTGACTCGTAAGTAGGTGTTCAGGATCACTTCTTGATCATTATTAGTTCACGTCCGTTTATGCATCGATCACTCTTCTTATTCTTGTACTAATAAGTTATCCACTCAAACAAATGCTTAGTGCTTGCTGCAGCCTCACCACTTAACTATTTCCTCACCCATTAAGCTTTGCTAGTCTTAATACCCTTGGAAATGAGATTGCTGAGTCCCCGTGGCTCAGAGATTACTACAACAACAGTTACAGGTATAGGTAGTGCAATGCTATGACGTGAGAGCGGTGCTTGTTTGATTTGGAGTTCTTCTTCTTCTTCTTCTTCAACGATCATAGGATGGGTTCCAAGCCGGCAGCCTGGGATTAGCAAGGATGGATGTCGCTTTTATCGTTTGATTTCGTCCATAGTCGGACCCTGCTCTTCTGTATGGTGATTGAATGTATTGTTGTATTTGAAAGCAAAAATGCCCTTATAGTAGCATGCTTTCTTGGAACCACTCAATTTCCATCTAGTTGAATATTCCCTGCAAAACTTTTTGAAAATTCCTTGCAAATCACTTTGAAAATTCACTCCAAATCATTTTATTCTATTCAAAATTTCTGAAAAATTGCTTTTGATAAACTTTGCCAAGTTTCTGTTTTGCATTTTGGACCCTCTGATCCAGATAACTCGGTGTCACCGATCATGCAGAAAGGCTGCACAACCACATATCGGTTTCACCGACTCATTCTGCCTCGGAGCCACCGATTTTGCTATCTTCTGTGTTCTTTGTCAAAATTAGAAAAATCTCAATTTCTTCAAGGATACCTATGTCAAAGGGGGATAAATCTAAAGAAGCTATTCATATAATAAAAGTGAGAGAAAAAGTACTCAAGGATCCCTTAGTCCCATTTGTTCTCAATGACCCATACTCTCAAGGATCCCTACTTTTTATGACCCTTATTCTCAAGGATCCCTTCCCTCTCAATGATCCCTTTCCTCTGACCCTTTGTGTAACCCTTTTAGGAAATTAATGCCAAAGAGGGAGAAATATCAAAGCTTATTCTTCCTGGCAAAAGGGGGAGAATATCAAGGGGGAGAATATAAATAGAGGGAGAATATCTAAGCTTATGCTTATCTTAAGGGGGAGAGAGCAGACCAAATTTATCCTATCATTTAAGAAATCAAAACTCTTGAATGTTAGACTTATCTCACCCTACCTATGTGACGCTCTGGATTTGCTGCTACAGTGATCTCTGTAATTAGGCTACAGTAACCCCACGCTAATGATGCCACGTCACCACGTTTACTGTTGCTAATCTCGCGATGATTCAATCCCGTTCAAATTCAATGTTTAAAATAAAGTCAAACAAATAAAGTTTTCAAATATCAAAACAAAAATGCTCAAAGTGTGGAAAATATTCTCTGAATATTTGTCATGTTGAAACCACATTTTTATAAAGTGTTTAAGGGCACTAAAATAATTTTAAACAGCAGCAAAACATTTAATTAAATACCTTTTTCAAATTTAATAAAATATTAAACTATTTTATTTAGCTGTCCAAATTAATATGGCAGTGTCATAATTGTTAAAACTAAATTAGGAACTAGTTACATGTTTTATAAAACAAAATTTAAAAAAAAAGAAACTAAAACAAAACAGAAAAGAAATAAATAAAATAAAACAAAAATAAAAATAAAACCCCCCCTCTCTCTCGCTAG
This sequence comes from Elymus sibiricus, assembly GCA_039707655.1. Taxonomy (NCBI): domain Eukaryota; kingdom Viridiplantae; phylum Streptophyta; class Magnoliopsida; order Poales; family Poaceae; genus Elymus; species Elymus sibiricus. The sequence continues at coordinate 227,343,753 of CM077669.1, forward strand.
GCCTCGACCCAGCAAGCTGCCAGGCCGGCCCAGACGCCCCCGCCAGCCTACAAGGGGGTCAGCCCCCGAAACCCTAGCAAGTCCCCCCGATCCCCCCCCCCCACTCCTCTCTCCCTCTGCCCCGATGAGGATCGGGCGCTAGCCCTGTCGCCGCCACACGCCGCCTCCCCACCGTCGCCGGAGACCCCCTCTTCCTCATCTCCTCCTCGCCCACCTTCCTCATCTCCTCCTCGCCGGCGCCTCCCCGCCACGCCCCTAGCCCGCTGCCTCCCCCTGCATCGTCGGTGAGCCCACCCTGGGCTCCTCCCTCCTCCCGTCCCCTCCCTCTCTCCCCTCCTGCTGGAACCGCCCGCCGGCGCCTCCCCACCGCGGCCCCGCACGCCCGTTCGCGCCCCTGCCGCGCCGCGCACACGCTCCGGCCCCGCTCGCCCCTTCCTGCGCGTGCACGCACCCACCCGCGCCGCCGTGTGCCGCGCCTCACGGTGCGCACGCGCCCCCGGCGCCCAACCCGTGCGCACCGCGGCCCCGGCCGCCCTGTCGCCGCGCCTACCACTCGCCCCGCGTCGCCCGCAAGCCGCGCGCGCCGCGCGTGCCGTCACTGGCCGTCGCCTGGGCCTCCCCGCCGCCGTTGCCCCGTCGTGGCCTCGCCCCCAGCCGCACCCATCGCCGCCGCCCCTGGCCGCCGGCGAGTCCCTGGCGCCCCCTGGCCGATTCGGTTTAATGGGGGGATTACCCCCCCCCCCCCACAGGGGCCCATGCCCCTGTTAAAATAAAAATAATAAAAATAAAAATATATAATAAATAAAAATAAATATTAATTAATTAATTAACTTAATTAAGTCTGTTTAAATTAACTAATTAAGTTTAATTGACTTAATGACTAATTAACTTAATTAATCTGTTAGTTAAACTAAACAGTCAATGACAGACGGGTCCCACCTGTTAGTTTGACCCAGTCAACAGTCCTGTTAACTGCTGACGTCATGATGACGCAATAAATTAATTTTCGAAATAAATTATATCTGTTAATTTCAGAAATTGATTAAAACTTTAAAAATTAATAGAAAATAATCCGTAACTCGGATGAAAATACTTTATACATGAAAGTTGCTTAGAACGACGAGACGAATCCGAATGCGTAGTCCGTTCGTCCGTCGCGTGCTCCTATCATAGCGAACGTGGAACATTTCCATCGTTTTCATCTGTCCGGTAGATGCCCGAGACCCGGAAAATATCGTCAGATATTCTTCCGACCCGTCTGCGATGTGTGATACTGCGTTAGTGCATGCCTAGCTCTGCATATTGTCATGTCATGCATCGTGATGCATTTGCCTTCTTTATATTTATTGTTTCTGCCCCCTCTTCTTACTGGTAGAACCCGAGACTGCCGGTGCTGCCGGGTACGACTACCCCGTTGACGATCAGGCCTTTGCCGCAGAGCAGCAAGGCAAGCAACCCCCCCCCCCTTGAGCATTCCGATATCGCCCATTTCTTTCCCTCTCAATCTTGCATTAGAATTTTGCTAATGTATTAGTTAGCTCCTATTCTGATGCATAGCCTGCTTTTGATAAACTGCTACTATACCTGTAACAATATCAACTATTTAGTATAGGTTGATCAGTGAATCCCCAGAGACCCCCCTAGTCCCAGTTGCCCCTGCTTCTTCATCGACAACCCGACGACTTGAATACTCGAAGACTCGGTCAACCGACCGACAAGCCTTGTCTGTATTGATATATGTTACCTATTCTTATGAATACTTGTGACACCATGATGCATGCTTGCAAGTTGTTTCATCATGTCATTGCATTTAAAAAATTAGCTTTCCGCAACTTACCTACTTAGTGCTATATCATGCATTGTTACACCTTGTTCCAAAACATGGGTTTCTTGCGAGTACATTCTAAGTACTCATTGGCTTACCACTGGTTATTTAATTGGCCAGGCATGGAAGAGCTGGAATATGGTGAAGAAATCGTTGGTGACGAACATGCGAACTAGGACGCTTCCCAGTCACAATGCCTGTAGGGTTAAGGAAGATGGAATGGGTTCACGCTTTCGTTCAAGATTTCCGCTGCTAGTTATGTTTGGTGTTTGGCCTTCATGGCCCTATCCATGTAAGACATGACCTCGATGGTCTTTATATGTGTAAGACGGTATGTATGGATGTAAGACTCTTGTTATTCAGCTTATGTGTGTTCAGTGAGCATTGCTCTCTAGGATCACTGTACATGTGCATTCCGTGATCACGACTTATGAGTCGGGGTCCCCACAGAGCTGGTATCACAGCCATCCTGACTGTAGGAAGCCTTAGTTAGCATGGACGTTAGTTAGGACAAAACCATTTTAAAAACTACACCTAGTGTCTATACTTATGAATTCTTGCACTTCTTACCTCTTCTAGTCTACTTTCAAAAACTCTACTGACTCCCCTCCCCTAAACCTTGTAGATGGCCGTCGTACCCGAAGCCCTCCTTGCATCCGGCTTTCCCCTACTCCAGGAGGATAGCCTGGAGAAGTGCCAGTATCGCCGACCACCCGTTTTCCTTGACCACGAGCACGGGGTCGATGCCGTCATGAAGGAGTACCATGTTGATGTGGTCGTGAAGGCAAATGACTCATCAACTAGTTTGTTCTTTGAGGGACCACCGATGGAGACCCTGGCACTCGTAGTCGAGATGGCTACACGCAAGGAACTTATCCACCTTCGAGAAATCATCCCAGAGATGGCTGATGAGAATGGCGAGAGTTGGACGTTGATTCCATCCAAGGAGGATGTGATGCCTTCTCAGGTTCCAGACCTACTTCAGCCTCTCCGCCAACAGTATGGCTCAGAACCTGATTAAGGAATCCTTGAAGCTCCGCAAGGAACTACACCACACTCGGGAGCTACTTCGTCAAGCCAAGACGAAGCAAGACAAGATCAAGAAGGATGGAGCCCCTAAGGGACGACCAACTATCGCTTACAGAGGAGGAGTACACCCAGCTAGAGTTGCACCAACACATCGTCGTCGCATGAGTGCGAAGGAGTACCGTGAGCTCTTCACCGCACCCCCGGCAAAGCACCATCAGGATGGACCTCCTCGTTCTCTCACCCCCTTGGCCAGAGATGACGCCCGTACGGATGATGATCAGGAGGAAGATCCTGAGGAGCGTGAGTACGAGACCGAGCACTCCACCACTTGAGTCCGAGAACCCCTAGGGTAGGATCAGTCATGTACCCCTCATGCGAAGTAATGGTTCATATGAAACCATGTGTGCTTGTTGGTTATTTTTGATGTTTGTGTTCCGATGCAAGTCGCGCTTTTTCCTTGGGCAACATGTAAGCGACTCCATCATCTATCTTATCTTAATATATGTGTTTGGTCTTTCAACCTCTCTTTGATCACACTTGCACTATACCAACCCCCTTAGGCACGTTTTCTCTATTATTGCTTCCCCGTCTCTTCTGTCCCAGTTGGTTGACTTGGCCGCTCCAAACACGATGGTGACTGCAACCCGCAACAGCTCCTTCACCAACCCTGAAGCCGGCAACTCCAGCCAGCAGCAGGGAGCTGGTGGGTCTGCTCATGCTGGAGCTCACCAGGAGCAGCCACATGACGACATTCCCCCGACACCACCTCCAACGGAGAACATGACCATAGATCAGTTTCTCCAAGTTCTCCGGGAGGAACTCCAAGCCAACACTGCCGCTATCCAGCAGATGGCTCAACTCCTTGTGAACAACCAGCAGCAAGGCAGGAATGACAATGGACGCTCGACTATGTGCGAGTTCATGAGGAATTCGCCCCCAACGTTCACTGTGACTGCTGAACCTCTGGATGTCGATGACTGGATCCGCACTATGGAGGACCTCCTTGCACTGGTCAACTACAACAAGGATCGTGAGAAGGTGCTTTATGCCTCTCACAGCCTCGGAGGTACCGCCAGAGATTGGTGGGATGGATTCAAGGTCATGCAAGGCGACCGTGTGATCACCTGGGCTGATTTCAAGGAAGGGTTCCACGCCGCTCACATTCCTTCTAGGATCATGGCTATCAAGAATTTGGAATTCCGAGCGCTGAAGCAAGGAAGTGGCTCTGTCAAGGAGTACATGCAGAAGTTCAACCTTCTGTCAAGGTACGCCCCTGAAGATGTCAGCACTGAGGCCGCTAAGATGGAATGCTTCATGGAAGGACTCCAGCAAGCCCTGCAGTATCAACTCATTGTCTGCGACTGCCGGATCTTCTTCGACCTGGCGAGCAAGGCCCTCATGCTCGAAGACAAGAGTCGTGCCATGCAAGACACCCGCAAGCGCAAGATGATCAGCAAGGGTAGTTCCAGCAACTAGAAACCTCGCTCATGGAAGCCAGCCCCAGCCAAGCCAACCTATTAGCCTCAGCAGGCTAGAACTCCTGCACCTCGTCCGAGCTACCAGCCTCAGCAGTATGCCAATCCCAGGCCAGTTTACAACAATCCCAATAACAACAATGGCGGTAGGGAAAACAACAACTCTAGTTAAATCACATGCTTTGGATGTGGTCAACCTGGACACATGTCTAAGCTGTGCCCCAACAAGAAGCCAGATGCACCACGCCCCAATGCGCTGAACCAAGGTCAGGGCCGTGGAGCGCCACCAAGGAACCAAGCTCCCCGCAACCAGGCCAACAATGGCAATGGTCGTGTGAACCATGTCACCGCTGAGGAAGCCCAGGAAGACCCGGACGTCATACTTGGTACGTTCCTCATCAACTCAACTCCAGCAACCGTTCTGTTTGATTGTGGAGCTTCGCATTCTTTTGTTACCCAAAAGTTTGCACTAGAGAGTGGTATGAAGCCTACACCCCTAGGTAGTCACATGTTGATACAAACCCCGGGTTCGGTTATGAGGTCCAAGATAGGATGTAAAGGAGTTGGGATCAGCATTAACGGGGTAGACTTCCTAGCAGACCTCATAGTTTTGGATTCGCCGGGCTTGGATGTGATCCTTGGCATGAACTAGTTAAACAAGCACCAAGGCTTATTAGACTGTGCCAAGAGGACCGTTACCATGACCAATAGCCAAGGAGTTGAAGTCAAGTATATCCCCAACCCTACCTCCACTCAAGCCCCTCGGGTTAATTGTCTGTCGGGAATTGAGTTGGATCAAGTGCATGTGGAATGTGAATACCCGGATGTTGTCCCTGATGAGCTGCCCAGAATGCCTCCTGACCGAGACATTGAGTTCATCATTGAGCTAATGCCTGGAGCAGGACCCATCTATAAGAAGCCCTATAGGATGGGATCCGCAGAGTTGGCTGAACTGAAGGAACAACTGGCTCAGCAGCTTAGAAAAGGATTTATTCGCCCTAGTGCCTTCCCTTGGGGATCACCTGTTCTATTTGTGTCAAAGAGGGACGGAACTATCCGACTCTGTGTCGATTACCGTTCTCTCAATGAGGTCACAATAAAGAACAAGTACCCACTTCCCAAGATTGAAGACCTGTTCGATCAGCTAAATGGTGCCAAGGTGTTTTCCAAGAATAATCTCAGCTCCGGGAACTACCAGTTGAAGATCAGACTCCAAGACATCCCGAAGACGGCATTTGTGACCCGGTATGGCCTGTATGAATACACGGTCATGTCATTTGGGTTGACCAATGCCCCTGCCTACTTCATGTACCTCATGAACAAAGTTTTCATGGAGTATTTGGACAAGTTTGTCATTGTCTTCATCGATGACATACTCGTCTTCTCCAAGTCTGAAGAGGAGCATGCGCAACACTTGAGATTGGTCCTAGACGAGCTTCGAGAGCACCACCTTTACGCCAAATTCAGCAAGTGTGAATTCTGGCTGCATGAAGTTGGATTCTTTGGTCATGTGTTAACTGCAGAAGGATTGTCAGTGGATCCAGCCAAGATCGAAGCCGTGACTGAATGGCAATCCCCAAGCAATGTGAAGGAAGTCAGAAGCTTCCTTGGACTCGCGGGATATTACCGCAAGTTCGTCGAAGGATTCTCGAGCGTTTCTTACCCATGACTCAACTCTTGAAGAAGGACAAGAAGTTCGAATGGACACTGAAGTGCGAAGAAAGCTTCCAAGAGCTCAAGAAGATGTTGACGACAACCCTAGTTTTGGCCAACCCGATATTCACACAAAATTTGTGATATATTGTGATGCATCCAGAACCGAGCTTGGTGGTGTTCTGATTCAAGAAGGCAGAGTCATGGCATATCTATCCAGACCGCTAGGTCCTCATGAAGAGAACTACGCTACCCACGATCATGAGTTGGCAGCTGTAGTTCATGCCTTCAAGTCATTGCGACATTACCTTCTGGGAAAGCGATGTGAGATATACACAGACCACAAGAGTTTGAAGTATATTTTCACTCAAAGGGAGTTGAACATGAGGCAACGAAGATGGTTGGAGTTGATCAAGGACTACGACCTCAGTTTTCAATACCACCCTGGAAAGGCTAATGTGGTAGAAGACGCCTTAAGCAGAAAGGCTTGTTCCTTAAATGCTATGATTAAGGAAACGCTACCCGCCATGTATGAAAAGTTTGAAAGCTTTGGCCTGGAAGTAGTTGCACCTGGTTTCCTAGCCAAGCTCGAAGCAAGGCCTACCTTGATGGATGATATTAAGGAAGCTCAGAAGGGTCATGAAAGCATAGAAGGCATCAAGAGGAAGATTAAGAGAGGCAAGGCCCTAGGATTCTCAGTAGATTAGCAAGGAGTTGTATTGTTTGGGACTCGCATCTGCGTGCCCAACAAAGTTGATCTCAAGAATTTGATCTTGCAAGAAGCCTATGACACTGAGGAACCAAGATGTACCAAGACCGCAAAGCAAGATTCTGGTGGCATGGCATGAAAAGAGAGATATCCACTTTTGTCGCTAAGAGTGACATATGCCAGAGAGTCAAAGCTGAGCATCAGTGACCCGCTAGATTGTTACAACCTCTCAAAGTGCTTGAATGGAAGTGGGACAAGGTCGGGATGGACTTCATCACCGGTTTGCCTAGGTCAAGCAGGGGACATGATTCCATTTGGGTCATTGTCGATCATCTGACCAAGGTAGCCCACTTCATTCCCGTCAAGACCACCTATGATGGAAGCCAGCTAGCGAACCTCTACATCAACCATATCGTGAGTCTTCACGGAGTTCCAAAGGAGATAGTGTCAGACCGAGGCACCCAGTTTGCCTCGAGGTTCTGGAAGATGTTTCAAGAAGCAATGGGAACCAAGCTATCATTCAACACTGCTTTTAATCCCCAGTCCGGAGGACAAACGAACGAGTAAACCAGATACTCGAGGACATGCTTCGTGCCTGTGTTTTGGCATATGGAGCCAAGTGGGAAGATTGCCTACCATTCGCTGAGTTCTCCTACAACAATAGCTATCAGTCGAGTCTCCAGATAGCACCATTTGAGGTATTATATGGACGCAAGTGTTGTACTCCCCTCAATTGGTCAGAGACCGGAGAAGGACTGGTCTTTGGTCCAGATATCCTCCATGAAGTAGAAGAGCAAGTTCAACTCGTCAAAGAACGCCTGGAGACCGCCAAGTCTAGGCAGAAGAGCTACACCAACCCCCACCGCCAAGAAGTGAACTATCGGATTTCGGGCTCTGCAAAACCCAAAGAGGTTCGAACTAAGGGGCGTGTGCGAAGATCCCCACCGGCTCACAGCTCCACAGCCTAGCCGAATCAAACTCTCTCAATCGCGGGGAAGAAGACTAACACGCGGATTTACCCAGGTTCGGGCCGCTACGAAGCGTAAAACCCTACTCCTTCTTTTGGTGGATTGCCTCACGAGGAGGTTTGTGGATGAACTGGTACAATGGTGAGCAACCTCGCGAGGGCGCTCGGGTGGTTTTCGGATCCGTCCCCCTCTACGGCATAGCCTAGTCTCTATTTATAATGGCCCGGGTCCTCTTCCTTTATCGCACAGGCTGGAAGGGATCCCACAGCGGCCAATTTCGAAGGGGGACATGGAGTATGCCTTATCCTAATGAAAGGTGGTCTTCGCCTGTAAAGTAGCTGGTGGTGATGCAGAGGTGGGCTCGACGATGTTGTTTGTCCTGTGGGGCTCACGGTCTTGGTCTTGTTGCGCCGGAATGGAAACCTTTGGGGGGATACCTTGGGAACCCGTGTACGTCCTTGCCTCCTTTGCACCAAAGAGGAAACTTCTTCTTCTGTGCCTGCTGGCGCCCGCCTGGTCCGGCTGGCGTCACCTCAGCCTCTCGAGGCCGAGCGCTGCATAGAGGTTTCCGCCCCTCAGGAGGAAGCCTGGAGGGGCCTCCTCCTTCCGGGGGTCTTGGTGTCATCCTCCTCTCGAGGGCGGGGCTCTCGCGTGGGCCTTGTCCTGAGCGGTCCTGTGCTGGGCCGCACCGGGTTGTCGAAGAGGGCCACGCCCTGGGCCGCAGGCAGGCAGGTCTGGGTACCCCCGTTACTAGAACGGCGATAGTAGCCCCTGGGCCAAAGGGGGGCTTGGGTTGGCTTCGGGGCGAAGCCGAAGGAGGCAGGCCCGAGCGCCACGGTCCCTATTCTCCGCGCCTTCCGAGACGCGGACGCCTCCACTTCTCCGCGCTACCTCGGCAACTGTCCTTGCTGACAAACGGCCTGGCTCACGCCACCGAGCCGTCATTATTCCTCTTCGAACCTGTCGCCCGTTCCCCCTTCTCCCACGGCTCGCGCCTTCTCTGCCAAATCTTGCGCCCGCCCCGATCTGGCCATTCTCCATGGCCCTCAAGAAGAAGGGGGGCGAGGTCCTGAAGGCGTCGGGCCTTTGTCAGAGCCGGAGCCCGCGTTGGGCCAATCCTTGGTGGTCAATCTTGAAGGGTTGGAGAAGGTCCGTCTGGCAGTCGCCGCCGGCTCCAACGAGTGGGGGGCGACCAAGATCTGGCCGGGCGCGCGGCCTCAGACCGACCTGGAGGCTATCAACATTCCCCTCCATCTCCATGCTCTCTTCTCAGGCTTACTGCCGCCGTTCTCAGACTTCTTCTCCGCCGTGCTCCCGCATTATCAGGTCCATGCGCTGCATCTTGACCCTGGTTCCATCGTCCTCCTCTCCGCTTTCGCGTTCCTGTGTGAGGCCTTTGTTGGCATTTCCCCTTCTGCGGCTCTGCTTTGCCACTTCTTCTCCCTCCAGATGAACCCCATAAGGCATTGCTCGGGATGCGTGTCCTTGCGAGCAATCGATGCGATAGCCCGCGGCGCCCTCGACGTCTGGCTTTCCCCGAACACAGAGGGCTTCCGGAGGCAGTGGGTGTACGTCGATGTTGCTGCGCCCTGCCCCCTGCTCCAAATCCCGGTGGTCCCTGCCGAGCCGAGCCCCGAGTGGGGGCACGAGGAGCTTGACGACCCGCGGCTCATATGGCTCTCGGCCAGACTGGCCGACTTGAAGAAGGCAGGGGTCACGATGTCGATGGTGGTGCGGGAGTTCACCCACCGGTGAATTGCCCCTCTCCAGCTCCATTCCCGCCCGATGTCGACCTTCACGGCCCTTCGCGACGCCATGAGGCTCCAGGTCCCCCCTCTTCCTTCCAGCACGCTGCATGAACTGCTCCGTCGTCTGACCGGCGGGGAACAGGGCGAGCTTCCCCGAGATGGGCTCCCTCTGTACAACCACCGGGACGGGGAAGCCTTCGCCCAGCAGATGCCACGCTTCGATGAGTGGGGATTACTTCCTCAGGATGGAGCGGGTCCCCGGGCCAACCCCCTCATGAGGGCCTCAGCCGTGGAGGGGCGCCCTGTGTCACCCGTCTCCCGGACGCCTGCCATGGCCCTGCCTGGGGGTAAGGGCAACACCGCGTTCGTGACGACAGCCTCCGCCTCCGCTACAGAGCGCCTCGCGCCAGACGCCGGCGAATCGTCCTCAGGCCCCCGCGCTCGTCGGAAGAGGAGGGGACCTGGGGGTTGTAGCAGCTCAGTACTATGGGTGCCGATGAAGAGGAAGTTGATTGCCATGGATGAGTAAGTGTCCGAGTCTCCTCAGTCTTCTCCCGATGTGCACCTTCTGAGTCTCTGCCCCGTAGGTCTCCTCCTGACGAAGAGAGAGATGCACCGCCATCTCCGCCTCCCGAGGTCACCGGGCCCGTGGTGGCCTTGCACCCCGCGGGTCCCGTGACACCGCGCAGAGTGGCATTTGTGCCTGAGCTCGAGCGGCCCTTGGGAGGTCTTGAGTGCGAGTTTCCTGCGTTCTTCTCCACGCACGGCCTTCAGCTTGCAGGGGCAGGGCCGTGTCCTCCGCTGACGATCTTTTCTGAGAGCCAGGCGCCCCATGAATTGAGGCCCTCCTCGAGCGAAGACGCGGGTTCCAACGGGGCGCAGCTTCCATCCGGAGGGGAGGGCGAGGAGCCCCCAGCCCCCGGGCTCGCGTCTGGGGCGTGCAGCCCTTGGCATGCTTTCCTTGCTGGCCCAGGGGAAGACGAAAGCCCTGGCCGGGCGCTCGAGCTTGCATGTGATCGCAGCACCACGCGGCGCGGTCTCCTCCAAACTGCAGCGAACACGCTTGGGTGCCTGGGAGTTGAGCTCATCTACACCAACACCCGCCTCGAGGTGGAGCACCAGCGCCTAGCGGGAGAATAGCACCGGCTTGGGGTCGCCGTCAACCTCGGCCGTCTGTAGCGTGAGAGAGCTCACGCAGATGCCGAGGGGTCCCTTGCCGCGGCGAGGGAGGCCCGCGATCGCGCCCTCGCGGAGGCCCAAGCCGCAGACAGCCGACGCAAGGCCGCGGAGAAGCGCTTGGAGGAACTTCAAGCCTCCAATGCCGCCCTTGAAAGGCAAGTCCAGGTGCGCAGGGCCGCGCTTGACGCCCTAGCAGTCGAGCCACCCACAGGCGGTGCGGGGCCCCGCATACTTGAAGACACGCTGACGCTAGAAGCGCTGGAGCAGAGTCTGGAGCGCGAGAGGCTGGAGGTGAGGGAGCGCCAGGTGTCCATCGCCAAGGACTCCCTCACCATCCGAGAGTTGAAGGTCCATTGGGAGATCAGCGACAAGGTGGCGGAGGTCCGGCATGCCCTCAACAAGGATTACCGCGCGAAGTTGAAGCTCCATGATTCCCGTTTCTACAGGCGACGCGACGACCTGAAAAGCGAGGCCGACGACCTCAGGAAAAGGCTAGTCCTGGCGGAGCGACGCGAGAAGGCCGCGATGGACGCCCAGGCTGCTGCCGAGGCCGAGCTGACTTTCCTCTACAAGCAGGTGAAGGGCGTTACTTCCCTTGCGGAGAAGGCTTCGGATGAGGCGGACCGTGCTCGCAGGCTGCAGCACATGCGCTCCAAGATGTTCCAGTCCCTCGAGAAGAGGGCCCACCGGGCCTTGAGCAGCATCTGCGGCGAGAGCGTCTCGAGCCCACTCATCCCTGATGATGCCGGGTACCTGGACTTCTTCACCAGGGTCGTGGAGCGTCTTGAGAGGGGTGCGGAGAATATCCGCGAACTCGTGGAGGAGAAACGCCGCGATCTCCTCGCGCGGGCGGCTTCACGCGTCTTCAGCCATCTCCTTTGCCTCGACCCACACTTCGACTTCGAGACTATGCTCGCCCCCGTGCCCGAAGTGGTCCAACGCGCCGTTGCCGAGTGGGTGGATGACCATGTGGAAGTCCGTGTCGTCCGCCAGCGCTGAGCATGGGGCTTCCACTTGGGCGTGGGTGGGAACCCCTCCGCGTCCTCGGGGGGGCTCCGGGCATATACAACCCACTCATTATTACGTGATAGTGTCACGGGTTGAGCCCGGGGGCACGCAGGGGGCTCCATGCCTCTGGGACACGGAGCCCACTTCCTGCCCCCAAGCATGACGCGGCGAAGCGTGGTCGGCTCCGAACGGGCCCTCGGGCGCGGTGGGAGCCCCCAACGCTCTCCGCAGGGAGGACCCGGTTCGGAATGGGGCCTTAGGCCCCTGAAAGCCTAGAGGCGAAGGTCGTCGCTGCCATGGCGCCGCGGCCTCTCGCGATGCGGACGAGGCTCGGCGCGGGACCCTTCCATCAAGCGTGTGGCTGGCGCCCGGGACGGTGCCCTAGTGCGCCTCACTGGGGTACCCGGGAGCCTCGTACGGACACTCAACCTCCTGCCCCCAGGCGGACTGAGGCCCGGCCCAGAGACATGGGTGAGTACCAGATCTTCTGCCGCCAGACAGGTGAGGCCCGGCCCAGAGACATGGGCGTGTGCTCCACCCTCCGTCTCTGGGCAGGCGACGCCCATCCCTGAGACATGGGCGTGTATTCCACCCTCCGTCTCTGGGCAGGCGACGCCCGTCCCTGAGACATGGGCATGTGTTCCACCCTACGTCTCTGGGCAGGCGACGCCCGTCCCTGAGACATGGGCGTGTCTTCCACCCTCCGTCTCCAGGCAGGGAGCGCCTGGCCTGGGGACATGGGCGTGTGTTCCACCCTCGATCTCCAGGCAGGGAGCGCCTGGCCTGGGGACATGGGCGTGTGTTCCACCCTCCGTCTCCAGGCAGGTGACGCCCGGTCCGGGGACACAGGCGCTTGCTTAGAGTAGCTCCCCACCAGCGGGCGTGCCTCACGAAGCTGCCAATGCTAGGCACCCTGGCAAGACCGACCCCGCCAGCCGCCCTCACAAGGCCGCCCGTGCCAGCCCTGACGTAGGCCGCTCACGAGGTCGCGTATGCTCCACCTGTTGTCGTAGTGGACGGCGCCGCACCCTTCGCGGCTTGGGCACCCGTCAGCATGCTCATCGTGGAGGGGCTCGAGCCCCAGGGCGCGCGCGTAGATGAGTCGTCGGCCGCCCACTCCGGAGGCGGCGGGCGCGCTGGGTGGTGCGAGGCGGCCCCCGCCCCGCATGGCCAGCGCCTCCCGCAGGTCTTCGTCCGTGCCGGTGGGAACTCCTGTGTGCCTGACGCCCTGGGCCGCACCCCTTGCCGGCGCGGGCGCGTGTCGTAACGCGCTTCCAAGGGGCATCCACGTGTCCCCAGCGCCACGCTGGTCGGTTGGGGGGCTCCGCAGACGCGAGCCCCCAGGCCCATCTGGTAGGGGAGCGCCAGGGCCGCGCCGACCATGCTGGCGTGCCTAGCCGTGCGACCCATCCAGTCATTGTAGCGGTTACGAGCGGGGTGGTAACGCAGCAGTTCGCGGGCCACGAGATGCGTGACCCGCCCGTTCGTCAGGTCGCGGCGAGCTCGGAAGGGTGACACCGTGGCATGGACGTGGGAGGGGGTCAGGGCGACAATGCCGTGCTGCGCGGTGGGTGAGGGCGGCAGGCCCTGGCATCCGTCGATGGCCGGGCTGGTGATGACATCTGACAACGGCGGGGGCAAGGCGGCGCGGGGTGCCATGGCCCGCAGGCGTGGCCCGACCGACGCGAGTAGCCCGGCGCTCGGCGCGAGCTCGGCGACCTTTAGCCATGGGAGCGGCGAGCAGAGGTGGGGTGAAGCTTGAGGTGGAGACCCCGTCACACGCCCCCTACCTGGTGCGCCAAATGTCGATTTCGGGCTCCGCAAAACCCAAAGAGGTTCGAACTCAGGGACGTGTGCGAAGATCCCCACCGGCTTCGGCCTCAAGCTCACAGCTCCACAGCCTAGCCGAATCGAACTCTCTCAATCGCGGGGAAGAAGACTAACACGCGGATTTACCAAGGTTCGGGCCGCTCCGAAGCGTAAAACCCTACTCCTGCTTTTGGTGGATTGACTCACGAGGAGGTTTGTGGACGAACTGGTATAGTGGTGAGCAACCTCGCGAGGGCGCTCGGGTGGTTTTCGGATCCGTCCCCCTCTACGGCGCAGCCTAGTCTCTATTTATAATGGCCCGGGTCCTCTTCCCTTATCGCACAGGCGGGAAGGGATCCCACAGCGGCCAATTTCGAAGGGGGACATGGAGTACGCCTTATCCTGACGAAAGGTGGTCTTTGCCTGCAAAGTAGCTGGTGGTGATGTAGAGGTGGGCTCGACGATGACGTTTGTCCTGCGGGGCTCGCGGTCTTGGTCTTGTTGCGCCGGAATGCAAACCTTTGGGGGGATGCCTTGGGAACCCGCGTACGTCCTTGCCTCCTTTGCACCAAAGAGGAAACTGCTTCTTCTGTGCCTGCTGGCGCCCGCCTGGCCCGGCTGGCGTCACCTCAGCATCTCGAGGCCGAGCACTGCATAGAGATCTCCGCCCTCGGGAGGAAGCCTGGAGGGGCCTCCTCCTTCCGGGGGTCTTGGTGTCGTCCTCCTCGCGAGGGTGGGGCTCTCGCGTGGGCCTACTCCTGAGCGGTCCTGCGCCGAGTTGTCGAAGTGGGCCACGCCCTGGGCCGCAGGCAGGCAGGTCTGGGTACCCCCATTCCCAGAACACCGACATGAACCTCAACGTCAGAGACCATGTCTATTTCTGAGTCACGCCTCTCAAGGGAACCAAGCGCTTCCACGTCAAAGGAAAGCTCGCACCAAGATATATTGGCCCCTTCAAGATCACCACAAGACGAGGTGAAGTTGCCTACCAGCTAGAGCTACCTTCCGAGTTGTCCGATGCGCACAACATTTTACATGTGTCACAACTCCGGAAGTGTCTCCAAGTTCCCGACCGCCCCGACCTCTACAAGGACATCTACCATCAAGCTATCAACCTTCAGCCAGACCTCACTTCTCGTGAGAGGCTAGTACGCATTTTGGATGAAGCTGAACGTTGCACCCGAAGCCGCACCATCAAGTACTTCAAGGTCCAATGGAGCAACCACGCTGAAGCAGAGGCACCCTTGGAGCGTGAAGATTACCTTAGATTCGAGTCCCCTTATCTTTTTAGCGCTTAGACTTGGAATCTCGGGGACGAGATTCTTGTAAGGGGGTAGGTCTATCACACCCTGTGTTGTAACACTTTTCTATGCTAAGGTTTTACAAATTTTGGACCCATTTAAAACTTTTGCTTGCTTGTGGTGATTGACTTGAGTGCTTTTTGCTTGAATGTGTGATCGTGTTTTAATTCACAAAAAATTCTTCTTCTCTCTATAATCAACTTCTTGATCCAACACCCTTGCCCAATGATCATGCCATGTGGATAGGACCTAAAACTATTTTCATCAAATACTATTTTGGCCAATTAGCATTTATTCAATTTAGGCTTTATAAAACCCCCTGAATTGAGGTTTGTACTACAAGTCCTCAAATTGGGTGGAATGTTCTACACCAAAGAGTTTATTTTAAACCTACCATATATATGAATTCCCAAAATCACCAAATATTATTTTTAAATATTATTTTCCTATTTTATTTAAAGGCTTTTTCTTAAGGCTAGAAATGGTCTTTTATAGGGGAAAATTGTTTTTATGCTTTCAAAATATTTGTGAAAATTTAGGAAAACTCAATGGACATATATTTTCCATATATAACAGTTTTAACACATGGCCATGTTCAAAATATTGGACAAAACCCTCCAAAACCCTTTCTGCATATTTCCTGTGTTTGAAATATTTCTATAAGAAATATTCTCAGATAAATCCAAGAAAATTCCAGCAAGTCACACATGCCATATGTGATGATCATGCAAGGTTTTATCCCAATCCCAATTGTTTTGATTCACAAAAATACCCCAAAACCCTCCGTGTCCAGATTCAAAATTGAGCAACTCTACATTGCCAACTTTCTCAAATTGATCTAAAACTTTGTGGGCATGCTCTAATCCCGAAATAATGCCACCACACCAAGTGGTGCATCAAGGAGAATAGCTTAGCATGACTAGATCTACAAAAAACTGATTTTGTTGATTTCTAGGGTTTACCAAGTTTGCGTTAGCAACTTTCCTCAAATGAGCTCAAACCTTGTGATCACCGTTGTTTTGACCCACCATTTCATCCAATTAAGTCTCACAGTAAGTGGGTAAATTTACCCTGCCCAAAATCTGATTAAACACGTTCTGGTGGAATGAAAAGATCATTGATTAAGCTCCCAAAGCCCTTCTCCTTGGGCTAAATTTTTTACCACACCTCTCCCTCACCCCCAGAAACCTCCAGTAAGTTTTCCACGGCCACAGCTCCATTATGGGTAGAGTGAAACCCTCATTTTCCTCTCTAGACAACAAGAATCTCTTTCTCCCTCAGCCCTCTCTCTCCCCTCTGCCCTCCCCTTTCCTTTGCTTAATCTCTACGCCACCCAAGGAATCTCCAGAACCTCCCAGACGCAGCAGGACAACCGGAGGCGCGCGGGAACGCGCGGGTGTCGGCCAAACTCGCGCTCTGGAGCACATAGCCGCGCTCCAGAGGGTTGACCCCACGTCCCCGACTACCTCGGATCCCCCTCACGCGCCAGTAGCCGTGTCTCGATGTCTGCAAGATGCCAGGACAACGACCCCCTCCTCCCTCTCTCTCCAGTGCCCCCTGCAGCGCGTGCCAGAGCGCCGCCATGCTCGGCCAACCCGCGGCCTCGCACGCGCAAGCACCAGAGCCAGGCCGCGCCCCTCCTCTCTCTCCCTGGCGTCCTACACCACCACCACGAACACCCCCGAGCCACCTTGCCTCCTCCCGTGGCCGCTAGAGCCGATGCCGCGGATGCCCATGAGCTCCTCCCACGGTGGACCACGGCCCGGCTATAAGAGCAACCCCGGGCTCTCCTTTAGCTCCTCCCTCTCAATCGCGTGCCCGCACCACTGGTTCCACCTCCCGAAGCCCAGGTGCTCGGAATCGAGCCGAACTCCACCGCGTCGGAGCTCCGGTGATCCCCGGGTACAGCCCCCCTCCGGCGTTCCTTTATTCTCCTCTGGACTCCCCTCGCTCGGCTGACGCGTTCCCCTGTCTCTCCCTCGCATTTTGTAGTCGAAACCGTCGACTCCGACCACCTCCCGAAACGCCTCCGCCGCGGGACCTCGTCGCCGGTGACCTAGGCCTCCCCGACGACCCACTCCGGCACCCCCCGAACGACGATGACCTCTTGAAGCCGTTCCCGTCCTCTCCTACATTCATCGTGCCCCTGAGCCTTGCCGGTGAGCTCGCCGTCCTCCCTCGATGGGAGGTTGATGATGACCATGGAGGAGGGCCCGCCTGTCAGCCTCCCATCCCCCTCTCCCGCGTCTCTCTCTCTCTGCCATCAACCCCCGCCCGTCAGGTTTGAAACCTAGCGGCGCGCGTGCGCCAGACTCGCCTGGGCCGGCTTTGCTAGCTGGGCTCGGCTCGGCTGGCCGTTTGGGCCCGGAGGCACAGTGCATTTCCCTTTTTCTTTTTCTACTGATTTTCCAAAAATTCCACAGAGATAAATAAAATTCCAAATCTAATAATTCCAACACCAAAAATCTTGTAAGAATTTCGGAAAAGGTTTTATACATTGTTTTAGGATTTAATAGTCTCTGTTAAAATAGTTTTCATAACTTTCTACACTTCAAAACCAGAAACTAGTATTTTTCGTATTCTTAGTTTTCACTCTAGTATTTTCCAAAAGTAGTTTGACATTTTTCTGAGTGAATTATTTTCCCTGTTTTGTGGTATTGCCTTATTAAATCCCGTTACTTTGCGATGATAGATCACCTTCTTGACGAGGGAGTTGGACCAGAAGACTTTGAAAACCCTGAGGACTTTGTTGAGTCAGGCAAGCAGCCCCTTGACCATGCCTAAGAAACTTTTTCATGCATGTCATATAGCACCTTATGTTTCGATGAATTGATCATGATGATGTGGTGGCCACTTTGGTGGAAGCCTCGTTACGTTATCGTTGATACTTGCATCGTGCATGGCCCTACCTCCTTATGAGGGTTATGCGGGTGGGAGTAGTTAGGTTGCTAAATAAGATGCTACGCAAATGGGATGGAATTATGCATGGTGTCGAAAAGGAAATGATTTCAATGACTTTTCTAGAACTCCATCGGGTGCCACAAATGCCCGAGGAAGATGATGTTGATCTAGGTAACCACTTGATAAAGAAGTGGTGTACCAAGGTAAGTGAGTGTGTGTGTTTTCGAAAACGGATTAAATTTAAGATTTGTCGGCCGTTCCCAACCTTACATGTACAACCATGATACCCCTTATGGGACGGGGCTTTGTTGTTTAGTTTGGTGAGTGCTAGAAAAGAGCCCTCATTACTAGTGGCGGGAGTAACATAGTCGCTCTTGATACGGGGTCGTGCCAAAAAGGACGATCATGGGCTATTTTTACAGACAACGGGCACACCGTTGCGTGCCCTCGTGGATGATTCTTGTGATCTACATCATGAGGGATGGCACCAACGAGTGGACTTTTTGTTAGTATCGTCAGGGGAAAGACAATGTTCGGGTACTTACCTCGGGTATGAACAATACCGCGAGTCATGGCTTGACACGGAAGTTTCCCGAGTCTTGTGGGTAAAGTGTGCAACCTCTGCAGAGTGTAAAACTATTTGAATAGCCGTGTCCATGTTCAAGGACAGTTCGGTGGTGCTACTTAAACAATGTCCGATGTTTTTACAAACTTGGTGTGTGTGGGGGATAAAGGAATACTTGAGTCAAGTCGGATGACTTGACGTGATGATTGAACATGAGATGTTCAAGCCTTGTCTATATTGATATCTGTAACCTGTTCTTACGAATACTTGTGACCCCATGATGCATGCTTGCAAGTTGTTTGATCATGTCATTGCATTTCAAAAATTAGCTTTCCGCAACTTACCTACTTAGTGCTATATCATGCATTGTTACACCTTGTTCCAAACATGGGTTGCTTGCGAATACATTCAAAGTACTCATTGGCTTGCCACTGGTTATTTAATTGGCAGGCATGGAAGAGCAGGAACATGGTGAAGAATTCGTTGGTGACGAACATGCGAACTAGGATGCTTCCCAGTCAAAATGCCTGTAGGGTTATGGCAGATGTCATGGGTTCACGCTTTCGTTCAAGATTTTCGCTGCTAGTTATGTTTGGTGTTTGGCCTTCATGGCCCTATCCATGTAAGACATGACCTCGATGGTCTTTATTTGTGTAAGACGGTATGTATGGATATAAGACTCTTGTTATTTAGCTTCTGTGTGTTCAATGAGCATTGATCTCTGGGATCACTGTACACGTGCATTCGGTGATCACGACTTATGAGTCGGGGTCCCCAAAGAAGTAGTTAGGATGCTAAGTAGTTGCTACGCAAGTGGGATGGGAATATGCATGGTGTCGGAAAAGAAATGATTTCAAGGACTTTTCGAAAACCCCGTCGGGTGCCACTAATGCCCGAGGGAGATGGTGTTGAGCTAGGTAACCACTTGAGGAAGAAGTGGTGTACCGAGGCAAGTGAGTGTGTTGTTTTTGAAAACGGATTTGTTTAAGTCACGACCGTTACTCCAACCTTACATGTACAACCACTCTACCCCTATATGGGATGGGGCTTTGTTGATTACCTTGGTCGATGCTAGCAGAGAGGCCGCATTACTAGTGGTGGGAGTGACGTGGTCACTCTCGATACGGGGACATGCCTGATAGGACGACCATGGGATGTTTTCTCAGATAACGGGCACACTGTTGGTCTTCTCATGGATGGTACTTGTGATGTACATCATGCGGGCTGGGTACCAACGAGTGGACTCTTTGTTTAGTGTCGTCAAGGGAAAGGCATTATTCGGGTGCTTACCTCGGGTATGTAATATACCGCGAGTCATGGAAGACAGGGAAGTTCACCGAGTCTTGTGAGTAAAGTGTGCAACCTCTGCAGAGTGTAAAACTATTCGAATAGCCATGTCCACGGTCAAGGACAGTTGGATGACCGCTCTTGGGCTACGTCCAGATGTTTTCACAAAGCATGGTGTGTGTGTGAGAGATGGTACTTGGGTTAAGTCAGATAAGTTGACGTGATGATTGAATATGGGATGTTCGAACCTTGTTTATATTGATATCTATAACCTGTTCATATGCTGCTTCATGATGCATGCTTACAACTTGATAGGTTATGTTACTGTACTCAAAATTAGCTTTCTGCAAAACTCACCTACTTAGTGCTATATCATGCATTGTTGTACCTTGTTCCAAACATGGAGTCTTTGCGAGTACATTCAAAGTACCTTGTTCCAACTAGTTATTTAATTGGCCAGGCATGGAAGAGCAGGAATATGGTGAGGATTATCTTGGTGATGAACATGCGAATTAGGACGCTTCCTAGTCAGAATGCATGTAGGGTTAAGGCTGATGGCATGGGTTCACGCTATCTTTCAAGATTTCCGCTGCGAGTTTGTGTTTGTTATTTGGCCTTCACGGCCCTATCTATGTTAGACTTGACCGTGATGGTCTTTATTTGTGTAAGACGGTATGTATGGATGTAAGACTTGTTATTCAGCTTCTGTGTGTTCAGTGAACATTGATCTCTGGGATCATTGTACACGTGCATTCGATGATCACGACTTATGAGTCGGGGTCCCCATAATAAATCATTATTCACTACTAGCTATTTAAGCATGGCATGAGAAGCTATAATCTCTAATTTTCATTGTCGGGGCACGGATGCTCACGATCACCTAGGGGACCAGAGGTCCCTTGTGGTTCGGCAAGGGGGGTCACATTGCACGAAGAGCGGAGAGCATGAGACGGCGCAACGATCAGGGCTCAGGCATTTTACCCAGGTTCGGGCCATTGCTAAGCTTAAAACGCTACTCCTACTTTTTGGTGGATTGATTGGAGGAACACGAAGAACGTTGGGCGCCTACCCCCGACAAGGACTGCTGTTGGGGAAAGAGCGGCTATGCGAGTACAAGCGTTCGGGGGTTCGAGTTGCCAACCTTGAGCTAGGTTGCCTTGGGCCTCCTTTTATAGTGCAAGGGGTCACCACAATGGAAAAACAGACATTATCTATCGATTAGATAGCTACGCAGAGCTATCATACCTAACTCTGGCATTTAGGACAAAATGCCATGATTACCTGCCTAGGTGGCATTTGGGGGTGCATCCCCGGCAAGCTCTTGCCACCGCTTGGCCGGTCGTTGCTTAAGATCTTGACACGCTGCAGGGCGGGTGTCAACCGAGCGTAACTTGCTTTCCAATGCGTCGCCACGTGCTTAGCGAGAGCTGACTAATCGCCTGAGGGCTCGACACCGCATCGATAAGTGACAGGTGTAGCGATGCGGTGGAGCGATGGCTAGATGGCTCACGCATGCCGGGAAATGGCTCGCCGAGTCTTCTGGGAGGTGTGTACGTCTTGTCTTGGTCCCCGGCAAGCGTCGGGGACGTGCTTGGCGCGTCGCAGCCCAGGCTTGGGCTGCCACGTTGAGCTTGCTGGAGTCTTGGTCTTCATTGTTGGCGGGGTTCTTTGCTTCTACCGCCTATGCACAAGTCAGGGGCACAGGGTACCCCTGTACTAGTGCACCGATAGGAGCCCCCGGGACTGGCCCACATGTTCTCACCAAGTGTCGTTGGGTGACGCCCAAGTTTCATGCATAGCCGCCCAATGTGAGGGAGTAACTGCCAATTTATTGGTCAGCACTGACCCACCATGTAACGCCCAAGATGCGATCCTATCCTTATTTTGGCACGAGGGCCTCGACAGGGATAGAAGCGCATCTCGTCGTTTTGCAAGAATGGATATCATTACAAGTACATGTAAAGAAGAGATGAGTATATGGAATTGGCTTACAGTCACCACAAGCTACATCAATATCACATCACTACAACAACATATCCAAACATCATACAGAAGAGCAGGGTCCGACTACGGACGAAAACAAACGATAAAATGACATCCATCCTTGCTATCCCAGGCTGCCGCCTGGAACCATCCTATGATCGATGAAGAATAAGAAGAACTCCAAATCAAACAAGCATCGTGCTCATGTCAAATCATCGTATTACCTGTACCTGCAACTGTTGTTGTTGTAATCTATGAGCCACAGGGACTCAACAATCTCATTTCCAAGGGTATCAAGACTATTAAAGATTAATGGGTGAGGTATCACTAAGTGGTGAGGCTGCAGCAAGCACTAAGCATTTATTTGAGTGGCTAACTTACAAGTACAAGAATAAAGGGGGATTGTTGTCGAATAAGCGGACGTGAACTAGTAATGATCACTAAGTGATCCTGAACACCTACTTACAGTCAAACAAAACCCCACCATGTTCTCTCTCGGATCAGAAATTCACGAGAAGAGACAGTCACGGTGACGCACACGGTTGGTGTATTTTATTTGAGTTTACATTAAGTTTGCTATAACCGGGTGTTAAACAAAGTTTCCAAGTTGCCACGTAACCGCGGGCACGCCTTTCCGAAAGATTTAACCCTGCAGGGGTGCTCCAACTAATCCATCACAAACTAACCACACGCCGCGGGAATAACCTCGACCACGAATCCCGTGATTTCCTACGAAATTCCATTGGAAAACCGCAACCTCGAGATAGCCCGAAGTATTCTCGGAATTCCTCCCACAAGACTTTCGAGAAAGGTAAAACAAATCCAGCACGGCCGCTCGGCGTGTTGACGAACCCGATAGGAGCCACGTATCTCGTTCTCAGGACACGACCAGATGAGCGCAGCGTACAGTGGCCTGATAGACATCACCCGAGTTGCCCCGAGTTGGCCCCGCACACGACTCTAGTTTGGACCAACACTCATGAGGAGCACTGGCCCGGGTTGTTGATTAAAGATTCTCGGGTTAATTACTCCCTATGCAGGTTTATTAGTTATTAGGCAAATGTAGTACCAATGTTGGGCCTTGCCAGACAAGTTTTATCCTAAAACGAAAATCAAGGGGGTCCCCATAACAACCCCGAGCATGTTAGGAGCGCAAAATATGGAACATAACAGCGGTTCACAAGTAACTAGGGCGGCAAAAGTGGAACAAAACACCGAGCAAAAGGCCAAGCCTTCCACCCTTTACCAAGTATATATGTGCATTAAATTAAATAGCAATAATATTGTGATATATCAAAAGGATATCCATGTTGGCACATGGAGACAATTGCACCTGCAACTAGCAACGTTATAAGAAGGGCTGAGCAAGCGGTAACATAGCCAAACAATGTTTGCTGGGATGTGGAGGGTTAGAGGCTTATCATGGCATTTGGGAGGCTTGAGAAACAAGTGGTAGGTAGCGAGACCAGCGATAGAAATGAGACGCCTAGCATGGCAATGATAGTAATGGTATCCAGGGAAACGATCATCTTGCCTGAGATCCCGCTTGGAAGAAGAACGAATCCATGAAGAAGACGAGCCAACGTAGTCGAACGAATCCTCACACTCCGAAGGCTTTCGGAACTCTATCGAGAAGAAGCAATCCGAAAACAACAATCAACACATGATCAACACCACAACATATGCATGACATGATGCACTTCAAATATGATGCATGTTATGCTTGACATGGCAAGCACATCAATCAACTTCTACACATTAAGTGAACCTCAATATGCAATGAGTTGCATATTGACGAAACTCCACATTCGAATATTTAGTTCACTCTCGGTTAGGTACACGACAATATTAAATGTTTATAAACATGGAAAGAGGTGAAGCATAAACACACTACACTATCTAGGCATCCTAAATGAGGTCGAAAACAACTTATAGTATTAACGAAACGACCCCATAGGTTAATTTCGAAATTGGTCCAGATCTGAACTAATCATGTTTTATATTTTTTAAACAGGAAATTAAAACATACCATGCGATTCTACATGTCATTCTAGTCGATTTACATATATGGAACATCTCAAACGGAGCTACGGTCCAAAAGATATGACCCTCACAAGATGAACATGACATGAATGCAAAATGCATAAAAATGACAACCACAAACATTTCAAATCATGAATGCAGCAAGATATTGTTTCATATATGGCAAGACCAAAACGGAGCTACGGTTCAACCACAACAACCAACACAAGTTTTATTTGAAATCTGCCCAAAACAGCAACATAGCATATTGCACACATGAAAACAACAAGCAACAAGATTCTAAAATGCACAAACTAAGCATGGGGCAGTAGCATATAACACACACTTCATTTCATCTTCACATATCATACTCAAAAGAGTCATGGATCACATGGTAGGAAGCTCACAACATGGCAATAAAATATAGCAGATTAGGACTTAGTGAAAATAACAGTTTTTAGCATAGCAGATTTTCATGGAGGCATATTGGCAGCAAGAAAACTATATTCTACAACTCATATATTGGCATGAAACTTAACAGCATGGTAGTAGACATGATGCACTACATTCATTCCATGGTGGCAAGGTCTAATTATGCATAGAATCATGGCTAGCATCATCACAACATGGCATTATGAAGAAAACAGATTCTCAGACTTAGTGAAAATTAGAGTAGACATGTGCAGCAGTTTTTAACAGATTGACATATTGGATAACAGAATTAATTATGATGCTAAACCTATTCATGCAAACTATTGGCACAACATGATAGGAAACAACATGCTTAACAAAAGCCTCCTTGGTGGCAACCACAAAAGACTCCTAGATCAATAGCAAATCACATGGCAACATGGCAACAAAATAACAGTTTCAGACTTGGTGAAATTTAACAAACTCCCAAAACTGCAGTATTGACTAGGCATGTTGACATGGCAATAACATTAGCATAGCAATCATTTATATGCATGGCAACGACTCTAACAGCAAGTATACATGACACACTTCAAATCATTCCATTGGCACAATTACATAGGATGCATGGTTTGCTTAATATGATGCCCACAAAACGGAACTCTTCGTTAACAGATTTCAGTTTTAACATGATGGCTACTTGAGAGCAAGAAATAAACATGATGATAATGTCCTACCTAGCAACCAGAGGCATGGCATCAAAATAGACATTATATATATAAGACATCTCATGAAGAAACCACATGCAAAAGGCCTACGGTTGAGATGCAACCATCCGCGCAACATCGAATAAAATAACAGACTTCTAAACTACGACGGAATGCACTTTTGCAACACATTTAACAGCAAGTAGATGAATCATATCATGCATGACAATGCAACCATGATGTAGAGTGCAATGAGTAGATTAATTTGCATGTATTACACTTGTTCAACCGAGACACGTACACGATGTTACAAGCGGTTTAATATGCTAACATGATAATATCCGCAGACGAAAAAAAGGGACTTAGGGAAAATCTTGGACCTCGGGGCAGAACGGGATGGAGGGATCCAGCCGGACGGGCAGGTCCAGAGGCGCCGTTTGGCTCGGAGGACGACGGGATCCCGGGACGGGGCGGTCCCACGGGCAGGGACGAGGTCGAGGTCAGCCATGGCGGCGGTTGCCTGCGTCGGCATCGGCGTCGGTGAAGGGAGGGGGCACGGGGCCGCTACGGGGAGGCTGGAGGCGGTGCTCAGGTGGCGGCACGGCCCATCGCGCGACGCCAAGTGGCGGCGGTTGGGTCGCCGGCGCGGAAAACAAAGAAAGGGTGCGGCGGCTGCGAGGTGGGAGGGGCTGATGGCGCGGAAAATGAGGAGAGGGGTTAGGGTTCCTTTTTTTGGAAGGTGGGGGCTGGTTAAATAGGCAGGTTTTAGGGTTAGGGGGGGTTTCGAGCCCTCCGATTGCGATCGGACGGCTCCGGTTGCGCCCTAGGGCTAGGTAGGTTGGTTGGGCGGTGTAGAGGGGGTGTGGGCTGAGAAGAGAGGGAGGTTTGCGTCCCGTGACAGAGTTTTCAAAACCGAATAATGTCCGATAAATAAACCGATGACGGTGCCGCTACGGTTGATCGTCGGGGTATCAAACGACCTCCGATTGCGACGAAATTTGGCAGGCGGCCTACCTACAATATAATATGACCGCTCGCCAAGTTTCGACCCAATCCGAGAAAGTTTTATACACACTTTTGAAAACAATATTTTGCAATGCCGCGGGCGCGTGCGTGTGTGGTTGGGTCGAAACGCTCAACGTGGAGAATCGACACTACAAACGAATGCAAGTTTTGAAAATGATGACAACGAAGTGTTGATGCTATGCAGATGATGCGAATGATGCGATGATGAATGCAACTACAAAAGAATCACACGACAAGAATGGAAATAAAAGGGGAATCTTGTGGAGCGGCGGTCTCGGGCTGTTACACACCACCTCAGGCCGTTTCCGCCATGCGCGCCGCATGCATAGCGGGGAGTTAGAGACGGGCGCGCGTGACTTAAAGTCCTGATCGTGGCAGAAACCACAGCGCCATGGATTGGAGCAATGGGGCGGTTACCTGTTCGCCCGTGATCGTGGGCGATGGAATTGGTGGAGATGGGCGATGACCCTTGGAGTGTAGGAGAGCCAGCCCCCGCGCCTTCCCCTATAAATTGGTGGTCTCGAGGGGCGAAGCTCATGCATCCTTTCTTCCTCCTTGAGTGCAAACCCACAAAGCTTGCCCTTCTGCTTCTTTGTCTTGAGCTGCTTTCGCCCTACCGATGCTCAGGGGGAGGAGCCGAGTGAGCGTGCTTGTCATGGGTGTACGGTTCTGAACTGAAGGTCGGCCGGGGAAGCCTCGGATGGGGGAGCGGGCAGCGTGGTGGCCGTATTGGGGACGGCTGCGGCGGTATGCCTGTCATCGCACTCCCCACTTCTTTAGTCTTGACGGAGCTCCACGCGGTTGACGTCGCGTCATGATCTATGTTGGAGGCACAGCGTCAAGGCGGTCCATGGTACCCATATTCCTTCTTCAAGGTGATGGAGAAAAAACGCGCACACGGTCACCATGGGCGTGCGCGCGGTTGCCGCCGCGCGTCGTCATTTACCGCGGTGAAGCTCTCCTCCTGCAGCATTCTAGATGGAGCATACGGGAGAGAGCTCTTCATCTTCGCGTGTTCTTCTAAGGAGGGAGACGGAATTCCCCGCCTTTGGCCACCGGGGACGACCATGCTCTCTGTGGGGTCCCCGGGTTGCCACGCCTGGAGCTTGGGCAATGGCGGGGGCGTCTCCTCGGGCGGTGGCGATGAGGAAGACGATGGCGGTCGGGGATCTACGACGCATCAGGAGCACGGATGAGGTCTCCGACGTGTCGCGTTCCCCGACAGCACCATCATCACCAGCTGGGTCCCGGCAGCACCACCATGTGCACCTACCCTCCGCGTTCTTTCCCCTTGTCGGTCTTGTCCGCTCCGTCGGCTTCGTCCGCCCTGCCTGGGGGCAGGGGCCTTCCGCCAGTCGCGTCCCTCTAGTCCTGGCTGGGAAGCGTCGAATCCCGGCCAGGCGCTCCTTTTGCCCTCTGCTCCTTTTTTACCTAATCCCTGAGAGGAGAGGGACAAGAAAGGGATTACGGGGCACTTAACTTTTTTTATGTCAAAAGATGTAGGCGCTTGCCAAGTTTTAACGAATCATAATGTAATCTCTACCCATTTTGTATCGAAAATGAATGAGAATAGAAACTTATTTTCCTCCTGCAAGTACTATCCCTTTTCTTTTCTTATTTGTACTGCATTGGTATGTTTCGTCTCTGCCGCACGGAGCTACTTGTCGGGTCGTCATTCAAACCACAGGTGCCAAAGTGAGGGAACGAGCCCCCGGCAACAGGTTGGCGTTGTTCCCTGGCAGAGCTCCTTGTCGGTATCGGCGCGTCACCACCATGAGCAAGGACAGGGGGACAGCTCGTCCCGACAAGGGTTTTCACCACGTGGATGACTCCACATCCGCAGTAAGGAAGATACTAAGGGTTTCCTTGAGAAAATAAGAAGTACTGAACTGGAAATATGTGATACACTTATCTTTTCTAGGTAGTATCTTCTTTTCAAGCGTGATGGGCCGCCATCTTTGTTCCCTTGTTTCCCTTCCCTGTTTTCTTCGATGGTAAAACATGTAGGGTGAGGACAGCAACAAAGATTACGGTTTCATCAAGCATTCTAGGAAATCTTAATAACTTAAAAGCGCTAACATTGCAGTCATAAAAATGCATAAAGAGCATGTAAGGGTGATGATATGATGCAATGCCTAGCTTTATTATTGTTGCACAGGGTCTGCACCTGGCTTTGTACAAAGGGTTACATGCAACATCGGCAAATCTTGTACAAAAGGTGGCTGCCGGGGACTGAGCCCGGCAGCCGCGCCTTACGGGTAGAACTTACGAAGATGCTCAATGTTCCATGAGTTTTGCACCTTGGTGCCATCTTCGGTCTCCAGACGGACTGCGCCAGGTCTGGTGACTCGTATTACCCTGTAAGGGCCTTCCCACTTTGGCATTAACTTCTTTGTACCCTTGGAGGACTGAACACGCCGAAGGACAAGTTCGCCTTCCTCAAGGCTCCGGGCATGAACTCTGTGGCTACGGTAGCGGCGCAGAGCCTGCTGGTAACGTGCGGCACGCACAGCAGCCCGGAGACGGTCTTCCTTGAGGAGCGTGGCATCGTCATGCCGCAGCTGCTGTTTCTCTACTTCATCGTAGGCAAGCACTCGAGGTGACCCGTATATGAGTTCCGTGGGGAGCACTGCTTCCGCCCCGTACACTAGGGAAAAGGGTGTCTGGTCGGTAGCTCGATTTGGTGTCGTTCTGAGGGACCAAACAACCACCAGCAGCTCATCTATCCAGCGCCTCCCGCTCTTCCGCAGCTTCTCGAAAGTCCTTGTCTTGAGTTCTCGCAGCACTTCAGCATTCATCCTCTCGAGTTACCCATTGCTCCTTGGGTGAGCAACAGAGGCGAAGGAGACCTTGCTTCCAAGGTTTCAGATATATTGCATGAAGGCGCGGCTCGTGAACTGGTAGCCGTTGTCGGTGATCACTCTGTTAGGCACTCCAAAGCGGCACACCAATCCTTTCATGAACTTGATAGCTGCTTGTGCGGTCACCTTTCTCACTGGTTCCACCTCAGTCCACTTTCTGAACTTGCCGGTTGCCACGAACAAGAACTCAAAGCCCCCGAAAGCACGGGGGAAGGGGCCCAGTATATCGAGCCCCCAGACCGAGAATGGCCAGGAGAGAGGGATTGTTTGCAGGGCTTGCGCTGGTTGATGGATATTCTTGGAGTGGAACTGGCAGGCTTCACATTTGGTGACCAGTTCAGTAGCGTCCTGGAGGGCAGTAGGCCAATAGAAACCCTATCGGAAAGCTTTCCCGGCAAGGGCCCTTGATCCAATGCGGGAACCACATACTCCTCCGTGAATCTCCGCCAAGAGCTTCAGTCCATCCTCCCGGCAGATACACCTCAATTTCACACCGTTCGGCCGCCTTCTATAAAGGGTGTCATCGACAAACTGGTACATACTTGATCGACGGGACTCTCTTTCGGCTTCATCTTGCTCTTCGGGGAGTTCTCCTGTTTGAAGGAAATGGACTATATGTTGCGCCCAGGTTGGAGCCTGTGGCTCGACAACAAGGACTAAAGGCATCTCCACATCTCCGGGAGCGCTTGCCTCAACCGCTAGACCCTGAGGTCCTGCAGGAGGGAGCTGCTCGTCAACCGGAATGGGATTTTCCCCAGCAGCCTCTCTACCAGCGGCTTCGGGAAGCTCTACCAGGAAATGCTTGTCGGAGTTCAGCTTGCTTCTCTTCTTGGACATCGCCGATGGGGCACTGATGGTTGGGTGGGGCGGAGAACAAAGGTTCCTGGTTACACAGGAAGCTTCTGCGAAGCGCACTTCGATAGGTGGTCAGCAATGCTGTTTTCTGCTCGTGGCACATGCTCTGTTTGC
Organism: Elymus sibiricus; assembly: GCA_039707655.1. Lineage (NCBI taxonomy): Eukaryota > Viridiplantae > Streptophyta > Magnoliopsida > Poales > Poaceae > Elymus > Elymus sibiricus. The sequence goes on from CM077669.1 coordinate 227,373,189, forward strand.
AGTCCATCAAAGTGCTCCTCCAATTTTCTCACTTCTTCCACGTAGGCTTCCATCAGCGGGCTCTGGTAATCCTTGTTGACTTGCTTTATCACAAGTTGAGAATCTCCTCGGACGATCAGCCTTTTTATTCCCAACTCCACCGCGATTCTGAGTCCGGCAAGGAGCCCCTCGTACTCAGCGGTATTGTTGGTGGCTTCCTCCGGGGGGAAGTGCATCTGGACGACGTACTTGAGGTGCTCTCCGGTCGGGGCGATGAGGAGCACGCCTGCTCTAGTGCCCTGGAGTGAGAAAGCACCGTCAAAGTACATGGTCCAATCCTTTGGCGCCTCTTTCCCGGGGAGGATTGTCTCTGGAGCTTCATCATCTGGCGTGGGTGTACATTCTGCAATAAACTATGCCAAGGCTCTTCTTTGAATGGTGGAAGTGCTCTCGTACTTTAATCCGAAGCTTGACAACTCTAGTGCCCACTCAACTATCCTACCAGTGGCTTCGGGGTTTCTCAGTATGCGTTGCAACGGGAAACGGGTGACAACTGTTATCTCATGGGCTTGGAAGTAGTGGCGCAGCTTCCTCAAGGCCATGATGAGGCCGAAGATCAGCTTTTGTACTCCGGAGTACCTTGACCTAGCCCCCTGTAGTAGGGAATTGACAAAGTACACGGGTCGCTGCACCATTTTCTTCTTTGCCAGTTCCTTGGATTCACTGTCAACCATTTGCTGAGATCCCCCTTTACCTGTGTCGAGCCCTGCCGTGGATGTTTCTTTCTCACTCCCGGCGGCGTCAGCAGCGGTTGTCGAATCTTCATCCACCCCCCGCTGCGCCACCAGCGCTGCACTAACCACTTGATTCGTTGCCGCAAAATATAGCAGCAACGGCTCTTGTGGTTTAGGAGCGACCATGGTGGGAGCAAAGGATAGGTATTCCTTTAGGTCTTGCAGCGCTGCATCTGCCTCCGGGGTCCACTTCATTAGGCCAGCCGTCTTCAGGATTTTGAAGAATGGCAAGGCGCGCTCAACGGACGTGGAGATGAACATACTCAACGCGGCAACACATCCGGTCAGGCGTCTGATATCTTTGATGGTCTTGGGTGCTTGTATCTGCTCGATCGCCTTGATCTTGTCGAGAATGGCTTCTATTCCTCGCTGAGATACGAAGAACCCAAGTAGCTTGCCGGATGGGACACCGAACACACACTTTTCTGGGTTGAGCTTCAGGTTTATCTTGCGCAAGTTTGCGAAAGTTTTCTCTAGATCTTGTATGAGAGTGGCTTCATCCTTGGTCTTGCCCACGATGTCATCCATATAGGCTTCCGCATTTCTATGCAGCTGAGGTCCAAAACCAATTTGAACAGCCCTGGCGAAGGTCGAACCAGCACTCTTTAACCTGAAGGGCATATGTACAAAGCAGTACTTGCCGCAGGGAGTTATAAATGCGGTCTTCTCCTCATCTTCCTTGCTCATAAATATCTAGTGGTAGCCGGAGTATACATCCAAAAAGGAGAGCAAGTCACATCTGGAGGTGGAATCAACAATTTGATCTATGCGTGGCAAGGGGAAAGGGTCCTTCGGGCAAGCTTTATTCAAGTCGGTGAAGTCTATGCACAGCCTCCATTTCCCATTTGCCTTTCGTACCACCACCGGGTTTGCCAACCAAGTTGGAGGCAGGACTCCTCTGGCCAAACCAGCTGCTTCAAGCTTCTTGATTTCCTTGGTAATGAACTGATGCCGCTCCAAGGCCTGTTTCCTAACCTTTCGCTTGACGGTCGGGCATGAGGGCAGGTAGCAAGGTGGTGCTCAATTACCTCCATGGGAATACCGGGGATGTCAGATGGTTGCCAGGCAAACACATCGATCACCATTGGAGTGTGCGCGGTTGACGCCGCGCATCGTCATTTACCGCGGTCAAGCTCTTCTCCTGCAGCATTCTGGATGGAGTGTACGGGAGAGAGCTCTTCATCTTCGCGTGTTCTTCTAAGGCGGGAGACGGAATTCCCCGCCTTTGGCCACCGGGGACGACCATGCTCTCTGTGGGGTCCCCCGGTTGCCACGCCTGGAGCTTGGGCGATGGCGGGGGCGTCTCCTCGGGCGGTGGCGATGAGGAAGACGATGGCGGTCGGGGATCTACGACGCATCAGGAGCACGGATGAGGTCTCCGACGCGTCGCGTTCCCCGGAAGCACCATCATCACCAGCTGGGTCCCGGCAGCGCCACCATCTGCACCTGCCCTCCACCTTCTTTCCCCTTGTCGGTCTTTTCTGCTCTGTCGGTTTCGTCCGCCCTGCCTGGGGGCAGGAGCCTTCGGCCGGCCGCGTCCCTCTGGTCCTGGCTGGGAAGCGTCGAATCCCGGCCAGGCGCTCCTTTTGCCCTTTGCTCCTTTTTTACCTAATCCCTGAGAGGAGAGGGACAAGAAAGGGATTACGGGGCACTTATCTTTTTTTATGTCAAAAGATGTAGGCGCTTGCCATGTTTTAACGAATCATAATAGAATCTCTACCCATTTTGTATCTTAAATGAATGAGAATAGAATGCTATTTTCCTCCCGCAAGTACTATCCCTTTTCATTCCTTATTTGTACTGCATTAGTATGTTTCGTCTCTGCCGCACGGAGCTACTTGCCAGGTCATCATTCAAACCACGCGTGCCAAAGTGGGGGAACGAGCCCCCGGCAACAGGTTGGCGTTGTTCCCCGGCAGAGCTGCTTGTCGGTATCAGCACTGTCACCCCCATGAGCAAGGACAGGGGACGGCTCGTCATGACAAGGGTTTTCACCACGTGGGTGACTCCACATCTTGCAGTAAGGAAGATACTAAGGGTTTCCATGAGAAAATGAGAAGTACTGAACTGGAAATACGTGATACACTTATCTTTTCTAGGTAGTATCTTCTTTTCAAGCATGATGGGCCGCCATATTTGTTCCCTTGTTTCCCTTCCCTGTTTTCTTCGATGGTAAAACATGTAGGGTGAGGACAGTATTAAAGATTACGGTTTCATCAAGCATTCTAGCAAATCTTAATAACTTAAAAGCGCTAACATTGCAGTCATAAAAATGCATAAAGAGCATGTAAGGATGATGATATGATGCAATGCCTAGCTTTATTATTGTTGCACAGGGTCTGTGCCTGGCTTTGTACAAAGGGTTACATGCAACATCGGAAAAGCTTGTACAAAAGGTGGTTGCCGGGGACTGAGCCCGGCAGCCGTTCCTTACGATTAGAACTTACGAAGATGCTCAATGTTCCATGAGTTTTGCACCTTGGTACCATCTTCGGTCTCCAGACGGACTGCGCCAGGTCTGGTGACTCTTATTATCCGGTAAGGGCCTTCCCACTTCGGCGTCAACTTGTTTGTACCCTTGGTGGACTGAACACGCCGAAGGACAAGGTCACCTTCCTCAAGGCTCCGTGCATGAACACTGCGGGCTATGGTAGCAGCGCAGAGCCTGCTGGTATAGTTGCTAGAAAACAAGTATTATACTAAGGAAAAAACACTTTAAAGGTTAAATACATAAAATCGATAAAAGTTCAGAAACTTACCCGCGGTTGACGTTAAAAGCGGGAAGCTATGTCGCTGTCGAGTCGCCCGAAGATAGAGAAGAATCCTGATAAAGTGAGTTTGAAGGGCTAAGTGGTTGTTTAAAGTGACCGGCTCTAGGACGAGAATTGGTTGGACTATGTGGCACCTCGACGCTTGGTTTGTGAGCCGGCGGCGCGTCGGACAAGCAGGAGTCTAAATCGCTAGAATCACTTCGGGTCTCGCGTTTTGATTGACCGGAGAATTGCGCTTTCTTCAAAAGAAAATCGGGAGCTAAGTGAGCGTCTGCATTTGACAATTTAACCTTCCGGACGGTTTGTCTTGGTTTTTTGGAACAAACGTTTCTAAGGAACTGGAGGAGATTGGAATTACCTCAATGTCACCGGCTTGACTAGATTCCGAGTCATCCTGAGAAGAAGGCGTGTCAGCAAGTTCAATAAAGAAATGGCCAAGAGAGTCAAGTTCTGCCTCAGATTGCCCCCCCCCCCCCGAGGATGATTCATGAGTTCGGTCATTCTGAGTCATCTTTTCGACCTGATGAAGGAATGGCGATCTGAGGCGTGACCTTCTAGAAGTTAGAGCTTTCCTGCAACAATAGAAAACAGATAGTAAGAATGGCAGGTCAAAATAAAATTGATGAAGGAAAAGAATAAACATGTCAAAAAGGGTCAATACCAGAGGATTTGGATTTTGCAGATAGAACGGACCTAGACCGGTAACGCTACATTTCTCCTTTGAGTTGGAGAAGAATCTCTTTGTAGCCTTGTTAAGGGCGTCATCGGACAAGTCCTTACTGGAAAAGCGTTGAGCGTTGGATGAGTCGCCTGAGTAATTGCACTGACGGGTTGGATTCACCACTTTATCCAACAATGGATTAGGTCAATCTCGGTTAGACCGTGCGCGGTTATAGCTATCAATTTTGTGCGAATGGGCTATATCAGGTCCCTCTCTTCATCAGTCGGCCAACCCGAAAATTCTGCATTGCCACTGAGTCGTTCCAGTCGAAAACCCGGCAAAGGATTTTCTCCTGTAGGGGCAGTGTTTCTACAGTAAAACCAAGTCTTATTCCATCCTTTTGTATGACTCACCAATTTTGATTCAGGGAAGGGGCTATTCTTCCTCTTTTGAATGGAAATTCCACCAAGTTCCATAGCGGCATCGTTCTTGGTTTCAGTTTGGCGGTTACGATAGAAAAATTCCCTAAAAAGTGTCACAAATAGCTCAATCTGGACATATACTTCACATAATACTTGGAACTAACAGATATTGGTCATAGAATTAGGACCAATATCCTGAGGCCTCAGGTTGAAGAAATGCAGAAGGTCCCTGAAGAATTTTGAGCCGGGGGTTCGAAAGCCTCTACGTAAATGATCAGAAAAAATAACAATTTCTCCTTGTTGAGGCTGCGGATAAGGTTCTTCTTTGGGAGCTTGCCATCCCACCGCCTTCTGAGCCGGCAGGAGACCTTGGCTCACATGGTTATCCAAAGTAAGCTTGGACACTTGGGACCTGACCCAGTTACAGACTTTGGTGTTCTTAGGAGCCATGGCGTATTATGGAGCAGTTACAAGGGTGATAGAGAAAATAAGCCGGTCTATACTATAAGTTGCCAGCTACGATTATTACTCACAAAGGCGGGACAAATTAAGTGGAAAGCAGTTCAGACAGTCAAGCAGCAAATAACTCCTATCTTGATAAGCCGGTAAAATGAGCAGGAAGACGTTTAAGCTGGCAAATCAAGCAAGGGAGTTCAAAGGCAGGTCATTTTTACAAATACTTAGCAGAATATTCTTCGCCTACAAACAGGTTTTTACTGAAACAAAAAGATGGGTGGATCTGATATATGTGCAAAATAGAAGAGAAACATGCCCTAGTATGCGGAGGAACTGAAACTAAAGTTCTTGCAAGATTTCATCGGTGGTTTATTTCAGATCTATTTTGCGAGAAATACAAAGTGGGGGACAAATTAGGACAATATCTACTAACGGTCTATGAAAAATACGGATCTACAGCAGACATTTCGGATGAACGGGACGAACAAGGTATGAACAACACTGAACACCGAAACCCTAATGGGGGAAAGATACGTACCAAATCTAGCCGCAGAAAGAAATGGGGTTAGTTGCGTCTTCTCCGGCGACAGCGAGAAAGGTCTGGTAGCATAGGCAACACGGCTTGAAGGTCTCGTTGTCGTCCTCGAGCTCCGGCAAGCTTCGGCTGTAAGGAGGGGCGCGAGGAAGAAGAAGTGTAGAAAGAGGATGAAGATGTCTAGGAGGCCTATTTATAAGGAGGTGAGAAGATGTGAAGTAGCGCCGCAAGAAACAGAACGGGCATGGTAA